>JASFXZ010000011.1:11285185-11878037 GCA_032209605.1 Mactromeris polynyma
GTTATTCAATAATATATGTATTTTTTTTTTTCACATCACATGATGATGTATTTGTGTACATATTTGCTAACGATGATGAGCTGTATAATACATTCTGATAAATTAGTACTGCCCGTCTTTTAAGCGTTAAAGTATGAAAGGATTTAGGAGAAGCTGCAGCGATTACTTATCAGCGAGGAGTTTCTTCACTGAATACAGTCGTCTGTGGTGATAGTAACGAAGTTAATGTCCTGAAAATAATCTTTACGTCTTTTAAGCAAGAAAAAATACATGAAAGGATCGATTTTAAAATGCGCTAGACCAAGTTTTACTCAATCAATTGTTAAAGTGTTTACATATTTAAAAACGGTAGCGAAGTGCCTTTCAAACAATATAAAAGTATTAATTTCATAACAACAAATATAATAATTAAAGGGGAGTTTCAAAAACGAATAACACTAAGAAGTCACCTATTTTCAAAACGATAAAAATATTGTAACACATTGTAAGGGTTTTGCATTGTTTTGATATATTCGGAAACTACATAATACGACCGTAAGTTTATATCAAAATAAAAAATCAAATGTGATCTAAAATAAAAAGTTCAATGGGGCGTCGTGTTTTCTACAAAATGTTCAGCGTGGCGCCGTGTATTGTACCTGCCCACAGAATAGGCGTGGCGGTTACAACTGTTTGGAATTCAGTAGTACAGTACTCTAGTATTTGGAAAATAACGAGTACACTTTGTTATGAGAAAATAAAAGTTCAGAAGTAATAATGTCTGAGTTAACACAGTTGATTGAGCAGGAAATACCTGATGGACGGCAAAACCTGCAGGAAAATTTCAGCAATCTAGAGAAGGTGGCACAATATTGCCAGGAAAATTATATTCAGGTTTGTAGACCAACTTCCTGCTTTCGTGCACATTCCCCACCCACTCTTATTCGCTTTAATTTTGTCATCATTTAAAACCCTGCAAAACAAACACGTTTTAAATTTCATCTTCAGTAAATACAGCTTTATATATCTTGATTGTTTCCAAATTCCTATGGCATTGACTAAGTGCAGTATCGGACCAGATTTCATGAGGTTTAGACTGCCCAGTGCCACCTGTTTTATAGTTTATGTCAGCAAAATGGGAGTGAAACGTCTAAGTAATATTATCACATTGAAGACGTTTCACCCCCAATATACATATTATAAATAAGATATATAATGTAAAATTAATATGATAAATATAATTAAATAAGTTATAAATTCAAATCAGTTATGTTGTTCACACTTAGTGACTTACACATTTTGTGTGTGTATTTATGTGTATGGGTGTGTGTATGTATATATGTGTTTATGAGTGGGTATATGTATATATATATATATATATATATATATATATATATATATATATATATTGTAGTGTTTCATCTATGTGTATCATAGTATGACATTAACCAAAATTATCAATAATATATAATGTGTTATATGTTGTTTACTGTTTTTACTTGCATTTTTTCTTAAAGTTAAAGTAATATGCGTCAAATGACTGTCGCAGCATTCTTACAAGTTCAAAAGGTGTTGATTAAATCACACCTTCTAACAAAGTCAAAAGGTGTTGATTAAATCACACATTCTGACAAAGTCAAAATTAAATGATTAATAAATCATTGATCAGCTAAAGGGTTTTTAAACTATAAATTAACAATTTAATCTTAAAATAAACACCAAATTAATATGTAAGCATACAAACATAATTATATTAAATTGGGGGTGAAACGTCCTGGGTGGAAATGACTTGGGGGTGAAACGTCTTGGGGTGGAAACGACTTGGGGGTGAAACGTCTGGTATTCAGCTGACGTGTGCTTGTTTACATTTAATATTTATACGTCATTACTTGGCCTATCGGTATCCTGCGCATGCAGAATTGTCATTGATGGGTGTTGAAATTTGAGATATCATGTCGCTAAATGACTATCAAAGCGAAAAATTGGATGCAAAATAAAATGTAATGATGTAATCTTGAGCATTTTACTTTAAAATGTCACATCGCCAGCTTCCTTTGGGTTGCTGCTTATTCAAGTTATTGCCTTGCAGAGGATGGTGTACTTGTGTAGAAACCAAGGCAATGTTACTATTAGTTACTGTTGTGCAAAAGAACCTTGCAGAGTAACAAATATATTATTACTGCATGCTGTTTTGGCATTGCAGAATGTTGCAGAGGCGTAGCTAGCCCTCTATTCATGTGGATTGATAATTTTGCTAGCGGGGCATGCCCCCCCCCCCCCCCCCCCCCGGAAAATTTTGAAAACTGGTGCATTATGGGCGTTTTTGTCAGAATCATGTGGATTCAGCCGCGTACTCGGGTAAAGGCAGCTACGCGCCTGTGTTGCTGTACATAAGCATGTATGCTACTTGCAGCTCTGCTACTAGTATTTGTAGATAGATAGATTTATTTCAACATAAAATGTACAATTGACATGGCAATATAAAATTAAGAGTCTTAATAAGACATATATTAGTAACAACAATATGTATGAATCAATAAAGCCATATCAATCAACATTATATGTTAAGGATAACTCAAAAAAGAGTACAAGCAAAAACTCTTATTTCCATTGTGGTCTTTAATATATATAGTAATTCGAGGGCTCAACACAACACGGTCGTAACTCCTATGTATTTATATAGGAGTTACGACAGTGTTGCGTTGAGCCCTCGGTATATAGTATTGTGTGACATAGGAAGAATTTTAAGCTATAAGTATAAGTAAAGTTATCACAGGCAGTTAATCAAAGAAAGACATTGTGTTACATGTTAATGAACAAATCAATAAAACCAATTAAAATTTTAAATCGGGTCCGATAAATGTGTTTACATTTCGTATTGGCAAATCCAAAATGGCGGACAAAAAAATTCTCGTTATCAAAAAAAATTTGTCGAATGCGTATGTTTACGCACAGATGCGGGTGCTTTAATCCCAACGGATTTCAGTTATTCAAACATCATTTGAAAGGCCTAAGTATTTATATTCATTTAATACCAAAATTATTAATACATACCCACAACTTTTTGAGAAATACGCTGTCAACTTTGAAGCGTCATGTCATCGTTGTTTGTAAACATACGAGAAAAATTCTACATCCGGGTCATCCGGAAATCCTTCTGTCATTGGATAATTAATTTCTATGAATATTCATTAGTTTTAAGTGACTCGTAAACGCGATCACGCGACCTACATGCACCGAGTCAGTGACCGCATCAGCTTTAACGCTAAATACACAAAACGCATGGTGTGTATTGGATTTAACTCGCGATTACCGTATCATTTCAAAAGCTACAATTTTAAGTTTGATATTTTTGTAAAGATAATTTTATTACCTTTTAAAAGATATAAAATTTATTAGGATTATATTAAATATGAGCAATACAATTAAGAATTGACTACACATGGTGTAGATTTTGCCAATATTCTTAATATGCATGGCTTATCAGCTGGGGTTGCTAATTAAATACTAATCAAGTCTTTGATGGCCGTTATATATGTAATGTTAAATTGAAACCACATTTATTCCCCTTACCTATAATATGTATTGAATGTTTATTATTATTAAATATTTATATTCTGCTAAAATAGTGTGTGATACTTTATATATTTATAAGTCTCAGGGCTTTCCATGTCGCAGAAATCCATTACTTTCTAGAGACTCCCATTTTCAACTTACTGTGCATCCCTGGGACCCCTAAAATAATTTTTGTAAGTATAAACTGCATATCTGGGACCCTACAAATATACCAAGGATCCCCAATTTATCAAACACTAGGGTCCAAGGATCCCGAGCTGAAAAATCCAAGGGAAAACTCTGAAGTCCCTTAACACAGTATTTAGATGATGTGCTTGACTAATTAACCTGGATGCACTCGGCTATATATTATATACTTGAGTATATGTAAGCTAGTCCATATAATTAGCAACCCCAGATAACCTCAATATTGATAATTTAAGAATCTCCAAAAAAACAATAGGTAGTGTAGAATAAATAAGGATTACTTTATCTATGTATGTCCAATTAAAATAAGACTTATACCATTTAAAAGCTAATAAAATATTCTTTCAAACAGTATATGACTTGTTGTACTTGATTAAAAAATGTTGACTTCATGGTCGATAATTTACCAATTAATTGGTAATTATCGGCAGTGCGCTATGATATCAGATTTTTCTATTAGAATTAGGTCCCTGATTTATTAGTGTATTTGTGTGTGTTATTATAGGCTAAAGACAAGAAAAAAGCTTTAGAAGAGACTAAAAACTTCACTACGCATTCATTGGCCAGTGTGGCTTACCAAATCAACAATCTAGCAACAAATTTCCTGAAACTTCTTGACTTACAACAGAGTCAGCTGGCAGAGATGGAGTCCAATGTTAACCATTTAGCACAGGTTTGTACACTTTAAGAAAGATTTGTCATGTCATTATATACTCATAGTCAAACAACGCTTCAGAAGAATAATTTGATGCTTGATTTCCTTGAACTTCAAATTAATTAAAACTAAATTCTTATACAGGCGGTCCACATTTATTCGGCATCCTTATTTCTGAATACTTGGTGTCTTCTAACATGAATATTGGGACCTGATGTATCTTCTTTGGCAAGTCGAATTGAAATTGGCAATTTGAAACCATTTATTATTTGAAATAAAATTTTGGAACCGATGAATTCAAACGAACGAGGTTTGACTGTATATATTGATAATACATTTATTATCTGCAAAGTTAAATGCATTTATTCCATTAACTTCTATTAATTTCTTGTTTGAACTAATTGTAGTTGGTACTTAATTTGTACAATGACGTCATAGACTGTGACTATTCTGGTACTTAATTTGTATATTGACTTCACAGACTGTAAATATTCACAAAGAGAAAGTTGCAAGAAGAGAAATTGGGGTGCTCACAACAAATAGAAGTACAACACGTCCACTTGGTGTAAAAAATGGTATAATATTCCCAGAGCATGGAGAAAGACCAACAAAGTACCAGAGAAAAAATATAGACTACACTCAACTAGACGATGTTGGACATGGTGTGAAAGTAAGTTTTGTTTTGAACTATGAAGTAAATTCACTTTACTATTTCTAATATATCTGTAGTACTATGAAGATAAGTTAATGCACCCGTAGTCTTTATGCTATATTTATGCATGTCTAGATTATTTTTAATTGCTGCCTTTAATTCATGTTTTATTTTGTAGTCTTGTACACGCTATTATTATTTTTGTTGGAAATTACATTGTTTATTATTTGACTTATAAGCATGCACACAAACTTAGCCTTTAGTTATTTATGTTAAATTTTATATTATGTATAGTGCGGTTTTATTAACCGCAAACTTGTGAATATATTACCAGGACAATTTCTTTTCAAAAAAGGTGTATTGAAATGTTCGTATTTGTCCGTAAGAGTGATTGAGAAAAGCAGTGGTTCTACATAGCTTTGAGCACGAGAGCATTCCCTTAACCTAAACTGGCATAGATCGGTCCTGAAAGTTCATGCACCTGTTCTCCGTCAATCTAACTGCACTGTACACGTAACTGATAAAGTAAGGTTTAAATATGTCTCAACTCAACAAGAAATCTGCCTCATACAGCAAGGTGCAACAACCTCATTTCATATATTTTGTCAGACTGAAGAGAAACATATTTGATTTTGTCGTCATTCCCAGATGACTACTCCATATTTTGCTTTATGTTATTTTTTGTTACACATTATTTACAGCTACCAGAATCTCAGGGAATCATGAGGGTATTTATTTCATTATGCTAGATGTGAGCTTTATGTACACTGTTTGCTGTTGGGTTTTATAACAAGGTTCGCACAGACTTGAAAAGGCCTTGAATTTGAAGCCTACTCCTTGAAAAATACTTGAATTTGTAACAGCCAAAATCCTTGAAAAGTCCTTGAATTTGAAGCCTACTCCTTGAAAAATACTTGAATTTGTAACAGCCAAAATCCTTGAAAAGTACTTGAATTTTGAAAAAAAAAAATTTGGTAAATTGCCCTTAAATTCTTCTGCTGCAGATAGAAAAGGATAAATAATAACAAACATACCAACAATGATGAAAAAAATGACAGCTATTTTCAACTGTATGGTTATACAGTACGACATGGTGGCTGGTTTTATGCCCTGTTAAAGTAATTCTTACACAGTAATTTTATCCGTGTTGCAGTGATAGTCTTCTCGGGGCGATAAACTTGAAAAATACACTGGATCCCTTCTTCTCTATACCAAAAAAATCTAAATTTTTAGTCCTTGAAAATGAGGAAAAAGTACTTGAATTTTTTTGGGAAATTCTGTATGAACCATGCATAACAAAAACTCTTGAGAATATTTTATTCAAGGATTTTAGTTTATGTTAATTCCGGAAGTAAATGGATAGGCAGTGTTATTTTTGCAACTACAATTATAAGTGGTTTGTACAAATGTAATGATTTGTGTAAGTTCTGTTTAACTGTGAAACCTTTGTACTAGGATCTTCATTGGTTTGGAAGAAAGGTGGTATTAATGAGGTGGTGTGTGGTTATTGAGTTATGAAGGAGAAATTGTAAACTGTTCTTGAAAATATTTTTTCATTAATGAGGGGATCTAAATTTTGAGATGGTCGGTCTGTTAGTGAGGTATTTCTGTAGTAAATCTTTTAATTAGACGCTAATGTTTTGTGTGATTGGTTGCTGTATGCAGTTCTCAAGTGTGCATTTGACAAATACTTGTGTGGTATGGTATAGAATGGTCAGAGTGTGGTATGGTATAGAATGGTCAGAGTGTGGTATGGTATAGAATGGTCAGAGTGTGGTATGGTATAGAATGGTCAGAATAACTATGAAAAGAACTCAGTATTTAAGAATATTCAATGATATTATGTTCTATATTGACTGTTCTAAGAGAATTCATCAAAATATTCCAGTTTGGCAGAAATATCTGCATTAAACTGTCTCTGTACAATTCATTAAAAAAGTTACATTAAGTGAGTGACCTGTTGTCTGTGATACTTTAACTTAGTCAAGTGATACTCAGTCAGATCTGATAAAAATCCGAAGTCTCTGACATAGAAGTTAGAGGCAAGTGGGAAGTTGTCAGTTACTTGTGGAAGAACACATTAGTACTGGTTGGTAAACCAGGAATACTGGTTAAGCTAAATGTAACTAAAATTCTGCTCAAAAACTGCATAAAACTCCAGCAGACCCAACTATGATGGTAAAAGTTTGCCACTTCCTCATGTTGCTCAAGTGTTCCTTGCATATTCCTTGTTGCTGACCTTCCTTAGTTATAAAACACATATTATCTTCACATATTTACTTTACTATTGGTAATACTTCTAATGTGGAAATTTGTATCTTGACAAATAAGGAAGCATTATAATTTAATGTTAAATTGTTTTGTATTATGTAAGATAAAGCAAGAGAATTAAATTTTGTCATTCAGTATTCATGTAATATTAGGATGTAATATGTTTATAATGTTTCAACAAATTTACATTCTTATACCTATTTCTGCCCCAGCTTATTGCACATATTTTTATACAAATTCTCAACCGTAACTTTACATGTGTAGTGTATTGAAACAGTTTACACAAATATACAGCTCAAATAACAGGACAGAGCTACTCAACAGCTAGCAGTCACCAATAACAGTACAGTATAGTTGTAAAGTAAAAAATGGTGTCTACTGATGAAGTTCATCACAATCCTGAAATGAGCAGTTTTCAGAGTTTTGGACATTCTCACATTTCGGATAATATCCTTTGGTATTTTAGTTTGTGAATACTTCATTTCCTGGAAGAGCTGACCCAAGAATTTCACAAAAATTAAATGTTCCATAAAGTATTTTCGAAATCTCACAGTTACATTGTGTATTACTTAAGTTAAATATAATTCAATTTAAAGCATTTCTAAACTTTGTGTCCAAAATGTCTTTCATGTTCATGTATGAGCTAGTTTTGTGTGACATTGTGTGACATTTAGAAGAGTAACGGTAACGGTTATTTATTCAGTAGTATATCATGCATGTGTTCTATTCTGTAAATATTTATTAATATTTTATTTCAGAGTCATACTCCAGCATCAGCCCCGTCACAAAGTCGTAGTTCTTCTATCAGTAGTGGTGGGTCATCACAAGCCCCTACTCTACAACCTCCAACACCTCCACAGTTGAGGGGTAGTATTGGTAAAGCTTCAGGTCAACAAATTCAAGGAAACTATAGGTATCAATATAACACTAAGTTCAAACAAATTTATATTCTTGTAGCTGATAATTAACCAATAACTTGATTAAGGCTTAGATTTGTAACGTATAGGAAGATTTCATTGTATTCAGTTTCAATTTATATTGTTGAAGGGCCATGGAATATTAATCTTCTACAGCATAATATTGTTTAACCAATGTAAAAAACCTTATAATGTACTGTTCTATAATTTATTTTCAGTGTTAGTTCGCGATAAGATATTTGTAGCACCATACTTAATTATGGATTGGTGAATGTTAACACAATCTGAATGAGTTTCTTTCACTTTCCCAGAACCCCTGCTCCAATTGTGGCCCCTCCCACAGTTCCCGGTGTGGGTCCATATGCATCCAGAGAACAGATTCAAAGGGATTCATTGAAGGGTACCCCATATGCACCAGGCACTCCACCTGTCATGATGGGCACTCCACAGATGCCAGCAGCCATGATGCACTATCAAGCTGGAATGGGTTCACCATTCCCACCTGCACAGATGCCGCCTATGGGCGTGGCTAGACCAATGTCACAAGGAATAGGCGGAGCAATGCCACCACCACCACCACCTCCTGGCATGATGGGACCTCCAGGAGAACGAACTTCTCAGCTTAAAGGACAAACTTCAATAGGTTTGTATATCATTGTGTGGCATAATTCAGGTTAATTTGTTACCATAAATTTATCTGATATGACCAAAATCTTGTTACATTTACATTGCTTGTTTATTTTGGTGAAATATTTGCATACCCAGTTGATCAATTAAAAGTGATAATCCTTTATTCATATGGTACTTGTAAATGACTTATATATAATTTGGTTAACAAACTGTGTGATGGGGAAGAGTTTATTCATTTTAGAAATATTAAAACTTTACATTAGTTACCGTTTCATGTAGAATATTATTATCCCTGGTAATAGAATGCATGTTAACTTGACTATGCATGTTACTTGCATGTATTGTACATATAGTCTGTGTAGGGAATGTAATATGTCAACTGACATGTTTATGTATCTGTGATAAACAGTTTCTTACGATAATTCTGATTTTTACCTAGGTTTGGCAAAACCATTCTTCATCGAATCCACAGTAAAAGGTTAATCACTATTTCTTCTTGTGTTGTTGTCAGTAAACTTATTGTATATTTATTACTTGTACAACAACCGAAAAAATTCATCATGCACTGTGTAACTTGTCCTCCCAGTTTGGGAAAAAACGCTAAAAAATGCTTATATGCAAATGTTTTCATATCTTTTGCATGTTTGTCTATCAAGTTTGCATTTTTTATTTTCTTATGACTTGCAATATTGTTCATGTTCTATGTGCTGCATCGTTGTTTTACTATATAGAAATATGTGTTTGAAAAAATGACTGGAATTCTGCACATGTTTTAAAGGAATAATGATTGTGTTTTGTTTTCTGTCCATTAACCATGTATTCAGTGACAGACAAATGTAATCAGACCTAAGCAAATTTGTGATTTCTTAATAACCAGTTGGCATGATTTATATGTATGGAATAGTAAGGCAGGTCTATATGTATGGAATAGTAAGGCAGGTTTATATGTATGGAATAGTAAGGCAGGTTTATATGTATGGAATAGTAAGGCAGGTTTATATGTATGGAATAGTAAGGCAGGTTTATATGTATGGAATAGTAAGGCAGGTTTTTATGTATGGAATAGTAAGGCAGGTCTATATGTATGGAATAGTAAGGCAGGTTTATATGTATGAAATAGTAAGGCAGGTCTATATGTATGGAATAGTAAGGCAGGTTTATATGTATGGAATAGTAAGGCAGGTCTATATGTATGGAATAGTAAGGCAGGTTTATATGTATGGAATAGTAAGGCAGGTTTATATGTATGGAATAGTAAGGCAGGTTTATATGTATGGAATAGTAAGGCAGGTCTATATGTATGGAATAGTAAGGCAGGTCTGTATGTATGGAATAGTAAGGCAGGTTTATATGTATGGAATAGTAAGGCAGGTCTATATGTATGGAATAGTAAGGCAGGTTTATATGTATGGAATAGTAAGGCAGGTCTATATGTATGGAATAGTAAGGCAGGTCTATATGTATGGAATAGTAAGGCAGGTCTGTATGTATGGAATAGTAAGGCAGGTTTATATGTATGGAATAGTAAGGCAGGTCTATATGTATGGAATAGTAAGGCAGGTTTATATGTATGGAATAGTAAGGCAGGTCTATATGTATGGAATAGTAAGGCAGGTCTATATGTATGGAATAGTAAGGCAGGTTTTTATGTATGGAATAGTAAGGCAGGTCTATATGTATGGAATAGTAAGGCAGGTCTATATGTATGGAATAGTAAGGCAGGTCTATATGTATGGAATAGTAAGGCAGGTTTTTATGTATGGAATAGTAAGGCAGGTCTATATGTATGGAATAGTAAGGCAGGTCTGTATGTATGGAATAGTAAGGCAGGTTTATATGTATGGAATAGTAAGGCAGGTTTATATGTATGGAATAGTAAGGCAGGTTTATATGTATGGAATAGTAAGGCAGGTCTATATGTATGGAATAGTAAGGCAGGTTTATATGTATGGAATAGTAAGGCAGGTTTATATGTATGGAATAGTAAGGCAGGTTTATATGTATGGAATAGTAAGGCAGGTCTATATGTATGGAATAGTAAGGCAGGTCTATATGTATGGAATAGTAAGGCAGGTTTTTATGTATGGAATAGTAAGGCAGGTCTATATGTATGGAATAGTAAGGCAGGTCTATATGTATGGAATAGTAAGGCAGGTCTATATGTATGGAATAGTAAGGCAGGTTTTTATGTATGGAATAGTAAGGCAGGTTTATATGTATGGAATAGTAAGGCAGGTCTATATGTATGGAATAGTAAGGCAGGTTTATATGTATGGAATAGTAAGGCAGGTCTATATGTATGGAATAGTAAGGCAGGTTTTTATGTATGGAATAGTAAGGCAGGTTTTTATGTATGGAATAGTAAGGCAGGTCTATATGTATGGAATAGTAAGGCAGGTCTGTATGTATGGAATAGTAAGGCAGGTTTATATGTATGGAATAGTAAGGCAGGTCTATATGTATGGAATAGTAAGGCAGGTTTATATGTATGGAATAGTAAGGCAGGTCTATATGTATGGAATAGTAAGGCAGGTCTATATGTATGGAATAGTAAGGCAGGTTTTTATGTATGGAATAGTAAGGCAGGTCTATATGTATGGAATAGTAAGGCAGTCTATATGTATGGAATAGTAAGGCAGGTCTATATGTATGGAATAGTAAGGCAGGTTTTTATGTATGGAATAGTAAGGCAGGTCTATATGTATGGAATAGTAAGGCAGGTCTGTATGTATGGAATAGTAAGGCAGGTTTATATGTATGGAATAGTAAGGCAGGTTTATATGTATGGAATAGTAAGGCAGGTTTATATGTATGGAATAGTAAGGCAGGTCTATATGTATGGAATAGTAAGGCAGGTTTATATGTATGGAATAGTAAGGCAGGTTTATATGTATGGAATAGTAAGGCAGGTTTATATGTATGGAATAGTAAGGCAGGTTTATATGTATGGAATAGTAAGGCAGGTCTATATGTATGGAATAGTAAGGCAGGTCTATATGTATGGAATAGTAAGGCAGGTCTATATGTATGGAATAGTAAGGCAGGTCTGTATGTATGGAATAGTAAGGCAGGTTTATATGTATGGAATAGTAAGGCAGGTTTTTATGTATGGAATAGTAAGGCAGGTCTATATGTATGGAATAGTAAGGAATGCAGCCCATGCTAATTATGATTTTGATTTGTTTCCAAAGCATTGTAAACTGCTGAAGAAAGTTTGATAATGTTTCCAAAATGCACATTATTCATGAAATTAAGTATCATTGGTCCTTGATTATTCGAATGGTTTAAATGTCAATATCAGAGTTTTATGTAATTTTCCCATCACTTTTTTGATCTACTTACTAACACTTTTCTAATTGCATGCTCATTTATGTGGGTATTTATCTTTTGATGTTGTGCTACGATGTTGTGCTATGTTGCAGAAAATCTCCCCCCACCACCACCAGATGAAGATTCACCATTACGTGAAATCCAGGCGGTCAGCTTTGATGAAGGTTTGATTCTCCATTTCATGCAAACATTCATTTATAAAGAAATGATAATCATCTGTTAATATGCAGTAATAAATTCTGACACAAGTCACCTGCACTAAATTCTCGAAAGAGTGCGATACGGTACATGTAGGTTTATCACAGGTATAATGCACTTACAAATTAAAATCTTGTGTGTAACATTTTGGAACATGAATGCTGATCAATGTAACGGCATGTCTAATATCCTTGTTTTCGGCGATTTAAAAGACTGAGCATTTAAAATTTAAAAAATTGAGTGTACCTGTATCAGAATATATGATCATAATGAAAATAGTATCCAAGATCCATTCAAATATGCTCTTGTATGGATTCATCTTAGGGTGTATCAGTTTTTACCAAATTGTATTTATATGTACAAGAGGAACCCTGATTATACAATAATATGGAACTTGGGGAAAATATTTCATTGGCTGTCCGTCATTTATGTGTACAGTAAACCTCAATTAATAAGACCACCCTTAGGACCCTTGCAAAGTGGTCTAAAAATTGAGGTGGTTTTAATATTGAGGTTAAATAAAGAGCTAAACAGTGAAAATGAACTTGAAAATTGTGTTCCTAATATTGAGGTGGCTTTATTATTGAGGTTGTCATTAAACGGGGTTATAATCGGACATCTTGTAACTTTAAACAAATCAAATACTCATAATTATATACGAAATAAAAGTCAAGGTATGTGTGAGTATAGAGTTTACCGTTGTATGTCATCTGCAAAACTAAATTTTATTATCATTTAATTGAGCGCTGCTATGGGATTTACAACCTCTTCTGTAAGTGACATCAATTTCAACATGTGATGTCACTATTTGCAAGCAGGAAACAATATTTACTCCATAATTATGGTCAATTCGTTTTCATATTGCCATATGGGGCGAATATAACTTACTGTCAGTATATGGTGACGTCACATGTGACGTTTTCTGGATATGACGTCACTCAAAGAAAAGGTTGGAAATTGTACAGCGGCGCTAAATTGATTCACTCAATATTTCCACATTGAGCTTTGTTCTGAGTATGTTCTATGCCTTCGAAAAAACTTTGTACTGTTAACTGAAAGAAATCACTTGCATGATTGTTGGTCAGATATTGTGGAGTTGTGGAATACTGACATGTCTTACACTGTGGCTGGCACTTGAAGCTTTTTATTGTACTGTGTTGTGTGTGTTGGTTATGGCTACTTAGCAATTACTAAAACGCATGTCAGTAACTTTGCTTATTTGTTGTGTCATTTGTTTCTTCAATTCATTTAATAAACATTGATGAACAATTATTATGGTCTCCTCCTATCTGTTCAGTAGACGGCTGATGTTTAAACTTTGTTGCAAAACAACAATTCAATTTTAATAATCAATATTTCTATGTTTCATCAATGATTCTGTATCTTTTGTAAGAACAAATATTTTCAGGACAAATATTTCTGAGACTTTAAGTAAATTTTGTTTATGAACTGCACAGAGTAAGTTTCGTTAATTCCGCTTCTTGTTGCCATTACTCAGCATACTTTGAAGTTCGGTTTAAAAATAACAATACGAGTGCAGTATCATGTACATCATGCCTGTATGTTAATGGTGTCCATTCATTGTGTTGACATCATTGCTCCAGGGTCTAGTGTTGTGTTCTTATGAAACTCGAGAATTGAATTTACTACATTAACATACGGGCATAGTGGTTAAGGGGCAGTGTTCTGCTTTTGAAAAGGGCGAGACAAATGTCTCGGTCAGCTTCAAAAAGTGGAGACAATTTTTAAGAAATGGTAATAATAGACGATGAAATTTAAAAATTATATTTAAGTGTCATATACAGTTCGATGCTTATCGATTGTCTCTTGTTGATTAATATTAATCAGGACCACTATTGTCAGTTTTTATCAACAAGTTTCTCTTGTTTCTGTTTGTGTCGATTAGTTTCGATCGCGACAGGATTCACACCTAGATGATTTTTTACGAGACAACATTTTTTTGCAAATTGTTGCAAGTATGCAGCCTATAAATAAGTTTAAACTAAACATTTGTACACCTTAAAACGATCAGTAAAATTTAATACAATCAAAATCAAATGCATTTTTATGTTAGTTACCTATATACGTGTTTTTGTATAATTACGTATTGTTGGCTTCATTGAGCACTTGGTGTGCAAGATGAGCTATTGTGATCGCCCGGTGTCCATTGTTGGTATCCATACTGTTAGCTCATTGGAGATGTCATTTCTAGAGCCGTCTTCATGAAACTTACGCAGACTTTGTTCAGGCACAGCTTGTTCAAGTTCTGTTATGGGCAATATTGCTGCTGTAGCAACATAGTTATGGCCCTTAAACTGATTAAAACTGTCATATTTCTCATTGTTAATAGTGAATTATGGGTAAGGATACTGAAGTAATGCTAGAGTTTTGGCCCTTGAATTAGTAGAAATTGCCTTATGTTAACCTATTAGCAGTCATATGTATTGACCAATCTTGAGGAAATTTTCTACAAGGTCTCAAAGCCACAAATTGAGTCGTAATCACTGCAGTAATACTAGAGTTATGTCCTATGACCTGGTTGAAAATGCCTGATTTTACATTGCTAAGACATTAGCTGCCACATTCTTGAGAGATCTTCATTAACCTTATGGGCCAAGTTTTCAGGTTCTCAGGTGAGCAATATAGGGACATCATGGCCCTCGTGTCATAAATTTACAACGTTCAAATTAATGTGGTTTATGTGTATTAATTCACATTGTATAACAAACAATAACATGAGACACTTGCAATTACATGTATTAATATATACCCATTGCAATATATAAGATATATCCACCTATTATATATTAATTAGTTAATTCATACTGTGTGAATCAATAAGCTAGGTGCAGTATACCATACCATCAGCAAGTAATGTCGTAATCCTCCATTATTTTGTATTTATATGTACATATTCTTAGTACATGTGTTTATTCCGGCAATGAACGTACCATTTCATGAACAACATGAAAATGGAAAGCAGCAACAGTAGTCCTGCGTTGAGTGCCTAGTTCCTGTGAGCCTGACTCGCAGTACTATGAATAACCAGGAAGGTGTTGCTGTACTAAATTGTTTGTGTTTATCGTGCTGAATGGTAACTCACTGGTAAATAAGGATAACAACACGAAGCTGTTAATGTGTCCTCTAATGTTTCATGGATTAACTTGTGTGTAATTATAAGATTATGAACTACGCTTGATAGCACATCATACTGACAATGATATGACAATATTCCAGGTTCCCCGCCGCCTCCACCACCGCCCCAGTTTGACGATGAGGACGACATAATGCAGCAACCAAATGAAGATCCTTATGCTCTTACAGGGCCAGAAATGTTCACAAATATGGCTGTCCCAGATACTTATGAAGAAAAAGGTATGTCTTTAACCATAGTATCATGATAAAGCCATTAATACATGTAGTAACATTTTGCGAATTAACTCATGATCTGGGGGGTCATCCCTATAAAAAAAGTCGCCAATTAACAATTTTATAGCTAATTGTCATGTCTGAATACCATAGAAATGTGTGAAACTTTAATAAACAATATGACAAGTTGGGGTGGTGTCATATTTTGATAAATGTTGCCAAGCACTTAATTCCATGGTAGAGAGCGTCTTACCCAAAAAAGTGGCCTGTCATGTCCGGGTGCCTCGCACGGAAATCGGTAGAGTTCTTATGTATGCAGTTGGTAAAGTGCTAGGCTGTCTCCTGGGAAGTCAGGTTTGATTCCCAGGCTAGGCAGGACATGTCCTTCCTTGAAAATTGGCTCTAGTCAATTGTCCTCCACCTCTGATGCATGTGGAAAAGTTGACTGCTGTTTTGCGCTAGGGCAAGTTTGTACCAGTTGATAATAAATTCCAGGAAAACTAGTTACGTCAAGTGCCATATGCCATGTCTTACTGAAAAAAAACGTTGAAAAGTTGTGTTGAACCCAATAAAAACAAATAAATTTCTTGGAATATTTATAAAACCTTGGTTCATTTTTTAAATGAGATCAATTATTGTGACTACTTGGGCTGGCTTTATCTTTTTTCTCCTCAGCAATAATACATTTTAACCAGGCTTTGAAAAAAGTTGTGCTTCTGAATAATTTTAAGGTTTTGTATAACCTGTATTGAGTGTATTTTACTCAATCAAGAAATTACTCTGCATGTTACAGGATTACAAGAGTAGAATAAATACAGGTAGATCTATGTTTTAAATGTTAAGTGTAAATGTACCTGTCAAATTACAATCCATAGGGATTTCGCTTATACTGCCAATGTTTCTTTAATGCTTTCTTCCAATACTAACCTACTGTGTTATCCATTGTACATTTCTGTACAAGTTGTTTGCACTTTTATAGCTATTTATAAACCAATGTCATAAATTTGTTCAACACATATTCAAAATTCTTCTTAATATTGAGTGAAATAACGTACATGTACACATGAATTCAAAACGCGATCTACAGTTTATGATTTCATATGCTGACAAAAATATTATATTCTTTGTTTATTTCTTTCAGTTATTGCAATTTATGACTATTTTGCTGATAAAGAAGATGAGTTAAGCTTTACAGAAAATGCTGTAATTTATGTACTAAAGAAGAATGATGATGGATGGTACGAAGGTATTTTGAATGGAAAAACTGGTTTGTTCCCGGGAAACTATGTTGAACCTTGTATATAGAAAAACATTGAAACCAGTCTTGATTATTTCTTGAACTATCTAAGTCTTACCATGTATATATATATATGTAGAGAGTAATAGAGATTTGAATACTAAGTGTTAAATCATGATTAACATCCAATTAAATACAGTTGGACCTCGTTTATTCGACAAACTTTTATCCGAAGACTCGGTATAATTTGAATATATCAGGTCCCGATGTTTATTAGTCAAGTCAAATTGAAATGGGTAATTCAAAATCATGTTTTATTCAAAATACAATTTTGTTAACAATGAATGAGGTGCCACTGTAGTTAGTTCTTAACTTCCACCTCCAGCGATGAATGAAGTCAGTTAACATTTGAGTAAGGATTAAGTTTGAGCATGAAGTTATGCACTTAAATGGTATGTACAGTTTGTCTTCCGTAATTATGCTAATAATACCATATTGTGAAATAAGAAGCATCACAAATTGTACATATTGATCAGTTTTCTTTCTTACCAGTACATTTATAGGTTGATTAATGTTTCAAAAATATTACTTGTTGTTACAATTGAATTTAACTGCTGAATACAAATATGATTGTGTTATTACATGGACTAGGTTTCCTTTGCTTTGGAAGTATGTAGATCTGATGTTTGCTCTTAAGTTCATTTAATCAAAAGTGTAAAATAAGCCTGTAAACGTGTTACAAATTGTGTATTTTATTCGCTTATTCCTATATATGCCTTTATACTGAGATATACATCAGGTGGAGAATTTCCGCGGATTTGACGCAGCAAGGGACGTTTTTAGACAGTTTAATCCGTCTTAGATGCTTAAAAGCAAGGAGCTTCAGTGCACCACTTGCCGAATTTTAGCTGATTTTGAAATTTTGCATGCTTGATATATATGTTGACTATTATATAAATGTATATAAAAAAGAATGACTGTAGAAAAAAGCTATTATTAAAGCTTAAGCAAGGGTTGATTGATACGCTCATACATGTATCATGAAATGATCTGAAAGTCTGAAAACCAGCAATTGATATATATACACACGGCCATACATATGTATGCCTCAAATAATGATACAGCATAAATGATTCAATTGTTAAACTGGATGAAAATGTTACCATTAGTCATTTTGTCTGACTGACTTTCGACTAAGTTGAAGTTTTCTGAAAAATTCTAAAGTTTTGTTGGTACCTTACTCTACTTCTGTGAAGTGACGAGTATTTGTGCATTAAAATTTTGTATGTGTATTAAAATTGTGTATGTGTACTTTATGCCTTATGTTTCAGTAAACAAGAGCAGGTTAGCTAATGTTAGATCTGCATTATAAATGAGTATAATTGTATAAATGAGTATAAATTCTTACTACCGGGTATGCTGCAGTGTATGAATGCTAGGCATATAATTGTACATTTTTTATACAAGACAATATACACGTTTATCTTCATTTTATGCTTAATTAATGTGTTTTTGTATGTTTATGTATGTGAGAAAATATGTTTTTTATTCAAAGTGATTGTTTGATCTCTTTTAAAAATTGTCACAGGTGCATAAATGACATTGTCAATGAACTAGATAATGAGATATTCATGTTGCAACCAGTTGGACCTCGTTTATTCGACAACTTTCTATATGAATACTTGGTATCATCAGAAATAAATATCTGGTCCTGATGTATCTTCTTGAAATGGGCTATTCGAAACCATGTATTATTGAAACCATGTATTATTCGAAATAGAATGTCAGACCCGATGAATTGGAATGAAAGAGGTCCAGATGTATATACATTAGTATCTTGGGTACTGACCATGTAATATTTTCGCACCTGTGAGGGTTCAAATTAACCAAACAATAATGCTAGGGCCATTTGCAATCCATCCGAGAAATACCTTGGTATTGATACGGAGAAGTGGAATCTATAATTGTCTGTTGTTGGTACTTGTGATCCATGTAACATGTAGAGGCATGATTGTTAAACCAGCCCTGAGTTCAGTAAAGATATTTGCGGCTCACGTTTCGCAACGTTTTGCTATTTGGTTCCCCGTGTGCAGTCATTGTGATACGGTTGGCAATGGACACAATACAAAATTTTGCAACTGTTAGCCGTAACCGAACGCAGGGCAGTTTGCCTATAACTTTATTATATTGAACAGTAAAACTTGTATGGATGTTTCCATGACAAAACCTGTGTTAGTGACGTTGGTTATGAGGTCGAGTATTTCCCAATCAAATTTCATGTCACAAGCTTAGGCCATGCCAAATTGGAATTTTGTTAAGCGTCAACCTAAGTTTGCGAAACCTAGCTACCTATTCAAAAAAAAAAAAAAATCATAACGAAAAAACAAATATCCTCAGATAATAAGTGATGCATAATTTTAGATATTTGAATGAAAGAAACATAAAAACATAAAAAATGGTTAATTTCAAAACTAGATCTATACATGAATAAATCTAATTTAAAACTGACTTGTTTACACACAAATTGACTAGTTTCCGCACAATAATCACATCGTTGTCGGATCTTAACTAAAATTGCCGTTGTCGTATCATGGACATCGAAAATATTTGAGAATTGTTTGCTTAGAAAAAATTGTTTTTTTTTGGCTTGAGGAGTGCAAAACCTAGGCGCACGCAGACGCTTAACAAAATTCCAATTTGTCATGGCCTAAGCACTTTCTTGGAAGTGACCTTTGTGCTTAATTTTGATTAACAGCATTTAATGAACATGAAAATGTTGATACATGTTATGAAATTTGTTTCTTTCCATTGGTTAAACGGAAGATTTTTAGGAAAGTATGTACATTTGAGTAAAGCGTTTTTGATACAACATCATTATGCACTTCACTTTTTGCATTTTGATCTTAATATTTGAATTGCTATGAAAAGAAAAATATTTCTTTTGGAGAATGTAAAAACTTGAAAATAGATTAGTCACTAATACAGGTTTTGTTGTGGGATAGCTCATGTGGTTCTTATATACATTTTGTAAATGATGAACTAAACATGTGTACAGTCAAACCTGTGTTAAAGACCACCTGCGAACAAAGACCACTATTGCAAAACCTGTCTGCATAGACCACCAATTTTATCTCCCATCAGACCATTTTAAATGATATTTAATCTGTTAACAAAGACCACATTTTACTGTTCCCATGGGTGGTCTTTACAGACAGGTTTGACTATATTCTTATTTGATTGACCGAATACGCAACCTAACTTGTATACACTTTACCATACTCTTCTTCAACGTTATTATGTTCTGATATTTATGCTTTGTAAAATATGCTGCATATTGTAAACTTGTGTATTTTTATAGATTTACTCTTAATTATATTGGAAGGAAATTATGGATGATGATGAAATAAAATGTGCAATACGGTACTGTCTTATGTTATTTGTCTGTTAGATGTTGTTGAATGTCCATCCACATAACTTAATGTTCTCCACTTCACTTGTGTCTGTAATATGTATTAATTGTAGTCGCTTTGTCTTTTTTATCTAATTTATATCATGAAACGTTAACATTCTATATTACACTATGTATATGTATGATAAAACAAAACATAACTTCGCGGAGTCATGTAAACAAACTCCCATCAAGTTATGCAGTAACACTGAAGGAAAAAGATACAATAAACCATGCACATAGACAGCAAGGTAAAATTGTATGTGAAATACATGCTTGGGACAATGTTGCGCAATATAGAATTTAGAAAATGATTATCATTTGACCTTGGTGAATGCACAGATCTTATAATAGATCTGTGGTGAATCTGAATCCTTGACTGTGATGACCTCATTATCATAAACTAGACGAAGACTGCAACAAAAGTTTAAGATTGGAAGACTGGGGCTTAACCACTCTTGCTATGTACGATTTTACATCTTTCTGTTTAAACAGTCACAATACTGTAATTCGGGCAATGCCTGGTCGGATTACACACACACCTACATGTATTACATACTTCGATGTAAGACGTCAAAGTCAACAATTGCTTTGAAGTTACAAGTGCATGGAAAGTCAACAGTCTTATGAAAGCAACCGTAATAGTAATATTGTGTATTTTGAAAAGTCAAATAAAAATTTACCTATTTTAATAATTAATTTCATTATTGGTCTGATTAGGAAAGTCTTTTGTTAAACTATTTGATATGTGTGAAGTGAAACCAGGATATGCCAAAAATTGCAATGTGAAATTGTTTTGTGAGAAAGTATCATTTTGTTCTCAACATGGTCAAGTGCGCAAATATATGCATTGAAAGAAAATGCAGGTTATTCTAATAATGATGACAATATGGTCATACTGTGATATATGCTATATAGTCTGACGAGGACAAAGGTAATTTTATTTATGACAATGAACATTTAACGATCATGCGCTTTAAAGAGAAATTTGTACCATAAAAAATTGAAATTATAAAATATGAGAAATTGCTAGAGTAGAGATCTACCGCGACACCTATATGTAACTCCTCCCACTGAATAGCATAGTATGAAATGGCTGACATTCAGGGATGAAATCGATCAAAACTTCGTAACAGTTGGTTGTGTATGGGATCAAGCGAACTCTTTCTCGTATAAAGGTACACCAACTATAATTAAAACTCTGATCGTTTATTATTGTCATGTTTCTGCGCCATGTGGTGCATACAAGCGATTTATATGTCGTCTTTGACAAGTTGAGTGTTTTCGGATAAATGAATTCGGATAAATCGATTGAACATGTACGAAATATCTTCATTGCAATTGTGACTTCATATGCATTTTAGTAGTATTACTTGCTGTATGTCAATTGTTAAGAACATTACGGTGAATATGTCGAGATCGACCAAACCACAAACATGCAAGGAAACGAAAAAGTGGACCATGGTTCTTCATCAAGGATACACTTGAATAGAGAATATTATTTGTCAATTTCATGTTTGACCTTCTAACTTACAGATCAGAATTTACCTTCATTTATGTGCAAAAAAGTGGCAATGTCCGGTTATAGTCCCACCTGATGTTAAAATGTGCATTTTACGGAATGAAAACGTTATTATTTTTTTTCTGTCTATTAATTAAATTATAATTAAAGAATGTATGTATATTCCTTTAAAAGAAATCAATTGTTTTCATCCCCTAAATTGCACGTTTTAACATCAGGTGGGACTATAACCGAAAATTGCCCAAAAAGTTACGCTTCTTCAAGAAGTTCTTGGACTGGAATTACAGTTTCTTCTAAAATATGTGCGGAAATTATGCTTAACTAGCCTATACTGTGACAGGTTTCTGGCTTGTTGCAGTTTCTTGAAATCAGATCAAGAACTGATCAAATTTTTATTTCCTCGATATTTCAAATTAAAACAATATGAATGCTGCATATATACTTATTCAGATAAGCTTTTTTTACCTGACTAGCTAGTTTCATTTCAGTGCTAAATTTAGTCCAATATTAATTGTCAATTAATTGCTTAGTTTTAAAGCACTTGATTGGTCCGTACGTTAGTGGTTGCGAGCATTCAGAAAATATGCAGTTCTGTAAAAGTGACTACAGGGTTCAGATAATACTAGTGGTATGAAATCAAGTATTAAATAACAATGATGTTAATACATGGAAATGTCAAAGATTTTTCCACAATTTTGCTGAAGGACTTGAATATTCATAATGCAATTACTCATGCTAAGTGATAATAATGAGCACAGTAATGCATACTGACTTTGTATCAAAGAATGGTAATGTTTAAGTGTTGTTACTTACCAATGTATTCCTCCTGCCGGAGAGATAAGATCATAAGGTGATAACACAAAATGTACATCACCTCTGACTGTTCTCGGGCAGTTGACTTCCAGTTAGCACCACATGTTTGTATCCATACCGGTATATACTTAATATTCTATTATCCAGTAATTGTGTAAGCATTATTTATATCCATTGCGCAGGTGTTTGAAAAATGGCGGAAACCGAAGGATCTGACGACACCTCAGAGAATGAACTTCTTAATCGCAGTCTGTCCGTATGGAAAGGAAACAAGGGATCTAAGGAGGAGTTTGATCCCATTCCCCTTGACTTTCATACAGGCTCCAGCTTAGGTCTATACGATTGTGTGAAATCCCATATCATTAGGTAAAATACAAATTTATTGATAGATTGCATATTTCAATCGATAGTTCCCCCATTTAAAATATTTACCTCCCTTGTTCTGAATTTTTGGCCATATTGATAGACAAATTTCCATAAAGTTTATGGCGAAAATAATGTAAACGATGATAAACTAATGAGATGTAAAAAAATAACTTATTCATTATGCTCATGTGGGCAGTTGGCTCAGTTAGTTGAAGAAAAAGTGTTTGTCACATGCAAATTGTTTTGGTATTTTATCAGTTATCACATAATATTATTAGGAAATAACTGCTGTAAGAGCTTATCAGTTTTGGTTATCAAAATGACTGATGATTAAGAACAAGGGAGGTAAATAGTGTAGATGTGGGAACTATCTATCATTATTTCAATTAGGCCTAAACAAATAATACTTTTGGTTCGGGTTACCCGACCCTACCTGCGAAATAGGCGCCGACCCTACCGTTTTTTAAAGTCTGTCGGTTAAAAAAAAAAGTGCCGGTTTCGATACTGCAGACCTCTAAGAAATGAATTAAGCTCTTACAATAATAACGTTCCAACAAAAAACCTAATATAAAAAAAAATTACTACCTATCCTACCTGTTTTTGGAGCAGATGTTTTGGCCTTATGTAGGACATTTTTATTAGGCTAGTGAACAGAATATCATAAATAAACGGTTAAAACGGAAACCTCTTCAGTGTAATAAAATCATGAATAATTACATAGATTTTCCTTTGTAGAAATCTTCCATGCAAAAAATAAAATCTTCCAACTTCTAACAAGGTAGAGTTATGTGCATTAAATTAGTGTCTTCTACTCTACCAATTCTGAGTTGATTGTACCTGTCTACTTTATATGTATCAGCATTATTTTGATAAATTTTACTGTAAAGATATTTGAAGTAATTTGTGAAAGTGCATGTCAGGCATGGCAGAGCTAAATGTAATTATTTATGACATGTATGAAATTGTGGAAACAGATCATAAGGAATCAGGGTTCCAATAGGGGCTGTATCACAAGTGTCATTTCGATAATGTTTTACCAGATTTTGCCAAAATACCTACAATATAGAGAAAATAGACCCTTCAGCCAGAGTCCTAAGGGTCAAAATGTGACCATTTTGAAATTCCACGGGTCAAAGGTTCAACTCCAGGGTCAACTGAAACCCCTGGGAATGTGTCTTTTACATGTACTTCTCTTGTGGAACACATTTTTTCACATTTTGTTTCAAAGAATGGACAAAAACATTTGTATATAAATTCTGTGAAATTTTATGATGATCACCAGTTTATGTTTATGTTCATTATACTATGATATTTATAATTATAAGGGGAGAGATTGATATTGACAAGAAAAATCTGGGTGGATGGACGGCTCTGATGTATGCATGTTACATTGGACATGAAACAATTGTTAGCTTGTTGTTAGAACACGACTCCAGTGTCAATCTCAGAAATCAGAAAAAAGAAACTGCATTGATGTTAGCATCCAGTTGTGGGAATGATAGAGTGGGACGGCTACTGTTTGGCGTAAGTATATTTATAACATAACATACGATGAAGAGTGGTTGTACATGTAACCCCCATGTATTATTATCGGTAATTCACTAGTAATGGAATAACTACTCGCGTGCATGACGTCACAACAAAACAAGTGTGACATAGATGCACTTAGATGATGTTGATATTGTTAAATATTTATTTTGTATGAAGTATGACATGTTATTTCATTGAAAATTATTGTCTTGTTAATTTGAATGTGATCTGTGGTATTATCTTTTGATCTTAGGGTCTGTAAGATCGTCAATACAGCAATGTTAGATAATTGCAATTCAAACATACATGTTTTTGTAAGTTATGACCGTTAACTAAAAAGTGAACAGAGTAGATAAAGTTATGGCCTTGTAGGTCATTATGTCTGTGTGAATGATATATTTAAGCTTTTCAGTTGTGTGTGTTTTCTTTCAACAATGTCTTTATGCTGGAGAATAGATTTTGAATGAAATGGATGTTGTTGTATTATAATTCCATAATGTATGTCTATGGAATAAACTGATAAGGGCATTATCAGTTGATTGTGTGCCCCCACCACCCATGTCCGTCCATCAGACTCACATAACTCGTGTCATTCATATCTCAAAAAGTATTTTACCTTTGGTATCAAAACTTCATGGGAATATTAGGCATCACATGAAATTGTTTGTAAACCCGTTTTTTCGGCGCAGTCGTACTAACATGGTTTTGCTATTTGCATATCAGTGTTGTGTAAACCAATCAAATCTTATGTTAACCACCAAGGCTCTTCAATCAAACAACGTTTGTAACCTTGATGCGGATTGGTTAACCTTTCAATAAAGGGTACATTACCTTACTGAAATCCAGTGACCAGCAATCATAACATCTCAGCAATTTTTTATGTTACACAACAAATCTTGACCTTCAAATTTCGTCGACCATCTTCATGATATTTCTTGTTTCAATTGCATTATTAAGTAATTCTTAATTTAGTAAAGTTTTGGCGTCTATGTCCTGTGGACACATTTTAGTTATTAATACTATTTACGGTACATTTTGTATTTAGTTCTGGTTTATTGCAGCATTGGATTAGTATTGTAGTATCGTCATTCTTCTCACTTCAGCAAGGAGCAGAGTTAGAGTTTCGTGATGCTAGAGGCTGGACTGCTCTGTTTCATGCTACCTACTCCGGTCATCAAAATATGGTCAGTTTTCTGTTGAAGCAGGAAGCCAACATGAATGCAGTGTAAGTTTTTCTGGTTCCCATTTTGTGAATAGACCCTTACACCAGTTATAAACATATACAAACGTTTGAATAATTACTGACATGTGTTATCTCTGTGATAGTGAAGGTGATTATAATGTATCTGCATATAAATGAAGAAGCTGATACAGTTGTAATGCTTTCAATATTTTTCCTGACAGTTCCAAGGCTGTAAATAGCTGTTTTGTTATTATTTCTATTTTAGATTAATGTTCCCCTTTCCCAATGTGCAGTTTCTTCACGTGATGTGATATTCATGTTTTCCCCGCCATTTTCGGCCTATTATTGCTGACTTTCTTGACTAGTGATGCATTCCGTCCATTAAATAATTTTCCCCCCTTGTCCCTCTAAATTTTCCTTAATTGTTCTTTATGGCTGCAAGACCATTCATTGACCCATATTCCCATACATGTTTACCCTTGCACCTCCTCAGTGCCTAATGTTTTATAGACTGTGTGGGGAGGCATTGTCTTGTGCATGTGGTGTTCCCTGGAACAATTTAATCTCTCTTTCACTCCTCAAGATATTCATTGGCCCTACAATGAATCGACATGCTTGTATTGGTACTAGGGTTCCAGGATACACCTGAAGTGTACCACAATATATTGTTATACTTAAGCAACATATCACAATATGTACCACAATATATTGTTATACTTAAGCAACATATCACAATATGTACCACAATATATTGTTATACTTAAGCAACATATCACAATATGTGCCACAATATATTGTTACACTTAAGCAACATATCACAATATGTACCTCAATATATTGTTAAACTTAAGCAACATATCACAATATGTACCTCAATATATTGTTAAACTTAAGCAACATATCACAATATGTACCACAATATATTGTTAAACTTAAGCAACATATCACAATATGTACCACAATATATTGTTACACCTAAGCAACATATCACAATATGTACCTCAATATATTGTTAAACTTAAGCAACATATCACAATATGTACCTCAATATATTGTTAAACTTAAGCAACATATCACAATATGTACCACAATATATTGTTAAACTTAAGCAACATATCACAATATGTACCTCAATATATTGTTAAACTTAAGCAACATATCACAATATGTACCACAATATATTGTTAAACTTAAGCAACATATCACAATATGTACCACAATATTTTGCTTTGTTAACCAAAAGCTAGAGCTTTAGATATATTTTTTTCTTATTTTAACTCTTTTATTCAACTCTTCAAATGTGTTGCAAAAATAATAATACGTAAGATAAAACTAAGCATTTATCATTCTCATTTCAGTTTTTTACTTATTTGAGGCTTTCATGGCTAGACATTTTCATTCTTTTGAGTTGTAGTCAGTTGCTTTCTAGCATACAACACAAAATATGTAAATATGTATCGCAAAAAACTGGTACATTTATTTCATATTGTGGTACAATACAGTTTGGCTGCTTATTGCAATATATCGGTATATCATGACCCCACTAATTGATACATTATTCCAGTGAACCCAGTGTGGGTATGACTCCATTCATGGAAGCTGCTGCTGAAGGCCATGAGATTATACTACAACTCTTTCTACAACATGTAAGTATATCGGTAGCTTTGGTATTTATAAACGCATAAAACAATTAACACATTAAACAATTAATTTAACTGTAATTAAAAAGTCGCCTTATCCTGTACTTATAGTTAGTATGCAGTGGAGAGAATCTCAATGAGCTTGTGCTTCCAATTCTCTATTACATGCACTTTGTTGTACAATGTTTTTCGTTGCATTATTTCCAGAACCCCAATATTAAGACCACCTCAATAAGAAGACCTGTTTTCAAGGGTCCCAAGGGTTGTCTTATTATTGAGGTTGAACTGTATACCTAAGTCACAAGATTTGGGTTGCTTTGTGAGTTAAGACAATGATATGTTGTGTTTCAGGGTGTCAATGTAAATGCTAAAGCATACAATGGGGATACGGCTAGATCTCTGGCTCTCATCAATGGTAACATGAAGATAGTGAGCTTGATAGATAACCATGTAATGCCTATTACTTCACTGAGAGCAGAAGCAGGTATGCTACATACTGTGTTGTTGTTTTTTTAAATAGTTTTACCGCCTGTGCCTTTTCAATTGGGAAAATAGGCGCGATAAATCCCAAATTTGTGAAAATAAGGTAATGGTTGTTTTGCTTATAAAAATAACTTTTCAGCTGTGGCTTGTATTTGTTACATACTGTGTTATTTTTTTTAAATAATTTTACTGCCTGTGCCTTTTCAATTGGGAATGGTGTGTGTCGTTTGGCAGGCGGGTAGGCAGGCGTCAAACTGGGGGTTTCCAGCGAATAACTTGAGTTCTGTTGATCATATTGTAACCAAACTTGGTGTATAGTAAGAACATTGGAAGAGCTCACTTGGGATTGCTTTTGGGTAAGATTTGATTAAAAGTAGGAGCTCAGGACTCAAAATTTGGAATTTCTTCTAACACCGACTGTTCCTAGTGATGATTTTGCATTCTGGGTAATATTTAAATAAAGTCTACTACCTTTCTCATCCATCTCCTCTCTATTAAGCAAGCATTAAGTCCTTACTGAATCTAAGTTTGTCTGTGCTTTTACGAAGTGAGGTGTATACAGCCCAGCATACATGAACCCAACATTTGGTGGCTTATTGCATTCCTGTTAACAGTTTACTGTCAACACTCGCTGCACTTGCTTATACTGCTCATTGGGTTTCTTCATTTACTCATTACTTTACCTTGGCCAAAGTGATATGTCTCACATAACTTGTCAAGAAATCTACATTTAATATCACTTGTAAATGTGGCTATATCTAGGGCAGTGATCATTTTCGCAATGAGGGCTAAAGAAATTTTCTTTAAAAACAGTTGTCCCGAACTAGTGTACATGTACATGTTAATTTTGACTTTTCCGACATGGGAGGCTAGTTGTCGGAGCATAGAATAGGGTATGGATTAACAGTTAAGTAGGCATGCATAACAGACTTGTCCTGAACTAAGTCCAACTCAACTGTTGGTAGCCCAAATCAACAATTAGACTTGTCCGGGACGTCAGTCTAGTGGATTTCTAGACACAGTCCTGAAAAATCTTCATTTTCATGAAAGGAAGTGAAAAAACTTTGTTTACAAAGTCTGTGTCATTACTGTGTGTGCTTGATGGTGTTTACAATGATTGTTTCAGGATTAGAAACAGAGCTCAGTTCATCGGATGATATTTATGCTCGTAGAAACAAACAGTTTCGAGGTGGGAGGGGTAAACCTGTTGGAGGTGGTCCTAGCATTACTGACGGTCCTAAAGCTATTGATCGTTTGATTAAACGAACCGGTGACACTCCTGCACAGAAATCTTCTGGTAAGTGTTGGCACTTTTTTCACAAGCGATTTTTCAACAATGTTGGATTTAATTTGGTGGCATTTTCGGGTTTGAACTCTTTTCATTTGTGCTCTAAAAGATGACTGACATATTTTTACAGTGTTTGTTTTCAATATATTAAATATTTCCTGTAAGAAGTCAGGTTCAAGCACTCACTGGCTAAACGTTTTACAGTAATAGTAGTGATAATTAAATGGTGGTTGTGACATTCAAAGGCAATGCATCTGTTCAGTGTTCTTAACATGAACACTTTTCAAAGTTTTCACAACACAATTTTATATTTTCAGAAATTGTGGTCCCTAAAGAGGATGCATCATTTTCTGAAGATGAAAATACTGAAGAACAGCCTCAGAAACTTTCATACCGAGACGTTACATCACCTATCAACCCTGAGGATTATAAATTAGATAGTTCTAGTAGTAGAGGTAGGTATATAACAGAGCAACCAAGTATTTAAAAAAAAAAATTTTTTATATTATTTAATTTATTTATTTTTAAATTTATTCATTGATTTCAGTCATTTATTTATATTATTTATTGATCTCACATCTGTTTCTAAAAATGTACAAACCATTCTCACGATCACCATATGGGTGATCAGCTTCATTCTATTTACACTATGTATTAAAAACAATTTGTTGGTTTAAAAAGTATGTAATTAGTCATGCTTTTTGGGACAAGATAGTTTATTAACTTATCTACCATTACTTCAGTCTAACCATTCAATTCTTCCAGTTGAACTAGGGTTTTCAATGATTCAAAATTTTGCATATTGACAATATTGATATTTCGAACGACGAACATCGACGATATATAGATATATGAATTATATTTTTAAATTCCTTTAATAGGCTAAAAACTCCTATTTTTCTGTAATTTATTGTGTGTGTATGCCCTACCTATTTAAATGTTCAACTTTTTTTTGTGATAACAAGATACTATTTAACTATTTAATCCATATGGTTAACTTCACAGTATTAAATTATATTGCCGACATTTGGAATGTACTATTCACTAGAGTACAGTTTAACTAGTGACCGACTACAAAGCAATGTTACGCTGTTTTGTCATATATTTTTACTGGACCCATTCTCCCGTATTTTCCTGCCATTAATATCGATATTTGTAAGTGTTTATCAAATATTGATCTACAGAAAAAAATCGTTCATATATATATATTAATTGTATCAATGACAGCCCTGATTTGAACTCTTGGAAACTTTCTAATTCTTTCTCTGTTTGTAGAATATAACGAGGTGGATGATGATACAAATGCATTTTCTAAGACTGGTGCTTTAACCATTAAAAGTAGCTCTGGGTCTAGCGGAGGCTTGGCTGCAGCATTTGGTATACGGAGAGAGGATAGTCTGGATAGTGATGAGTTCCCGCATGAATCATCCTGCGGAGATTCTCATCACCATGGTAACAGCGGGGAAAGTTCTTCAGATGAGGGACTAGATGAACAACAAATGAATCAAAATGATAAAACGTTGAAAAACGGAGGTATAGGAGAACAGAAGGAAGCCATGCCTCAAAGTGATAAAACTAACCTAACTGGTGATAAAAAAGGTGAAATGGAAAAGAAAAAGCTTGGCAGTATGAAATCAAAAGAATTAAGGCTGACAACGGAAAAAGTTAGCGAGATTGAAGTATTGAAGAATTCAGTGTCAGAGTGGATTGATAGTGTTCAGGATCCTCATCCCATTCCTGAACATAACTTCGAATCTCAACATTCTTCTGCAGTTTCTGATAATAAATTTGAATCTCATATCGTTGATGAAATACAAGATGAACACCATATTTCCAAACCGAATGTGGAAAATGCACAGAAAACAGCTGGAGAAGGTTATGATGACCATGATAAAGAAGCTGCTATCAAGCCAGAGTACCTCCCAAAACATAAAAGTTCTGAATCACCAAAATTAGATCAAGTATTGTTTCCAACCACTGAAAACCAGGACCGAAGCTTGCAGTCAAATGGTCATGACATAAGTGAAGATCATAAACTCAACAAAAATGCTTATCTTCCTGTATCAAATCAAGGTATTGGTAACACTAGTCAGGGTCCAAACCACAATCCAGTCATTACTCATGCCAACAGTTTTCAAAGTCATGGACAGAATTTTGGGCTCATTCAAAATTCACTTCCTCAAACTTCATCCCACCACGACCACCATGAACCAAAACATTTTACTGGGGCAGAGCTTATTGAACAGGTTGCAAACAATGTCAAAAATTACGATCCTAGACCATCCAAAGAATTTTTACAACAAAACCCAGTAGTTGCTGACTCAGCAATAATATCTGTTGGAGATCACAGCATCACTCCAGTATCTGCATTAAACTTACTGAATACTGCTGATGGATATAAAGGTTCGATACCGCCAAATTCTCATACTAGCGTTACTCCAGCACAACCTGGTAACCAGGCCCCTAGGGTACAAGCTCCACCAGGATTTAGCACACCTGTGAACCCCTATCACATGTATCCGCACCAGGGTACCCCACTGACTGCCATGTATCCAGCTGTGTCCACCTCTGGTCATTCTGATGCTGCCAAGGATCTCGCATCTTCCTCTTCAAATGCTGCATTTTTAGACAAAATGGTAATTCTTACTAATTGAGAACTGCAAATTGTATTCCATTCTCTTTCTTTAAATTTCATTGATGTTCGTTGACATTGACTCGTATGGCATTAATTGAAGTAAAAAATTGGTTGCATTACTTCGCATTAACTATTACAGTCGGACCTCGTTTATTTGACAACCCTCTGTCCGAATACTAGGTATCATCTGAAATAAATATCATGTCCCGATGTATCTTCTTATACACGTCAAATTGGAATGGGCTATTTGAAACCATGTATTATTCGAAATAAATTTCGGACCAGATGAATTCAAATGAACAAGGTCCTCTTTAACATGGTTAAATTCAGACTTGGTTACTTGTATAAATATGGAGAGTTTTGCAGTTGTTTTATGTAATATTGCCTTCTCTTGTCTTATCCTGCCTTCTCTTGTCTAATCTTGCCTTTTTCTGTAATCTTGCCTTCTTTTTGTCTAATCTTGCCTTCTTTTCTGTAATATTGCCTTCTTTTTGTCTAATCTTGCCTTCTTTTCTGTAATCTTGCCTTCTTTTTGTCTAATCTTGCCTTCTTTTCTGTAATCTTGCCTTCTTTTTGTCTAATCTAGCCTTCTTTTCTGTAATCTTGCCTTCTTTTCTGTAATCTTGCCTTCTTATCTGTAATCTTGCCTTCTTTTCTGTAATCTTGCCTTCTTTTCTGTAATCTTGCCTTCTTTTCTGTAATCTAGCCTCCTTTTCTGTAATCTTGCCTTCTTTTCTGTAATCTTGCCTCCTTTTCTGTAATATTGCCTTCTTTTCTGTAATCTTGTCTTCTTTTCTGTAATATTGCCTTCTTTTCTGTAATCTTGCCTTCTTTTCTGTAATCTTGCCTTCTTTTCTGTAATCTTGCCATCTTTTCTGTAATCTTGCCTCCTTTTCTGTAACCTTGCCTTCTTTTCTGTAATCTTGCCTTCCTTTTGTCTAATCGTGCCTTCTTTTCTGTAATCTTGCCTTCTTTTCTGTAATCTTGCCTTCCTTTTGTCTAATCTTGCCTTCCTTTTGTCTAATCTTGCCTTCTAATCTTGCCTTTTTTTCTGTAATATAGCCTTCTTTTTGTCTAATCTTGCCTTATTTTCTGTAATCTTGCCTTCTTTTTGTCTAATCTTGCCTTCTTTTTGTCGAATCTTGCCACCTTTTTTCTAATCGTGCTGTAATTAACTCTGTTGCAGAAGGATTCGATGGCGTTAGATTTACCCAGCTTATTGGAACAACTTGGTTTGTCTAAATACTTGCCGACATTTGATGAGCAAGACGTTGATTTACAAGTGTTCCTGTCTCTCACTGACAATGATCTCAAGGAAATAGGCATCAAGTAAGCAGTTTATACGTGTTGTGTATCGTATGTATGGTAAAATTCGTGACATGAAAATGTTTGCTAATTCAAAAATGTGGCAAAATATCAGTCCGCTTAAGTTTCGCCATTAACAGGAGTATATTTTACTCATGCTCTGCAGTTAAATGCAAGAACACTAATGTTGACGATTCGCAACATTTCCATCTGTGAAAGGTCTGAAATCACCATTTTGGGGACTTTTGACTTGTGAAAGTATCAACTTACATAGTATGATTTACTTCTTAATTGAAATAGTGCAACTGTAAATAGTAATCAATAATGCTATGCTATTCCCATTTTTTCAGCTCAATGTGTGAAAGTGCGAAAGTTAAGCCATAATTTGAATTAAGGTGTAATTGACAAAAAATATTTTGTGTTTACTAAACTCGTATTTGATTTGTATTTGAAATATTTAACTGTCTGATAATTGGCTACACTGAAAAAGAAATTTTCGTTTTGAAAGTTTCGGTATATATACATTTGTACCAAAATATATATAAGTGATGTCATTATGTACTGAGTCTGATAGTAAGCAATAATTGCCCCATATGGCAATATGAAAACGAAATCACCATACTTATGGAATTAATATTGTTTCCTGCTTGCAAATAGTGTTATCACATGTTGCGTTTTCTTGAAATGACGTCACGTACAAAAGAGGTTGTAAATCCCATAGTACTCGGCTCTCAGGCCAAAATAAAAAGATTGTATGTTTGCCCAAACGCGACCGACCCCAAAAAAACCCGCCAACTCAAATTCTTTTTTTGCCGTTTTTTGGAAGATTTTTTTTTTTGGATATTTTTCGTGTCCGCTCTGTCATCGTATGAAACTTAATGTTGTCGTCTTTGCGTTTGAAAGTAACTGTGAATAAGATTAAAAGAAAGCGTGTAGGAGACGCAGTAAATCGATATTCGATGTTCTTGGTTTTTATCGGGTGGGACTGAAATCCGTTATCCGGGATCCTCCGGGATCGCTTTTTAAAAATTGTTCGAGTGGAACATATGTTAACTGTAGGGGTGTGAACGAATTGGTGTGAACAATAAACAATTTAAGTTTGTCAAATAAATATAATTTGGCAGGGGTTCCATTTGACCCGGGACTACGGGTTTTGACCCGGGTGTTTTCAAAAAGACGCCGAAATGACCCGTAGTAATTTCAGTCTGTGCATCAGCGTGACCCGGGGCAATTTTAATATATTGACTCCGTGCGTCATCAATTTCAATCCTATGAAGTCATAACACAGAATGGCATTTCTATCACAGCAAGACGTCGGAACAGCAGACATTCTAATTGTATAAACAGTATAAACAGTATATTCAGTATCGATCGATAACATAAACAACAGGCTGTCAAAATTTAAGCTCCGCCTTCCGCACCATATATGTAAAGCGACATTTGATGGTTGACCAATGAGCGCTACGCTGTGTTAAGGATATCATTTATGCGAGTATTTGTAACCATGTATGCACGCGTGTTGATGACAATACAGGTAACAAGTAAAGTCTGTCATAAATCGATAAACCAAAGCGACCCGTCAAAAGTGTGAACGGTAGTACAAACGTTTTGGTAGTTTTAATTGGAGACAGAAAACTGTTGTCTTTCATCGTAGACACGAGTAGAAAATTTATTAGTTCTCAAGGGCCCTTCTTACGCATATATAAAATTAAATCTGCGATAACATTTAATTAGTCTGTCATAGATCGATAAAACAAAGCGATCCGTGAAATGTGTGAACGGACGTTCGAAAGTTTTGTTGTTACAACAGTTATAATTGGAGACGGTCGTCTTTCATCGTAGACACGTGTAGAATTATTTTTGTTATCAATGGCCTTTCTCACGCATATATAAAACTGTGAAAAATACCCGGTAAGTAACATTTAATTATTACGATCTATGCCCGTACTTCTTGAATTGAAATACAACACTTAATGTTCGTTCTTCGGAGGATAAAGTTAAATTAACGATTGTACAATGCAAACTAGCCTGCGTAGTGGATGAACGGGAATATCCATGCTTTCGTTTTCGGGTCTAGTATACGATAAAATCCGTACCGTACGGTCTATGATGTCGCCCGCTCCGTCTTTTACGAGAAATGAATATTATAATAGTCAATTCAGATCAGTTTTATAAATGCCGTTCGTTGTGTACCCACCGTTATTGTTTATATTGTACCTGTTCTATATTTTTATGGATATGGTTATGCAAAAATCAATATTTTTTTAATGATGACCTCACATGTATATTTTATTAACAGACTTGGTACATACATGCTGTTGGTTGCATAGCACATATAAATAGCACAGACAATCAGTATATACAAAACATGTTGAGCATTCGATCCATAAACATCGTAAAAATGGATGACCCCTGAAGTTTTGAAAATGACCCTCCAAATTTCAGGCCCAAGGGTCAGTGACCCTTGACTTTTGGAGACTAGTGGAACCCCTGTTTGAATGCTTTTTATATTGTTAATGGGATGTTATTTTAAGATTGTAACAGATGTTAATTGAAAGGCTGTGAACGATGAACAATTTTAAGTTTGCGAAATGAATATTTTTAGTTATTTTTGTGTGTGCATTGTTTTAGCAATAAAGATTTTAACTGGTTTATATTGATAAAAACTTATGCTTTAGTTTAAGTTATGCAGACTCTGTTTAGTACTTAAATTGCATCAGGGCTAGTACATCTAGTATCATATTAGAAATCCTGATAAAAAAAAAAGAATTTGCCTACCTACCTACCCACACCCAGTCATCATGGGTCGGGTTTGGGCAAACTGAAATATTTTTAATTGTGGCCTCAGTTATTGATCTGTTGTCACCAATATCTTGAATTAGGAAGTTTACATCAAAATATCTCATCCACTGGCTAATTATTGCTATGTGATTGATGCCTACAGCTTTCTTGCATGTACAATCTGACCTCGTTTATTCAACAACCTTTTATCTGAAGACTTGGTATAATCCAAAATAAATATCAGGTCCTGATGTATCTTATGCACATAGGATAGAAATGGCCTATTCAAAACTATGTATTAATGGAAATAAAATTTCGGACCCAATGAATTCGAATGAACAAGGTTCGACTGTAGTTGTGTTTTTAATATTATTCAGTTCAATTTTAATGCTCTGTTTGTTTATTTAGATTGTTTGGTCCTAGAAAGAAGATGATGAATGGTATAGCAAGATGGCATAGTAAAGCTAGAATAGCCGTAGGTGAACTGGAACAAGCTTATGCTGATAGATTGGAAGGTGAAATGCAAGAAATGGGAGTTCAACTTCAGCTAGTAAGTGCGAGTTTGGCCTTTGTATTGCCGTAACTCCCTTGTATTTTTTTGTATTGTCCTATATTCATATATTTTGGGTTCATTGATGATTTGGCATTGTTTGGTTTCCATGTTTTTACTCCAATTTCCAAGAAAATGGGCTAGAAAGAATATTCAGCACTCATTTGACATTATCGAACATTTTTCACACTCAATATGAGTCACTATCTGTATGTGTAGAGTATTATTATGCTTACCTTGTGATAACTCCATATAATAACTAAATGGTTATATGTAACTCATGTTACATATAGTAACAGGGGTTTCACTAGGTGATGAATCTCTGGGGTCATTTTGATCAACTTTTGACCGGATTTTACCATTTTATAACCAAAATACATGTACCTATGATTTCGAGCAAACTTGACCCTCCAGAATTCTAAGGATCAAAATGTGTCCTTTTTGGAAATTACAGGGGTTAAAGGATCAACTCAAGGGTCAAATGGAACCCATGTCAAATATTACTGTAGAACAGAATATTTAATATCTTATATACAGTTAAAACCTCAATAATAAGACCACCATTGGGACTATTAAAAACTGGCTTTCTTATTGAGGTGATATTAATATTGAGGTTAAATAAAGAGCAAAACAGAGAAAATGGACTTGAAAAATGTGAACTTCATTTTGAGGTGGTCTTATTATTGAGGTGGTCTGTAAGTGAGGTTTTACTGTATTATAATGTATGTCTGTATAGTTTAAGTAGTATGGAGCGTTTCAGTGATTATCGTTATTTTTATAAAGGCTTTGGAACAGTTGGAGAAATTAAAAGCACAGGTGAAGCAAGAACAACAGCTAAGGAATGTAACAGAATCATGTTTGATGGAAGAACGTGGTGCTTGGCAACATGTACAAAGAATTATCATGGAAACTCGGCAACAGTGTGAGGACTTCAAAGACACACTCAGAAACACAATGTATGTATGATTAATACATAGAGGATCTTACATGAGTGCTGATTTGTTATTGTTTTTATGAAACTAGTCGACTGAAATAATATGACGTGAGGCTCTGCCGAGCATCATATTCGTTTCAGTTGACGAGTTTCATAAAAACAATATCAAATAAGCATGAATGTAAGATTCTATTTATCACATAACACCATAAATCTTTAAATAAACAGTATTTTTAAGAAATGCCGAAATTCAGAACAATTGTAAACAATATGCTGTCATTTAAAGTGACGTCACACTGGCCATTTATGACGTCATAAGTGACGTCACACTGGCTATTTATGTAACTACATGTAGTTACATATGATATTTATGTCACTGCTTTATGCCACTCCTGGAGTGCAAGTAATGTGATAATATTCATTGTACAATTCATTGTTGAATTATTTGCGTTTAATTCGTAGGTTTATGCAAAAGTTGTTATATTTAATAAAAAAGACTATAATAAGAGAGGTAACTTGTATTATATTGGACTCAATTTGTACTAAATGTTATGCTTGGTATTTTATTGTTGTCTGCTGTTTGTCAACAATTGCTTCAGAAACCTCTTTGACCCCCGTCAGGTTTTTTAAATTAAAATTTCATAGATAAATAGATTTATTTCTGTATAAAATGTATAAAAACATGGCAGTAAATAATGACATACATGCTATAACATAACACAAGCGTGACATACTGTTCCATGTCAACTACATTACATGTATACACAAAGTATAACACCAAAAAGGGATTAGAAATCTCTTATTTCCATTGTGGTCCTTGTACAAAACATTTTGACATAGGAAGACACAATTTAAATATTTTGTAAATATTTTGTAAATATTTTATAATATGAAAAGAAGAAGACAAACTCAAAAATGTTTGCAATGCATTTCGTATTTAATACTTCTTCAGGCAAACTAAATTGGGTACAAAACATAATTTTTTTTTTATGATTACGTAATGACATAAACATTTTATCACAGAGAATTGACAATTTGTTCCTGAACTAGAATGCAGTGTATTACTAAAATACCACAAAATTCATTAGAATCAATTGTCTTCTGCTAAGATTTGAAAAAATCGCTAAAATTGTTTCAACGAGGCGTTATGATTTTACTTATTTTGCAGGCAATACGTGGATGAACTGAAATCCCGAGTGCTGCTGGACAGCATGCAAGGTCAACAACAAAAACGGGCAATCCGAGGTTCTAGTGCAATAAAAGATGATCGAGGTGGTATGAAGTACGAACAAATGCCGACAGATTCGGTTGTACGAAAAGTAGACTACTATATGCAGGAAGTGCAACATTTACTGGGCATTGTAACACATAATACGGATCGTCTGCTTGGACGCAGTCATACAGAGTCACCTGACAGACCGTACACATGATAACAGATCCAATCATTCCATTACACATCCTTGGTACCCAGGCTATTCATAACATATATGATACCCTGGGCAAATTGGCTAGTGAAACTTTGTAATGCATGAATATTCGGGTACCGAGGATATCCATTACAACACTTGCAATAACAATTGTCTACATGTATATTCTGTCTGCTCTCAAATGTTTGTTAAACACAATGGTAAAATACAGATATTTTCATCTGTCGCTGGATGGGAAATTTACAGAATAAAGTATATCATTATCACAAAATCATAAATAATTCTGAATGTAACTGTATAAGTGAATTGTTCCGCAACCCGCAGAAATGTTGCAAATCACTAACTTATTTGTAAATATATTTGTATATGAGTATGTACTTCTTTTGACAAGGAAAATTACTCGGGCTGATGTTTTCACAACTTTCTTGAATTTACAAAATTGGCAAATATTTCTGTGTCGCAAACCTTTCCACTTACCGGTACATAATGACAGTGGGACCAGTTATGCATGCCGAATTGACATGGGCTATTCGATACCATGTTTTATTCGAATAAAATTTCTGACCTCGTGAATTATATGAACGAGATCCAACAGTATACATGTATTAAGTGTATGCATCTAGGTCAAACCTATCTAGGTCAAACCTAACGTTTTTGTAAACATGATGATTTTGATGTCTTGCAGGGGTTTTTTCAAAAAGGAAAGAGAAATTATTTACAACCATCAAAATGAGTGTAAAATTGTTTCTTATACAAGTACATCTGACAATTATTGTCAGACAATTGGTTTAAATGAATAAAAATAGCCTTATAGGGTCTTTAAACAAATGTCCTTAAAACGTTAGTTGTTTTATTTAATGTCCTCTTTTAATTCTTAAATACGTTATGCAAGAAAAGAATCTATCACTGACTTCATGTGTAATATCTGGCTTTCAGGTATCGATCACTGACTTCATGTGTAATATCTGGCTCTCAGAATCTATCACTGACTTCATGTGTAATATCTGGCTCTCAGAATCTATCACTGACTTCATGTGTAATATCTGGCTCTCAGGTATCTATCACTGACTTCATGTGTAATATCTGGCTCTCAGAATCTATCACTGACTTCATGTGTAATATCTGGCTCTCAGAATCTATCACTGACTTCATGTGTAATATCTGGCTCTCAGAATCTATCACTGACTTCATGTGTACTATCTGGCTCTCAGGTATCTATCACTGACTTCATGTGTAATATCTGGCTCTCAGGTATCTATCACTGACTTCATGTGTAATATCTGGCTCTCAGAATCTATCACTGACTTCATGTGTAATATCTGGCTCTCAGAACCTATCACTGACTTCATGTGTCATATCTGGCTCTCAGAATCTATCACTGACTTCATGTGTTATATCTGGCTCTCAGAATCTATCACTGACTTCATGTGTCATATCTGGCTCTCAGAATCTATCACTGACTTCATGTGTAATATCTGGCTCTCAGAATCTATCACTGACTTCATGTGTTATATCTGGCTCTCAGAATCTATCACTGACTTCATGTGTCATATCTGGCTCTCAGAATCTATCACTGACTTCATGTGTAATATCTAGCTCTCAGAATCTATCACTGACTTCATGTGTAATATCTGGCTCTCGGAATCTATCACTGACTTCATGTGTAATATCTGGCTCTCGGAATCTATCACTGACTTCATGTGTAATATCTGGCTCTCAGAATCTATCACTGACTTCATGTGTAATATCTGGCTCTCAGAATCTATCACTGACTTCATGTGTAATATCTGGCTCTCGGAATCTATCACTGACTTCATGTGTAATATCTGGCTCTCAGAATCTATCACTGACTGCATGTGTAATATCTGGCTCTCAGAATCTATCACTGACTTCATGTGTAATATCTGGCTCTCAGAATCTATCACTGACTTCATGTGTAATATCTGGCTCTCAGAATCTATCACTGACTTCATGTGTAATATCTGGCTCTCAGAATCTATCACTGACTTCATGTGTAATATCTGGCTCTCAGAATCTATCACTGACTTCATGTGTAATATCTGGCTCTCAGAATCTATCACTGACTTCATGTGTAATATCTGGCTCTCAGAATCTATCACTGACTGCATGTGTAATATCTGGCTCTCAGAATCTATCACTGACTTCATGTGTAATATCTAGCTCTCAGAATCTATCACTGACTTCATGTGTAATATCTGGCTCTCAGAATCTATCACTGACTGCATGTGTAATATCTAGCTCTCAGAATCTATCACTGACTTCATGTGTAATATCTAGCTCTCAGAATCTATCACTGACTTCATGTGTAATATCTGGCTCTCAGAATCTATCACTGACTTCATGTGTAATATCTGGCTCTCAGAATCTATCACTGACTTCATGTGTAATATCTGGCTCTCAGAATCTATCACTGACTTCATGTGTAATATCTGGCTCTCAGAATCTATCACTGACTTCATGTGTAATATCTGGCTCTCGGAATCTATCACTGACTTCATGTGTAATATCTGGCTCTCAGAATCTATCACTGACTTCATGTGTAATATCTGGCTCTCAGAATCTATCACTGACTTCATGTGTAATATCTGGCTCTCGGAATCTATCACTGACTTCATGTGTAATATCTGGCTCTCAGAATCTATCACTGACTTCATGTGTAATATCTGGCTCTCAGAATCTATCACTGACTTCATGTGTAATATCTGGCTCTCAGAATCTATCACTGACTTCATGTGTAATATCTGGCTCTCAGAATCTATCACTGACTTCATGTGTAATATCTGGCTCTCAGAATCTATCACTGACTGCATGTGTAATATCTGGCTCTCAGAATCTATCACTGACTTCATGTGTAATATCTAGCTCTCAGAATCTATCACTGACTTCATGTGTAATATCTGGCTCTCAGAATCTATCACTGACTGCATGTGTAATATCTAGCTCTCAGAATCTATCACTGACTTCATGTGTAATATCTAGCTCTCAGAATCTATCACTGACTTCATGTGTAATATCTGGCTCTCAGAATCTATCACTGACTTCATGTGTAATATCTGGCTCTCAGAATCTATCACTGACTTCATGTGTAATATCTGGCTCTCAGAATCTATCACTGACTTCATGTGTAATATCTGGCTCTCAGAATCTATCACTGACTTCATGTGTAATATCTGGCTCTCGGAATCTATCACTGACTTCATGTGTAATATCTGGCTCTCGGAATCTATCACTGACTTCATGTGTAATATCTGGCTCTCAGAATCTATCACTGACTTCATGTGTAATATCTGGCTCTCAGAATCTATCACTGACTTCATGTGTAATATCTGGCTCTCAGAATCTATCACTGACTTCATGTGTAATATCTGGCTCTCAGAATCTATCACTGACTTCATGTGTAATATCTGGCTCTCAGAATCTATCACTGACTTCATGTGTAATATCTGGATCTCAGGTAACTGTTTTGAGCAAAATTTCGCGCCTAAACAGTAACCCTCAAGCTGGATATTTCAATACATGTATTTTACATATGAACGGGAAGCCAGTGAGAGATTTGTATATGAAATATCTGATGCTTTCCTCTTGAAATCTCTATTTTCTTATTGTGGAAAACGGGTTTCTTTTTCTCTTGTGGATGTATTGCTAAAGGTATTTACGTTATGTTGACTTATTTTTTAGATAATTTGCAGCGAGAGCATTTTTCACAATTTGAACCCTTATGTAATTGAACTTCTTTGATACATCTGTTTCTGAGTTATGTTAATTATTTTTTCTGTTATGTTTTGTAGTATATGAGTTACCTAATTCTCTCAGTTTTAAAATCTAGGATCTACTTAATTCTTTGTTAATGATTGTAAAAATCTAGGATCTACTTAATTCTTTGTTAATGATTGTAATTTTACGATATTGGGTATATTTATAAGTTGGTATCAAGGTCTGTATTTTTGCTGGATGAATGAACCAATGTTAACTACACATTTGTTGTTGTTTTTCTAATTATTGATGTTGGTTGATTATAATACTGTGAGTTTTTCTGTTGGGGTTATGGTTAAAATATGTGTTGGTTTCCTGAATAATTATAACATTTTTCTTGTAATAACTTGCAAGTTACGAAAATATCTTGGGCATCTATTACAAGCTGTGTTGAAAAGACTTTTATTGTGCAAAACTTTTAATGTATATTATTATGGAATATGTTTTGGTGAATTTGATTGTTTCTGACAAAAATTGCCTTTAAATATTTGGTTAACTGATAGTCATCTCATTTTGAATACTTATAATTCTGTTTCACAGCAAAGTTTTTTCTTAGTTCTCTCATCTTTACTGCTTAGTAAGCAATGCTTTGTATGCATGCTGCGCAATAATGGCTTGTATCGTATTTTATGTAAAACTGGATTTCATTTGGATTTTCATAAAAAAGCGTTTCATATTCATTATTGTTTTATACATGTTTTTAATCAACTGCAAAGCTAGCAGTTTTATCTCATGGAAAAAAATCTCTTCCATGTTCTAGATCTATCGTGTCAAAGCCAGTAACTGTGATACGCATATAAATGTGTCCGTCCAATTTGTGTTCAATGTATTTATGTTACTATACCATCCATCTTTTAGTATTTAATCTTTTTGTTCTATTTGCTATGTTATTTGATAAATACCCTACAAATGTTTGTAACATGACATGATTAATGTCTAATTCTGTGGTTAATGTGATCGAACCATTTCTTACCATAGAAGATTGTCATCAGTTATCTCCCTCTATGATGTTTATCCCTGCTATATATATACTCAAACGCAAAAGAAAGTGTGCACTTTTTATTTTTTTATTTTCTGAAAATCCAATGTTGGAATATTATCATGTGTGGTATCGTTTTTTAGCTTATTCAATTACCATTCTAACCAATGTGTTTATTTTATTGTTTTGAATTTCGTTTAAACGTTCGACGCGTCTACATGCATTAGGTATCAAATAGCCAAAGGGATGTTTTCTTGGGTAGATTAACTGTAATTTGTTGCCAAATCATGTTAATGTTGCATTATTATCTGGTATGACCGCCATTCCGTCTAATAACTCTGTAGCAGAGGCAGTTTGGTACCGACATCTCATGTGCGTCAACTCAATGTGACAGTCCTGACTGACGCTAGTCAGACGTGGCCTGCGGATCGGGGACGGTGGCAATAGTACCCGTTTGCATAAACCTATCACGTAACTTGATTATAGTGTTTATATGGCAGTTAAGTGCCCGTGAAACTGAAGCGTCTGAGTCACCTCTGACCAGCATCATAAAGGCGTCAATATGCTGATGTTCTGATAATCGTGGCATATTCTCTGTTATAAATGTTCTAAATCTACAGTGACAATCGCACTATACATGTGTGGAAGAATGTAGAGAAAACAAGTTTGGCCACTTGTACTTGTGTATACATGTTCCACATGGAAATCCTGCAAAATCGCAATTCGGGCTTTTACTTAATAACTAGGCATAATTTTACTAATTTTTCGTTTGCTATAAACTGTAATGATCGATATTTGTATGTTTCAAATTTGAAAATTTTAGACCTTGTAGAATTAAAATAATCAAAAACTCAAATTTTGAGTATATAACACTATATAGATACTATTGGAGGGATAAAAGGACAGAACTTTAGAAGGGATAAAGGGAGATAACTTATGGCAATCTCCTGTGCCTTTAACTTCTTTTGCATAAAATGGTCAGTTGGTCTTATTCCATATTGTTTTTGTGCCCCCACCCACCTGAAAGGGGGGGGGGGCATATAGATTTGCCCTTGTCCGTCCGTCTGTCTGTCTTTCCATTGGTCCGTCACAAAATCTTGTGTCACTCATATCTCCAAAAGTATGTGAGCCAGTCATAAAACTGTACAGGAATGTTCACCAGCATGTGTAGTTGTGCACCTGGGGTTTCATGTTTGGCTGTGCCCAGTATGTGCAAAGTTATAGCCCTTGACTTAGTTAAAATATAACCTACAGAGTATGCAATCTTGTGTCACTCATATCTCCAAAAGTATATGTGCCAGAGTCATAAAACTTCACAGGAATGTTCACCAGCATGTTTAGTTGTGCACCTGCGGTTTTATGTTTGACCGTGCCCAGTAAGTGCAAAGTTATGGCCATTGACTTAGTTAAAATATAGCCGAGTATGCAATCTTGTGTCACTCATATCTCCAAAAGTATATGAGCCAGAGTCATAAAATTTTGCAGGAATGATAACCAGCCTGCGTTGTTGTACACCTGGCATTTCATGTATGGTTACGCCCAGTAAGTGCAAAGTTATGGCCCTTGACTTATTACCATAATCAGTACAGTTGTTCACTTGGTAATTTTGATACCTATTCACAAACGGTGAGCAGAATAATAGCATTTGCTTCTGTGACAAAGGCTGCAAGTGGGGGCATCTGTGTCCTATGGACACTTCTGGTTTTGATATTGTAATAACCATAGTTTATTCTTAATATGCAAATGAAGAATTCTTAATACTTAGTGAAAAATGAATGAATTCAGCATATAATACTTCACCATAGCTCTATTCATACTATAGATCTTGACTATTGCCTGTGCCATTGCGTTTGGCTAATGGAATTTATGGTGTATTTCGAGAATGCTAGACTAAATTTAATTGATGCTTCTTGCAAATTTTTGTATGGCTATTTTTCACATTTGAAAGGGCATTTCATAGTTATTTTATTTGCTTTATCTTATTTTATTATACCAATGTATTGTCTTAATACACCAAAATATGATAACATTACTTTTGTCTTGAAAAACAGTTTTCCTGAGTTATCTTTCTTTGCTTTGATATATGTTTTAAGAAAAAGTCCATACATGTATCAAGTGGATTATTACATTCAAGAACGATAACTCTTCAAACCCTGTTGTATATCAATTTGCTGTATGTATAAGGGAGATAGAATTTCTGGTTTTAAATTGTTTTAAATTCTGTTGTTGTTTTACTTTTACTTAAACAATTCATAGGAGAAAAAAATGTTTGAGATGCTTTTTGTTAAACTTGTTGCTGATTCCAATTAAGTGTTATTTAATTGAAAAAACTGTTTGACTTATAAAGATTGTACCCTCGTTCATTCGAATTCATCGGGTCTAAAATATTTATTCGAAATAATACATGATATTGAATAACCAATTTCATTTCGACATGCCTTAGAAGATACCTTGGGACCAGATTTATTCAGCAGATGGAAGGTTGTCGAATAAACGAGGTTTGACTGTATCGTACAAATGATATAAAGAAATTACAGTTGGACCTCGTTTATTTGACAACCTTTTATCCGAATACTTGGTATCGACCAAAATAAATATCAGGTCCCAATGTATGTACTTTAAAGTTTCGGACGAGGTGAATTTGAATGAATTTGAATGAATAAATGAATGAACTGTACTTAATTCTAATATCCATATACCCCATAGTTGATTCTACTGTCTACAGCTTATGTTTATGCTTGTTCTTTTCTATATTGTTATACATGTTAAGTATTTATTGATTTATAATGATTTTATTGTTTTATGGAAGCTGGTTCTTTTTACCCGACCGTTCCCGAAAGAATTATGTAAAATGTATGCCAAATATACATTTTGTTTGAGATTTTTTTTAAGATCTGTTAATGTCTCTGTTTATCTATCTCTTGGTATAACTTACATCCAAACCTATTGTTGATAGTTAATAGAATAGTAATAGATGTATTCTGTATGTTCTGCATGACAATTATTTGGAGTTGATATTGGCTTCTTTTCCGCTGAATAACACCCACATAGAGCTACGCAAGTGGTTTACTAGAAGCTAAACACATAACTTATCATACGCTACTCAACCCTTATAATAGGTCACTTAGTTGTGACTAGATGTTGTTCAAACTATTTTTATACGCTCTTTTGAGAAACGGGATGTATTATGGGAACACCCGTGGCGGGCGGCGTCCACATGTTGTCCGCTCTCTAAGTCAAAGAGTTTTCATCCGAACTTTACCAAACTTGGTGAAAATGTTTATGGGCATAATATCTCGGCCAAGTTTGATAACCAGCCACATCGCCTGAGGCACTTCTGAATTATTGCCCTTGAATTATCCAAAATTGGCAAAATTAGCCTTCTCCGCTCTCTAAGTCAAAGAGTTTTCATCAGATCGATAACCAGCAACACCGCCCATGGAGATTTGTTCTAATGTAACTTTTACACGTGGTGGTTGAAACAAAAATAATAATAATGCTGTGAGGCAGTTTTCTGAACTCCTAACTGACCGATTATAAATGTTGAGTAGTATATATTGCAGAACACAGTGTATACAAAAAAACGTCAATAATAAGACCATATTTGGGACCCTTGAAAACTGGTGAGGTTTAACTGTATTCTAAATAGCAGCTGTCGGGCACTCCATGGATTTATTGAATTGGGTTAATCTCATTACTCAGCGGAATGTCTGATAGATAAGTATATACAATGGCTGCAAATTAATGTATTGCAATGGTTGAATGGAGACAAACTTGTGTTAGTAATCTTCTGTTGTTACAAAAAGTTATTATTCAAAAGATTTTGCTTGCTTATTTTTTTAAGTGATAACATGATGTCCATTTTTTCTGTTCATTTTTCTCACAATTCAGTGATTTTGAGGGATCATAATTGAATGTATGTCGATAAAAAGGTTGCCATCTTAATATTACAGAAACAGCATTTATTTCATCCACAGGAGATTGTCATGAGTTCTTTCCCTTTGTCACATCTAGAGTTCTCTCCCATTATATATAAACTATAGAAGGGATAAAGGGAGAGAATTCTCGAGGGGATTAAGGGAAAGAACTTGTGACAATCTCCTGTGATTTCATCGCTATAGTAGTTGTGGAGTGTGTAACGTTATACTAACATTGTGCCACATAGTATCATATACACGGACAAACATGGAAGTCATGTGCTGATGTTCATTGTAATATCATCACTATGTTTGTATGGATATCTGTATGTATCAGAGTACATGAACTTGTAGTACACTAGTTGGTCATTTTGTTACAAATAGATCAATATCACGGTATATTCAACATGTGATCTGAATTTTGTTATATTAACAAGCGATACGAAATGTTATAAATTGTCTCAAATTGTTCTGTATTGTGTTATAGTCAACCATCATGCTTATTTCTTAACCTGTTTTATGGTAGACTTATGGTCCAAGTGTTTTTTATCAAAAATAGATCAAACACACCAAAAAAACATAATGTTGTTTTGGAGTGTACATATGTGTTTATAGATCATATTATGTGATACATGTATTTCAGACTCAATTTTGGTAAAATAGAATGCGTAATCAATATTTTTACTTCGGCCATTATTGACTTGCAAAGTTCTTCATTGATGATTTTCATCGATGGCAAACACGTAGCAGAAATTCCTTGAAAATAATGGTTTAGCAATTTTGTGATGAAAGTTTGAAAGAAATGATATTGTAAGTGTGCATCTTTGTGTTACATACATGTATGTCCATGTCAGAGCAATGTATGTAGATGGTTGATGGTAACTGTTCATTATTTGTTACTAATGAAACATTCTAAAAACAATATTTAAGAAAAGTTTTTTGTTAAAATGTTTTAAGCACAAAGATGGCACAGAGTATTTTATGACTGTGAGATGGTATTCACAACAATCATTTATTGATTGTTCCCAAACATTTTGAATGCTTTTATTGCTCTTTACAAGTCAATAAATGAGATTCAGGGTTTCATACGAAATTAAGCATAAACAATTTACAACTTTATGTTTTTTAAACTCAAAAATCCAAAACTCAACTATTTCACTTAAGCCTTCATTTTGTTCCAAGTGTTCAACACGTTTTATTGTTACAAATCACAGGTACTTGAAACAAACTATTTTAATATTCTACATGGCCTATTTACTATAATGGAACATTCTTATTATAGTAAATAGGCCATATAGAACATTAAAATAATTTGTTTCAAATATCTGTGTTACAAATGTGTAAATCATTCACCTGAAATAAATCAAACTATGGTCCAAATATTCATATTTCATAATTGATTAAGTATAGGAAATTATGTTTTAGAATTAAAATATAATTACTTCTTTATAATGTCATCGTGTTGAGGCGAACACTTTTTGATTGTGTATTTAATGGCATGGAGTATATATGCAATTTCTACTTGGCAGGTTCAAACGGGAAAATTTAAACAATAGGATGAACTTAAGTTGACATTGTTATGTGATGCTGATTATGAATTGTCCTATAGTACAGGGTAATATGTCAGAATCAGTGTATGTATACTGTATACTTGTATATTCATGTTTTTAATTTTGTCTTTGTGATGTAGGTATTGAGTACATGTCAGGTAGTATTATATGTATAAGTTTGTGAAATGTATGGACATCTGAGTATTTGTGTGATAATAAAAATGAATATATATGAACAGTCTTACTTCTAGTCTAGTTCCCTGTAGTTACGTATTCTCTGTTTTACTTAGTTGGTATTTTAGCCAGATGTGAAATAATAAATATGCTTACTCTGTCATGTATGGTCGCAGGGCAGTGGTCATTTTGACATTAATGGTTTAATTATTGTTTGTATATTTATTTGCTAATGACAAGGTTGTATTATCGTTTACAGAGTTAAGGGTTGGTTAGCTATATATAACACCATATATTTTATATTGAATCAATCTTAGTTTGATTTTGAAATAAGTTTAGGTTAATTGATTGTGACATATTGATGAACGTGTGTGTTAATAATGAGCAACACCGGTATTTACTGTACTTTTGAACAAAATTTATAGAAAGAAGACATGAACATACCCACTATAAAGATGTGTTGCTTTGATCTGTCATTAAAGTGTCACTTTAGACAGTTGAAATATTGAATTCAATGATGGTCTTGTACTGATCAGGAAACCATACTTGACCATGTTATACCTGAATGAATGATTTATGATATACCATAAAACCTCAATAATAAGACCACCTTTGGGACCCTTGAACACTGGTCTTCTTATTGAGGTGACCTTGATATGGAGGTTGAATAAATGCAAAACAATGAAAATGGACTTGAAAATTGTGTTCTTAATTTTGAGGTGGTTTTATTATTGAGGTGGTCTTTAAGTGAGGTTTTACTATACTTCACTTTCGATGATATCAGCACTGAATTTAAATAAGCCCTATATTTGAGATAATGGTTCAAATTATATATTCATATCATATTTCACAAGAATTGGAGATAAAGATATGTTTACCTAGGGTGTGACAATGTTATATCACCAACTACAAGTTCATTTCATCTTCAATGTTGAACATAATGATAGGAAGTCATAAAGCAAATTGTATTGTACTAACTAACTGTTACTTTAGACCCCAATAGATCTACATAATGTGAACAATCAGCTTGGTTATCATCTAAGTCTGTCCCATGTAGTCTATTTTTACGTCCCTGTCATTCACGACGATGGGGCATCAAGTGTTGCCCTGTCCGTTCGGACCATGTGGAAAATTGGATTCCGGGATGCATGGATTCAATATATATTAGGCACATAAGCATAGGATAATAAAATACAGGTCAAAGTCAGTTCCGATTATAATCCTCCAACTTTTGTAGGAGTTGTGGCCCTTTTTCGACTTAAAAGACCTTAGCGGGGGAATAGCTGCCATATTGAAACATCTAGTTATAGATCATTTCTTATGTAAGGCTTGAGGCAATTGCTGGCCTAACGTCACAGACACGGCATGTTCGATAAATAATTCTTCGAAAAGAAAAAAATCGCCCAACATTCAAGAAAACAAACAGGCGATCAACTACACATTACTTTACAATTGTTTTAACCTACTGAATGACGTCACATCGACTGGATAGACATAGCACTTGTTGCTAACCAAATTAAATTAATTAAAATGTTCTCGTGAACGCCTTAGTGATAAATCGAAATACACCCATCGTTCCTGTGTGTGCATACTATTCGTACAATTACAGTCCGCCACATTCCAGTTGTGAACGTTTATATACGTTGTAGACATTAAACCAGTGATATAACTGGCCATCTGTTTAACTACCTGATAAGCTGCTTTCAGACGACTTAATAGTTATATGATTTTTTAAACTGAAAATCAACACGCTATTCCTGAATTATACGTTCTAATGTTTTGAAACATTGCTTTAAAGTAAAGTCCAAAGTTGCGTTTTTGTGTAGAAAAAAATATGTTCTAATACTAGTAACAAACGGAGCAAATCGGTAAATTAATTTTGAGTGGCTCTATAAATCATATGAATTAGTTTTGTTTGATGGTAAAACAATTTGTGAAAAGAGAAGATCGTTTCAGTATGAACATATTGTCTATGTCATAAAAATTAGTCATCAGTCACCGGGCGTCGATTAATGTCACGACCAACGTTGGTCATATACTGCAAGTTGTAACAGTTTATTTGGATAGCCATAATTACACCTCCCTTATATAGAGTTAGCATACGGTATGATATGTACATTGAACACTTAATTTCATATCAAACACGCGGCGTGCTGACCCAACTCTTTATTGATACTGATAAAACATGCGCCGTTTGTTTACAGTTAAGGCGGGACAGGCATACATTTGTTTGATAAGGTGAGTAGTAATGAACATGTGAAAACGGTTTCCATACCTAACATGTGAACGTGTGTGTGGTTTGAATTGTCGGCTATTTATGTGTACATGGAAATATGAATTATGAGGGTGACATTATGCTTTAATTAACTGCAAACATTTTAAAGAGCCGTAGGAGATCTCACTGATATAACTTGTATATTATAGAAATATTTCTTTAAGTTGGAAATTGTTAAAATTTGAATAACATAAAAACTTTTACTAACAATCCACCAGAAACTGTAATTAATTTAATCTGAATGTTATTTGCTTCAAGTCATAATGTTTTTACAATATAACATGTACAAATATAATTGAAAAAGTATGTCCATGGAATACCATGTGTCGAAATCAATGGCCTGTATTCCAATAAGCGTTCAATGTTGGATTAGCATCGTGGAACCGGTTTCCGATATCGTATTCTGGATGCATAAACACATATATTATGCATACACACAGATTACTTTTTAATTGATGTTAGTTTACGCTTGCAATGTCGCAAGTACGGAAACCGTTTTCACCATACATACGACTGCTCCTTAATTACGATGTATAGTTGTTATATCGGCTGTGTTCGCGTATCAAGTCATGACAGTAAAATGTTGCATGTATATTTGCATGATGTGATTAAAATACATATACTGGACTTAAACTAACTTCCTGTTGGCAGCGCCCGAAGGTACGTTTGTCATTGAGTAAAGTTCATATAAATACATGCTCATTATTTACGTATATTTACCACCATAGAATACAGCCACATATCTGTGCTTTCGTATTGTGCGTGTAGCTATTTTGCAATTAGTAAATATGACTTGATTTTTAGGATGTACATTTACTAAGTAATATTCTAGAAGTATGTCCACTTCGTGTCGTGATTCGTAATGGATGAAAATTGTTCCGTATACTCGCTTACCTCAACAATATATTCTAGCCATTTAAGTGATGTACACTCCATATATGCATTGCTTCACGTCTCGCTCTTATAATTAGTAATCGTGGGTAATAAACTTCGCCAATTAACTGTTATTCATGCACATCAAACTCGTATTCATGACAAATAGTCCCATTATAAATATTGCTTGGATTGAATAAAGACGTCATCCAACCAGAATTTCTATTATTAGAATGGACCTTGTTTCGTCGCTGTGGACGAGTTGTTTTAAATCAATATTAGTCTCTATGGACAATGAATATGTTAAATTTGGACTCAGTTGTACATCGGATAACCATGCAGTACGTTGATTTCCTTATATAGCCACTTTGTGTTTCGTTCGTTTTATTCTAACATCTTGATCACAAATAACTTCAAGTATTAGGAAGATGAATGGCTGATAAGTTCAATTATTCACGACGATTTAACAATTTTTGTCATTAATGTAACTAAATCAACACAAGAACACCGCGAAACGGTAATAATTGTCATATATCCTCACCATCATGTACCGCACCGTTCCGGACGGGACCCGGGTGTTACTGGCACGGATCCTTGTGGTATACCGTGTTTGATAGGTTACACAGTCATTCAGATCGTATTAAAATTGTAAACATCTTAATAAGTTGTCATGTTTCATAAATATTATGTAAAGTATAGGTACTTATTATGTTTAACTAGCAACATTAATGTTTACAAGTTACACCCTGTGTTAATCCGACTGTTTGGGGACATCATACGCTAAGGTGACATTTGTAATGATTTTAAAAGCACACTAAAACTATACAGCATGCTTAAGTTAAATCTCTATTGAGTTAACATGAATAAGGACTGAAAACTTAGCAAGACAGACTATACAATGTATACCTACATTCAAAGTGGCCCCTTAACAAGACTAAAAATAAAGCTACGTAATTAATATATATGATATAATGGTTGTAAAATAGGTGCAATTGGTATACGATGTGTTTTATTGTGAAATGTCAATTTTGTATTTTTAAATCAGGAATGTTCCAAAAATTGCACAGAACCGGACGAAACCGAGCTTGAGTTTTGTTCTAAAAACTGACAGCAATATGCACATGTTAAACAAAGGAATGACCTCATAATATTTATAACAAACAATGACCGGATTTCCGGTCTGAACGTAGATCTTGAGTATACTGGACTTTAATGTAAGAAGGAAAATGTAAGTTTAGTAAATGGACTTTGTTATCTACTATCGAAACAATTTACATGTTACTCCGATTGTCTTCCTCATATACTGACCACGGATATGATGTCCTTGGGAGAAAATCTCGCCCACGGCGAAATTCCAACCTACACTTCCTGGGTATTCAGTTTGACGTTCTTCTCTTTGACCGCTATGCTTCCCGTAGGTTATAGTATACAACTTGATCGAGTGGCCCGTATCTTGCAAGATATATATGACGCATTTTATTGTCACAATTTGTGATGATTCTGAGTGGATTTTATCACTACTCTGTACTTTGTGTGGGACTTGTACGCCCTATTTGAGTGTAAATCTTTATAAGAGATATGTGCAGGCTTTTATCAGGGTTTATAAGAGGAGAATCACACATAATGAATTAATGGATATCTCAATGTTATCTATTGATTTTCTTCCATTATAAAACTGTTGAATTTTAGACAAAATAATGTAGAATACATACATCGGTTATAAAGGAAATACTTGCTATAATGCACCCTGGCTTCATGTGGCTTAAGCGTTCCATGGCATACTTTTGAATGAATACTCAGGGACTCCACTAAGAACTGAATCTCGAGGGTCCTGTTTATAGTTTTTGACTAGATTTCACTATTTTATAACTAATTTACCAATAATTTAGAGAAAAATTGACCCTTCAGTCTGAAACCTTGGGGTCAAAATGTGGCTTTTTGCAAATTTCAGGGATCAAAGGGTCAAGTTGAGGGTCAAATGGAACCCCTGATACTCGTGTTTGTCAAAGTGTTCCACTTTGCCATGTAAATAAGTTAAAACCACGAAACATTCGATGACCTACATCTACCCTGGTTCACTGTACTCGTAGGCTCCCGATAACGAATCAACTTACTTGAAACAAGACATATCTTTAAAAAAACGATGTTCGGTGCAGATAGAAGGATGTCTAAAGAATCGCCTATTTCGGGACTCTGATTGCGCCAGAGGGGTACGCTCCGGGGTAGTATCTTTTCGAGACATCCGTTTGGTGCCTCTCCGGTTAAAATATGAACCAATCAAATCGTCTAATTTGTTGCATATTTAAACAACGCGCTTCATATACAACATTTGATTGGTCTAAACTGTAGGTCAAAATCAATATTATACAGCTACGCCGAAAAAATGTATGCGTTTCATAAAAATTTGTACTGCTTACAAGAAAATGAAAATACTGCCGTACAATCAAAACTGTTTCCTGTGAATGTCTCGTCGAGCTATTGCAACACATAATGGTGTAAAGTCTACTGATGTTGATCGTTCTCAACGTTTGCAGTTACTTATTTTTGTTTCATTTAAGTAGTGTAGTCTCATTGGGTCGTAGAACGCTTGGTTTTCTATCGGTATATGTATAGTTATTCTTGTTATCGAAGTTAATGTATGAAAATATTGATCCATATAAATACTTCGGTATAACAACAGTAGATTTTCACGAGTTATGTCCATTTATCCTTTTTATAGTTAAAATATGCATATGCTACAGTGGAGAGAAAGGGAGAGAACTCTATAAGGGATAAAGGGAGAATACTCGTGACAATCCCCTGTGGTTAGAACATAAGCTACACTTGGCTGTCCCCTTATTGGATACATGCATATGGGTATGTAACATGATACAAACACAAGGTGGAATATTTAGGGGCTCGGGGTGAATATACACTGAAGTCACTTATATCATAATATTTTGTTCTCTAATGAGTTATGTTTTAGAGGTAGGGGAAGTAAGCGAGAAAAGTTAGCCTATGTAATAGGCATCTGTCTAAAAAACTGTTGAACGCTTCGCAAGCCACAAAATGGCGTCCGCCAGACCAGACGCATTGTTCCACATGGAGGCCATTTTGTTAAGCAAAGCCACGCTACCCCTATCTAAAGATAGGGACTACTATTCCTACGTTTAAGAAACTGCACCGCTATTTTTCCCAATTTCCGTACGTAGCACCAGGCCCACGTACCCTATTTTCCTACCTCTATAAAATGCGCATCCGTTTTAACATTCAGCAGTTTATAAATGGTGTATTTATTATGAAAAAGCTATCACTAGACTTATTATGTCAATGGTAGACCATAGAAGACAAATATCAAGGAAAACAAAATAATTTTAGGATGAAAATTATACGTTTTTCGGCGCAGTCGTACTAACACGGTTTTGCTTTTTGCATATCAATGTTGTGTAAACCATCAAATCTTACGTTAACCACCAAGACAATTTCTCTCCAACCGATCAACGTTTGTAACCTTGATGCCGATTGGTTAACCTTCCGATAAAGGGTTATTTACCTTACCGAAATCCACGGAATTTCGGTGAATTTACCAAAACCCATTTTGGATCTGCAGTGACCAGCAATCGTAACATCTCGGCATCTTTTTATGTTGCACAACAAATATTTACCTTCAAATTGCGCCAACCATCTTTTTTCAAGATATTTCTTGTTTACAGTTTTGTTTGTTATTCGGAACAGGAAGTTACTTTCGTGATGTTTGTGATGTACTGGTCTTTGACCTTCCAAGTATGGACAAGACAAGTTCAGATATCACTAGCAACACTATAGTGTCGCCGTCTGTCTTCCTGATAAATGTTTATTCGTGTTTACATGTTTTTGGATCTATTTCCTGTGTGTTTATGATAATTTAGACACTCAGTGTGGAAAAAGTCACATTCGTTAATTTGAAAAGCAAATTGACATACTGCAGTCTAAACATTGCGATAACGATATCTTGCTTGCAATTGGATGAACAATATAAACATTATACATATCGAGCAGAACCAAACATACAAGGAAGATTGTTTGTAATGTGATTTTTTTTCAGTTTTATGACGTAGCTACTCAGACAGTGATATATAATATTGTGTAATGCTTGCTTTCGTATCTTTTGTTGTGAAATATTATAACGTGCCGATGAAGTTAATTTGTATGGTGGAATATTACTGCCACCAGTTAGCATGATAGCGTTCGCGAATTGTTTCGTGTTAACCACTGAATTATTACGATAATTATCTAGCTATCTAGTTAATATTCGTGATACATTTTCGGCAAGATAAATATCATAAAACTAGAAACAGGCTTGAAAGTGCCCAGAACTGCCACCTCTTACCTTTTTATGATGTATTACACTAGATTTAAATGGTAACACGAATCTTATCTAGTTGACCACTTTTTATGTTTCTTAATAACTCAAATTCGCGAACCATAACTAGATAAATAGTAACACGAATTCGCGAATTTGTGTAAGTAAGTAACATAATAAGTGGTCAACTAGATAAGATTCGTGTTACCACTTACATCTAGAAGCCAAAAATGCATTTATAAATAAGAGGTAATACCAATCTTAAGTGAAATTCGCGAATTTGAGTTATTAAGTAACATAAAAAGTGGTCAACTAGATAAGATTCGTGTTACCACTTCAATCTAGTGTAATACATCATAAAAAGGTAAGAGGTGGCAGTTCTGGGCACTTACAAACCTGTTTCTAGTTTTATGATATTTATCTTACCGAAAATGTATCACGAATATTAACTAGATAGCTAGATAATTATCGTAATAATTAAGTGGTTAGCACGAAACAATTCGCGAACGCTATCATGCTAACTGGTGGCAGTAATATGCCACCATAAATTTGTGATTAGCATAATGACTCTTCAAATCGCTGGTGCAGAATTTATCACTCATTATCGGTATACAAATAGTGATATAGATAAGACGGGATGTATATTTCCCTTTGTTCATTGTGTTGGCCGAGATGTAATGCACAGACGTACATTTATATAAATTATTTTTTTAATTTTAGTGTTGTTGTATTCGGGAAGGTGTAGAATAAGAACTTCAGTGGGATAGATTTGTATATCAGAGACGTTCCTGGATTACTTTGAGAAGTTGTGATCATTCGAATCAGGAAGTAGAAAAATAACAGACACGGAGTATGGGGTGCTGTGAGGGATGTGGCCAGTTTGTTTTGGTCATAATTAATTTACTGTTTTCTGTAAGTATGTTTATGTATCATCTAAGCATATTTCCGTCGTTAGTTGCTATCTAAAGTGAAATGTCAACACAAAGTTGGCCTACTTGTAATAATCTAAAATGGGTGGGCCGATGCCAAGGTGAACTAAAACAGAGAGAATACGTAACTACGGGGAACGCCACATACACAAGACAATACCTCCCCACGCAGACCTCAGGAAAAACATCAATCCACAAAACATAACGCACCTAAGGAGGTCAAACTCACATAGGTCATTTTGACAGAATAGACTTAAACCTATTTTGAATTCCCCATAAAAGACAATAATTTCTAGGCCACATATGAAGTATTCATGCTGTTATTTGGTGATATAGCAATAAATTGTTATTTAGTTCCAAATTATGTTTATTTGCAGTTTTTTTGTGAGATTTCATTTTGGTATGCATAGTACATTTCAAAACTTGAAATTATGCCATAGTGAACTACCGGTTCCTAGTTCAGTCAGGCTTAGTAACTTGGAAGAACTTTAGTAGATGTGGGTTAGTACACCTATTCAAAATCTCCTTCTATAGACGTCTTCGAAGGCTGGAAACTATACTAAAATAAAAATAAACTTTTTTTAGCAGTAGCAAGGAGTAGATAACTCAATGTTCATGAAAATGTGGGTTAGTTCACTTTGGCATCAGACCACCCAAATACAATTTGCATTCGGTGGTGTCTGTACCGTAATGTCACGTCAGGGAGAGATTCGATGCTGGTTAGTAATACACACGCGTGTATGATTAAATGTTTATATGATGATATGTATTGTAAGATAGCATTAAGTTAAGAGACGTTGTGTACATAATTATATCTAGGACTTTGAACTGTAGTTATTGATCGTAACTGTGTGCATCATATTGTAAACATGCGCGTATTCAGGCATACGCATGTACGCCAATGCGTATAATTCGTCAGAAAAAGTTCGAAACACTGAAATATAGCATGAAAAGGCAGCATTTGCATCCTAATTTTCTAATTTTTCCGGCGGGAGGGCACCCCCCACACCTACCCCAACTCGCAGCTTTCCTGCTCGTTTCGCACCTACGATGCCCACACTTGGCGTACACTTCAATATCGTCCAGGTACGCCCCTGGTGAACGCAATACATACATTCTATTGACGATTTCGTCTACTTGAATATTCTTATCTGGTTAAAATTAAACCAGTCCCAGCTGTTAAATAGTAAAACAATAAACCAATGTGGGTAAAGGTAATACACCTTGAATATGAGTACCTTATATGTGTATAATGATGTCGAATTATTAGTTTTCAACGCGATGTGTATTTGCTTTCAAACTATATAAGGGTGAGTAATATGAATAAGCATTGGTTCTTATGTTTCACCAAAGTCTCAAATGTTGGCGTTACTAATTATAAATGGGAGTGCCGCGAGTGATGCCAACATAAACAATCATTTTGTTTAAAAATCATTTTCAAAGATTTTGAAAATTTTATTATCCAATGGTGAAGAGGTTCGGTAACATAACTTTTGACATTTACTTTCAAACTAGTGTTATATAGCATCATCGAATACAAGGGTAGTTGTCAATAAAGAGCGACTGTTTAACGCCCTGTACATTCCCTTGGCTATTCCAAAAATTATACTAGTCCGCTGGCTCTAGTGTAGAACTTCGGTCTGGGTAAAAATCCCGGGCGCGACATACCAAAATCGCTATAATAGTCATTGCAACTCCTTTCCTACGCTCTACTTTATAAGAGTTGTACTAGATGTGGTTTACAAGCAAAGCTGTCAGGTTGATGTGGTATATAATATCTATGGCGTGGTATCACAGCGTGACAAAAGTAACTTGCTACAAGTAAACAACATAACTAACAAACATTAGTCGATCTGTGGAACGTAAAACCAAACACTCACCATCACATAGTTTGTTGCTCTTCACTCTCGCTCTCAACTACAAGCAGGTCGTAGTTCGTCAAATTTGTAAGATACCTCAAGCTATATTGACTTCGGTCTTTCTTTCGAGCCTTCAAACGTTGTTCGACACGAAGACTTTTACTAATTAATACTGCCAAATATACATATTGGGCTTTTAGGATTATTTACATCGATCTAGATAAATCGGTAATTATTGACATATTGATTAACAATTGTAAAAGCTAGACTCGCTGAAAGCATATATATTTATGATGCGTCTTATCTATGTAAATGTAAAACTTCCTCTTTTTTGTCACGTTATGTTACACAATAAAATCGAAAACTTGAGTATTTATTTCGTTTTCGAAATGTGAAAAGCGAATGATAATATATTACGGTTCGATCTTTACTTCCTTATTGACGCACTTGCCACTTCAAAACAAATGTGTCTATAATTATGCTTTTCCGTTTTAGCTGATCGGTGCTGCTCTCTTAGTGGTAGCATGCCTGGTAAGGTTTGGGTCTGATGCCGTAGATTCCTATCTGCAAGAAGGATATGATGCGTTCCAACAAGCGCTGGACGACGCTGGTGTAAGCGCAAGTATCGGTGACCTTGACATTGGAGATGTTGTTGGAGACGCGTCCTTGGCCTTTATTGTGATCGGAGCATTTTTCTTTGTGTTGGGAATATTTGGCTGTATTGGTGCTGTGTGCAAAGTGAAATGTTTGCTCGTAATTGTAAGTGCACTCGCTTTGTTCCGTCATACAAAATAATCCCTATATTTACCTGCAATGGATATGGCAAATGGCAGGCTATGTTAGATGGTGATAAATTATTGCACGTTTTGAGATAAAGTAAAGTTTATATATAATTATTGAAAAATCGATTGCCTACATGTATAAAACATAGTAAACACACTCAGCGTTTTATTATGTATGTACAGAGCAGATAATCTGTACATCATTTTTAATCCCGATTTTCAATTGCAATCTTTGTATAGAAAACTCCAACCTTATTCACTCTGACTGCACAGTTCTGCCGGATGTAATGTTTTGTTTGTATACATAACCCTAAGAATTTATCGCAATATCAATTGTTATAATGTTATACAACCGTTCTCCCCTACATACAAACAAACTCATATAAAGTCGTCATTCAAACTTTGTCATATGTAGCCTAAATACAAACATTGTCATATGCTGACAAAATTCAAACTCTGCTATATATGGAACGCCAAATCTACATGAACTCACACATTTGAAGAGCTCTTGAATTGGAGAGCTCTCCAAATAATTGAATAGCTCTTCAAATATTTGAGTTTATAACTTTGTCATTCAAACTTTGTCATAATGTCGCCTAAATTCAAACTGTCATATATATCGCCTAAATTCAAATTTTGTCATTTATCGTTAATTCAAACTTTGTCGAATACCGCGAACAACAACATTTTGTCGAATAACAGCTACATTAAAACTACATAATCTAAGTTAATTCGACTAGAAATTACAACAATCGCAGTCAGTATCTTCGTTATTAAGGTAAACACAATAATAGCCCTTTAATTACGATCACAATTGTGTAGATATGTGCTGGTGTTCGTAACCCGAGGCAGATCGAATACCGTGTCGTAGCATAAATTTACGTGACGTACGTCGCTCATTCATGATAAAAAATCAAAAACACATTTATTCACAAAACAACATTCTTGCATATTGTACATCGGCCATAAAATGTTGTTTATATGTTTATTTGCAGTACGCTGTAGTGTTGTTGGTGATATTCATCGCCGAGGTTGTGTTTGTTATACTGTTGTTTACAATCAGGTCCACGGTGAGTACAATACAGAGCGACATTCATATGTTCAAGTTTATGAATGTTTGTTTGAATATACATGTACTTCATGAATATTTAACCACCGAGGAGTATCATGTGGTCTCCATAGTACATTTGCCGTACAAGATGGCTAAACATTCCGTTGGTTCGACCCCAAAATTTGATGTGTATTAATTGATGGTTTCCGATAAGGTAGGATCTTTATAATAGGCGCAGAGTACCCGCATTGTAACAAAAGTTACTTACATTTCTTATTTTGCAAATCTCTTAATTTTAAGCTGAAAAAATTAAGCGCACTCCTAGAACAGTATTTTATGGGTAACATTTTTTCAACGAAATTAAAATAAACCATCGTATGGTATTACTTATTGATTACTTTTGCCTCTTTTTCACAAATATCACAAACGAGAGAGCTAACACGCATTCATGGAATAAACAAAAAATATCTTGAAAAAGATGGCCGGCGCAATTTGAAGTTTAAATTGGTTGTGCAACATAAAAATTGCCAAGTGTGCTGCTGACTTCAACCTCCCCGTTTCATACCATGCATGTACATCTATCTGATATTATGAGTACTATTTAGGTCCATGCATTAACTCAAAAATTTCGTAACGTTCGCAATTGTTAGCCGTAACTGAACGCATAGCAGCTGAGAGTCATGGTAATCGTGTATTGCTCTCCTGTCAAAGAAGATCAGGAGACGTTAAATTAGAGTATATGTAATCGGCGATAACATGGAGCCAATTGGTTATCATACATTTTTGACAGGTGTCATTTTCGCGGGGAAGGGAGACAAACCAATTTAGAGGAAATGGCTTTAACAAAGCCGCTAATCAAGGGAGATAATTTTTGATATTTATCCAGGAAAGCTGCATATGTGTATACTGAGGATTCTCTTGTAGGCACTGTATGGAAAGCAGAATCAACCCTATATGAACATGCTTGACAAACTGCAATCAATGTAGATATTTAGAGGGATCACCTAATGATCATTTATAAAAAGTTGTTAAAGCCATTTTAGGAGCCTCCTGTAGACTTATCTGATAGTTTTTTTTATCAGAACAAAGTAGGTCAGGAAGCGCATATATCATGATTCAACTACCAGGGTATGTACATGGTATTTATTTTTTCAGCTGGATGGATGGATCTCAAAACCACTTGTAGATACATTGGAGAAAGATTACACTGGTACAAATGGCACAGATGCATTTACATTAACCATTAACTTTGTCATGCATAGGGTAGGTTCTCAACGTTTCCCTTCGACCTAGGCAAATTGACCAAGTCTATTTGACCAAGTCTTTTTGACCAAGAATATATGACCAAGGCTGTTTGACCAATGCTATTTGACCAAGGCTATTTGACCAAGTCTATTTGTCCAAGAATAAATGACCAAGGCTGTTTGACCAATACTATTTGACCAATGCTATTTGACCAAGGCTATTTGACCTAGGCTATTTGACAAAAACTATTCAATCAAGATCATTTGACCATGTCAATTTGTCCAAGACTATTTGACCACGTTTATTTCACCAAGGCTATTTGACCAAGACTATTTGACTAAGACAATTTGACCAAGGCAATTTGACCAATTCAATGTTACGGTTTTGAACTTTGAAACTTGATTATTACTTTATTGTACATTCATTTGTTCTGATATCGCACGTTAAAAAACCGCATGGAATATGTTTTGTGATGAAGCATATTGATCACCATAGTGACACATTTAGTGTTCCATGTTTTAATATACTAAAATGACTTATAAGACTCCATGATAACTCAAACGAACATTTAGTCTGTAACTCTCTCAAGACCTTGTACTCGCATACACACCATTCACCTCTGTAATTTTAGTTCGAATGTTGTGGAATCAACAGCTTCAAGGAATTCCAGAATGCTACAAAATGGAAAAAAAATGTAGGTAACGATCTGAAAGTGCCAACAATATGTTGTAGCAATGGAACGTGTGAGAAAGACCCGACTGATTCAAATTCATACATATCGAAGGTTAGTATGATATACACCGATGCAGTATCAATAGCTTTAGTTAATTATAATATTTTTCAAATAGTGTTGTCTTAATGCAATTCATATATAATATTTAACAGGTTCGAAAAAAGAAAAAGTTCCAGTGTTTGACACAGCGTAAGTTGGTGTCGCACAGTTTAAATCTGCTCTGTGTAAAAAATGAATAAAGATGACTAGCAGGGCAGATGATACAAACACAGTGAACAGCCACCCAAAAGCATAATAGAGAGAGAATAAATTGCAACAGGGAATGCCACATACATAAAACAAGGCCTGTCTACATAGACCTCTGGGAAAAGAACAGTCCATAAAACATAAGGCATTTGAGGAGGCTCAATGGTACATACGTTAGGGAACAGGGGCGCAAGGAATGACCTGGACGATCATAAGGGATAACAAGGAGAACGAAAGAGGACAAACAGGGGGTGGCATTAAAAGGATGGAATACATCACAGGACAAGTCAAGACAGCTGGTAACAATAGGCCGAAAGTGGGGAGAAAATAACATGTACACTATATAAAGTGATAGAACTGCTCAGGGGAAGGGAAATTTAACATACTTGAAAACACAAATAGAAATATTAAAAGAGATACTAATGATTCCATACTTATTAACAAACAATTACAAAAGCAAGAGGGGCACAAGACGCAAACATAATGATGGGTGAACATAGAATTGCCGCCTTAGAACGGTCAGTGGAAGAAACGCCTCAAGGGTTTAATACCCGTGTAAGGGTGCACCTACGCTCGCACTTACCTTAACATCATCAGAAGAAAACGAATCACATTGGGCCTTATTTGTGCGTTTTCGCCAAGCATTCCTGACTTGTTTTGTGCAATACACCACCTGTCATCTCCCAACTCGTCTAAGATACTGCATACATTTATATTCTATATGCAACCTTCTTAACCATTTTTTAATTTGAGTACAAACAATAACTAAATTTGTCACTGTTATTCCAGGGATGTTATGATGCTGTAAATGATTGGCTGACAGACAACAGTTCTGTTCTGATAGGAGTTGGAGCTGGTGTTGCTGCTGTCCAGGTAAGTCCTTCATGAATATATACACAATGCAATTATAATATATATCTTAAATCTAACAAGAAATATGTTTCGATTGCAAGTTACTCCAGATCCTAAATTGATTTCGGTAAATTCACCGAAATTCAGTGGATTTCGGTAAGGTAACGTACCATTTATCGAAAGGTTAACCAATCCGCGTCAAGGTTATAAGCGTTGTTCGCTTGAAGAGAAATTGCCTTGGTGGTAAGATTTGATTGGATTACACAACACTGATATACAAATAGCAAAAACATGTTAGTACGGCCGCGCCGAAAAAAGAATTAAGAGTTTGATACCTTTTTCACGTCTTTTCTTTACACGTAATAGCACTTTCAAATTATTCATAATGTTCCTTATTTCAGCTGATCCTGATCATTTTCTCTCTCGTAATTTGCTGTCAAAATCGAAAAAGTGATTATGACAAACACAGTTATGACGATGACATGCCTATACAACCCTATCGAGAATCGAGGGATCCATACGGACATCAAAATCCAACTTACATAGAGGAGCAAAAACACGGTCCTCGCTCACCATCAAGCCAGTATAACGACCGTATTCGTCCGGAACCTTACCGGGGACGACACGATCAGTACAGCGGGCCACCGGAAGGATACGGATCCAGAGAACAGTACAGACGTTAGAATCAACACATTAATAAAACAGTTGTAAATTGTACATATCTGCCTCTGTAATGTTAAGTGTTTATGTGCGAAGATAATCGGACTTTTTTTTAGTAAATTGGATCAAAACATGCACATCGTTCATTTACACCTCATATATATATATTACGACTGATGCAATACATTTAGCGTCATGTGGCTATGCTTAACAAACATAATTGCATAGCATGTACGTGTACACGAACATTTCGAGAGACCTTGGACAAATGTAGAGCTCTTCGTATGAAAGCATAAAATTATGTCCTGTTAAATAAAGTTGTCAACCAGGGAGAGCATTCTGTTGAGCTAAACCTTAAGTTGTACATTATGGAAGACTGTCCGTTGTGGTAAACAAAGTGGTATATAATGGGACACAACTCTGTCGTGTTAAACCAAAACTTTGTACACAGTGAGAGACCATTTTGGAAAACATTTTGATCATTCTCGTAGTTACTGCGGAATTCACCTACACGATATTTTTTAATATAATGACAGCAATTGTACTTCTTTGTATACATTGAGAGACCATTTTGGAAATCATTTCAATCATCCTCATAGTTAATGTGGACTTCACCTTCAAGTAGTTTTTTAAATATAATGACAGCAATGGTAGTCTGAACAATATCAGTTCTTCGTTGCTTCATAATTTCAGCTAGCTAAATTGCCCTGAGATACAAAGTACTAGATATTTTGTAGTTCAGTTTCGATAATCACTGGTTAGGCTTTTTGAACTTTTTTCAAATTAAAAACTGCAGTACTTAAAAGTATGTAAACATTACCTTGGATCAGCTTACATAAAAATCACCGATTAGTTCGAAGTCTACAAGAGCACACGCGTGTTCATTTAAATAAATATGAATATTTTTTACTCAAACGAGTATTGGTATGTTTGATCTCACTCTATGTTAATAATAAGAACTTAACGGATTTGCAATAATACATGTGAACCTTTTTAAAAGACAAAACGGGAGATTGCACCCTGAAAAGAAAGGGATTGAGACTCAAAGCGGGAGATTTTTTCGTGGCTTAAATTGTGTCAATTCATGTATGTCTATATCCGTATCATAATAAAGCTGTTAATAGTAATATTCTGCAAATTAACTCGTAATCTTGGGGTCAACCCCTTAAAAAAGTCGCCAATTAACAATTGTATTGGTATCTTTTTCAAATATTCTAACGTGTTATTTGAAATAGATACCAATAAGCTTCATTTATAGTACACTTAAGGATTAATAATATTAATTACTATATAAATAAATATAGGTCTCTGTTATCTAGTCCGTTTTCGTTTACTTGAGAACAGTTGTAAGCCAATTGTGATGTGGTCAGCCAATGAAAACCTGTTTTCCAAAATATTGACCAATAGACATCATGTAAACAATAATGGTGTTCTCAACCGTTATTTTGAATCTACGCTCAAATGGTTTTCTAATTGGTCACTACTCATATTGTCATAGTTTTCCAAACAAATACACCGAGATATAAATTAACTAAATCTGTTACCTCACTCTTGTACACCCCTCAATCTTCTGAAAGCACAATGCCAGGCATAGTTGTAGGAAAAATTTTCTAATGAATATTTCTAACAAGAGCAATAAGCAGCAGAAACGCAGGATGACCAATTAGAAAAGTATTTCAGAGTAGTATATTTGTGAACATTTTAAATTCCAATTCAAGTGAATAAAAGAGAAATGATGCTGACAATGGATTTGTTCTCCGTTATGCTGTGTTGAATATTTTAGATCTTTTTTCGGTCAGTGTAGCAAAAACATGGAAAATGCCATAATTCAGGTAGTTTTCTCAACGTATCCCCATTGGAGGAATTGTTCGATAATTATGTACAGCAGGGCAAACAAACATGGTAACTAATGTGCTATCACTTATCACACTACAGACAGTTTACCATGTGTTTGCCCCCAGTGCTTTCTCTACTGGTCCCAGGGTTCTTCATCAGTTGCCCGTGATAATGGTTATGTTCAGAAAATGTTATGACATGCATGCCAACCGCTATTGTTTGTGGAACAGAAAGGCAACAATAAATTTACCCTACCACACCCCGCAAAGTTGGGGAAACAACCGAAGTGCAAATTGATGGGAGATGGTAAGCGGAGCTCTGATCACAAAATGTGGTCGTTTTTACCCAAAACATTGTCGCGTTATTTCCAGAACCCAAGAACTTGTTTTTCCTCTTTTTGAGAATAACGATTTTAAAGTTTTACCCTCTTGAAATAATTGTTACATATAGGGTTATGGAATTGCATTTAAGTTATGTGCATTCCAGAACAATATAGGTAGTACAGATAGAAAGAGATAGGAAAGACAGTTTCAATGATACCAAATACTCAAAACGCCAAAATTTGAGTTACAGGGCTCTGGAAATAAGGCAACGATATCTACCCAGGATTTAAACATTACCCTTCAATTGCGATAAATGCGATAAATGCAGGTTTAACATATGGCTCTCCACTGGGAGCTGTCAACATCTGTCTTTCTGAATCTTCAGGGAAGAATACAAGACTAACTTGCAACCAATTCAATGTTCCGAGCAGCTTCAACTTGTCCTGTACCGTTGTCGCTCATATTTTCATCAAGAGGCAACACAAAGCATTTTTATCAGGAAATATTTGATTTAACTGTCTAGATGTCTAATACTTAGAAAAATAAATAACTGACAAAACCAAATGAAGTAATGATAAGAATGCTGATTACTGTAACTGACAAACAAACCAGTATTGGTGAGCAAACCGAAAATTTGATGGGGGATTTCAACTGTGCCAATACCTGGGAAATATAACATTAGAGCTTTATCGTTGCTAATTTATGCTTTTGCATCAGTCAGGAAATGCTAGACACTGCAACTTCATGCTGTTGTTCTACATAAATCGGGCTCAAACAGAAGCAACGTTGTGCAAAGAGTGAGCTTGTTATTGCAGGCACAATCAATAATGATGTGAAATTACTACCAACATAAACTTGAAGCCATTAAAAACGCAACTGAAAGTTATATGCTTCAAGACATGACATAAAGAAGAAAAAATTATATATTAATTCACTAACATAATTTCCTAAACTGATTCAAACATGAAATATGAATTATTGGTCCATAGTTTCAATACTTTTTGAACAATATTTTAAACTACAACTACTACAAGTTGTAGTTTAAACAATTGTAACAGTTGGTAGCTTTTAACACCATGTACAAAATGAAGCCTATTTAAAACAGTTGCATTTTTAATGATCAGTATGTATGGATAGCTTGTTATATGTCAATTGAACAAGTCCACCAAATTCCTTCTTATGATTCATGGCAACAATGGTCAAATTTTGAATTGTTTGTTTCATCGGGTTTAACGCCGTTTCTCAACGATATTTCAGTTATATACTGTGGCCGGTTCACCTAACCAGTTGTTCCTGGACTGAAATCTAACCAGTACTAACTTACCCTTCCACAATGAGCCAGCAACTTCTCCACATGAGGAAAATCGACATTTTTGTCAAATTTTCATGGAAGGGTATGACCTGCCGCGACCGGGAATTTTGAATTGCCTGTCTTCCACCATCAAGAAATGCAACATTATTTTACTGTTTGAAGCAAAAACAATAACACCTAGTCATCACTAAATTCTTTATTTTTGTCATTTTGTTATACACTGGGATTGTTCATTATCTAAACATCATATCTCCAAAAATGAGAATGTAGGTATTATAACATGTACTTATATCAACAATATTACAAGATTCAATTTTATTGTACTCAGTTCTGTATTCGAAGTATTAATCAATATGCGGACAGAAGTTCAAATAAACCACACAAAATCTACTCAGATCACACAATTAATCATTCACAACTGTTATAAGCAATACCCAAGTGTTAACAAACAATAATTTTGCAACCGTAATTCTTTAAATCGTTTTAAACATTTTCACATAATTAACATTAGTTGCTTTCATTCAGCCAAAATGTAAAAATTCAAATATTTGTGAAAATGTAAAAATCCACCCACAAAAACCCCAACCCCACAGAGTAAACTAAGATGTCCCGACACTGTGATACACTTTGGTCCTGTCCATTTTATACACACCGTCATCACTAAACAGATCCTGCATACAGTACTGTCTTTTTGTGCTAAACAAATCACTCCATACTTGATCATGTCCTCTTGTGTTCATCAATTAAACATTATCTACAGTATCAAATATTTTATTTTGGCAATAATCAAAGCCAACTGCAACACTGTCCAGATATTTTCTTGATTATTAATACGTCTATGGTATCGTCCTCCAAGATAGACAAATGAAATATCTGTATAGAACATGCAAAGTATTTGTATAGATAGCACAGTCAGTCTTGTGTCATTGTCAGCCAATAATGTTTCCATAAATCAAATTCTGACAGTCAATTAAATTTCACTTTCATAGGATGCCTGGATGCAAGTTACATAACTTTGTTGTACCAAAAATATTTTGGTTACAAGCTATCAAGAGCTGTCCTTTACTTAAACCTTCCCAAACAGGATTACTGATGTGTCACAGTGCAGACATGCAAGTTTCACTCTATATAAATATGGTCCCTTAATAATTCATGTTTGCAAGGCTATGCTACGGTGTCAATTAATTCAATGAAATACAAATGTCTAAATACGGTCATAAGTTCACGACTTATTGGTAACAGAATTTTCAGTCAAATTTAGTTAAATACAGTCCTTGTTTAAACAAACTGCAGCCGAGAAACTAACAAAGGCATATAGATGTTAAAGTGGCCCTAAACAGCACCTAATCATACCTTGCAAACATTAATGATGGGTACATTTTGCACAATCCTTAAAACAAACATTTCCAGGAACCAGTATCCCCAATATCTATAATATAACCTAATTGTTGTAAAAAATAATGCAAAAAATTTACCCAATTTTGGAAATGTTTGTAAAAAGGACAAAGCATAGTATATTTGCTAATTACATGCATGTTTCACCAACTTGTTATTGTAAGTTATTCAACCTTTTTACAAAGGAGGTCAAAAATCTGATGGAAAGCCAACATAAATTAGCAAATATACGATACTTTTTCAACCAATCAGACGGTTGTTTCAGTGACCTTGGCCTCGACACGATGAGGTTGCCGAAACTGAAACAAACGTCCAATTCCAACATGACTTTTTGTATGTTTTTTTTTCTTGAAGTATTCATTCAACAAAGCTGACAACTGATTGGCCCAAATGCACAAAAGCCAACCAGTCATCAGATGTTTACACTAAATCATCATAAACCAAACAAAATTTGTCAGAAATAAAAAACCTGAATTGTCTTTCAAATGTATCTCTATCAGTATACCATCCTAAGGCACATACCGTTCTTGATAGGCCGGTCATTATCTTTCCAATCTATATCTGTTATAAATTTAGCACATTCTTTGTACCATTTCACATTTAAAGACAATCCTTTTCACGTTCAAATATTCCACAAAATTATTTTGTCTATTTAAAAACAAGAGCTTTCATGTAACCCTTCACTTTGATAAAAACATTACAAATGCAATACTGACGGTCTATGTTCACAATAATGCATGAAATGATGTGTTTTCTACTGAGGTAATCCAAGTTCCCTTCATATCCACGTTATACAAACGAATGTCATAGAACATTACAAAACCATGTTTAAAATACATATTCATTAAATGTTGACCATACTTGTTATTGAAAACACGCCTTTACATATGGTTCTTCAGTTGAATCTAATAAATTATAAGCATAACCAACAGAAAATAATACCCTCAACTTCATATGAATTTGTAGACTAGTCCTGATATGCAAATATATGTAAACAAATCTAGTTGAAACTATTTTTTTCAGACAATTTCAAAAGCTTTGGTAAAGAACTGTTTTATAAACTCTTTGTCCGCAAATTGTTGCATTATGGTAATTCTGTATCATGGATATACTGCGAAAAGACATTCAAACTTCAGTACATGTATATTATGTGCTGTAGATATGATAGAGATAAGTAGATAACCACAGTTGAAAATTCATTAAATGACAGATGATACAATATTATACTTTTAAATAATTTATCTACCTGCCATTCATATTTCACTAGACACATCACATTGATTTCTTCACCAGACAATTAAAAGCATGAGATCAGTTGAAAAGTGACACTCGTATTCAACCAAATCACCATTTTCAACACCACAGCAATTGAATTCCATTGCGTACAAGTCAACAAAATGTCCGAAGTGGGCTGTGCACTTCTCACTCAGTACCACAACAGCTTCAGTTTTCTCTATAATGCAACACTTTTTTCCAGACTTGAGCATTCCTGACAGTAATACAGTATGCAGTACATGATTTGGAGGGTAGTTCATAAGTTAACTGTCACTATCAGTTTACTCTCCATAGATGCCCTTCATTAGCCTATGAAGAACAAATTTTTACCTGATTTTCACTTGTGTTTTTTGGTACAATATAAAGAGACGTTTATTTCAGTAGAATTATCTATATCCAGTCACTGTCTGGAGTTCAACCAGATTTCTCTTTGGAACAAAAATCCAGTTTTCAGGCAGTTAAGTTTCCCAACAGCTAAGCTTGTCCCATATACAAAACAATTTCCGATCAATTCATCTGTCAGCAGTCGGAAACATATAATTCTGCTCAACTTTTCAGCCCTTCAATTCTCACTTCAAATTGTGCAAGTCTAACATTTAACACCAAATCCAATACAACGAATATCCTACTGTATTTTCTGAAACATTTTGCGTTCCAATACAAAAGGAACTGTAGATGAAATAACGTTTTGTCCACAATGGTCTTGTAGTATTTTTGTTCAGTTTCAAAATGAAACCTCTTACATGATGAACACAGAAATGGTGACTAATCATTGTCCACAGCTCATTAAAACGACAACGGCACCAACACTTCAATGTCATAAGCTGATCTGCAGAAAAGTTTCCACCATAAGAACGTTTCGCCTCTTTTTCTCTAATTACTTACATCTTCATCTCTTTAATGCACCTTTTTGAAACAAGTTGTACATCAGCTTTTCTGAACAAAAACATTATTTTGTACAAAAATATAGAATAATTTACAGTATATACAAAAAACTGACAATGCCTTAATGTATCTTTGACAGGAATCCTTTAAAAGGGAACATTGTACTGCCTTGTACAGTGAATATATTACATCATCTTCAAGCAACAAATACCCATTTAAGAACCATTATTATTTAAAATATTCAACATTTGCTCTATTAAGAAATCTCAAGACAGAATACAAGGTATGTACAGATCAAGTTGGAGTACCTATCAACCTTATTTTAGTCTAGTCACAACATGAATCATAAGACTTTCAAAAGCCCATCTAGATATAAAGCTTTTGGATTCAAGGGCAATATCATTAATACAGTAAGGTACCACAATTACTTCACAAATGGGAATTTGCTGCAAGAAGATCATTGTACTTCCGTAACGTATTACTAGATTATAATCAGACGAACCTTTCAAAAGTTTCCTATTCTTTTAAATAAATACATACTCAATAATGACTGTTGCATATAAATTAATTTGTTGCAATGACTATAACGAAAGTTAACCTCGGTAAAATGTTCAAGTTACATAGACCAGAGAATTGAATGTAGAGTGTAAAAATGCACTGCGTCCTATTTGGATTTTAATTGCTTATAATACTGAGATGCAACATTAGATTAATATGTCAAAATTCCACCCTCCAAAGATTAAGTATTACAGTATAAGACATTTCAAGTGCAGCTTATTTGTCAGTAAAAACAAACAATATCAAATTAAATAAACAATACAAACTTCCAGTCAGAAACAGGTCTCCAGCAACAATTTAACGTTTTACATTTCAACACAAGTTCTATTACAGCAACATTGTTTCAACCACAACTCTAAAAAACATCATTTATGTAACACTAGTAAAAACATTTTACAGCCAAACACAAGTTTCGGAAATAAAAGAATGCAATGGTAATAGTGTAATTGTTCAATAACTATGCGTAAATGATTTCAAAACAAAACTGACCAGAACTGCGATAAGCTGTAATATATGGACAAGTGATTTGTGTACTGAAGTCTAGCGCTTGAAATTGATTCACTGTACAAAGAAATATGGTAAAACTAAAGGCAAAAGAATGATTTAGTGAGTGAAAATTTTGTTGAGACAAGTCAGCGAAAATGCCGTGTTTAATACTACTACTACTACCTCAGAAAGCAGAAAAGTATTAGATTCAAATTTCATAATGTCATCTAGCCAAGATTCTATGTCTAGTATACAAAATGCCTTCCACAAAGTAGTAATACTACAAAAACAAATATTGGGAACCATATAATGAAAGTTGCTGCCTGTCTAAAGCATAAAGGATTTTTCATAGTTTTATCTGCAATTGCAATGATGTTTACATTGAAGACAATCATCATAACATTAATTCAGATCAGTCTTAAGATCTTCACATAATAATGAGAAGACTGAATGACAACCTACACAAGTGTACATTGTATTCTTTGTTTTCGATATAATAAATACAACATTACCAGGCCTCCAAGCTGAACTCCGTGAAAATAAAGATTTTATGAAGGTTGCAATTTAGCAAAATTATGGTTTTTGAGGGGGATTTCTGCATGAATTAAAGAGTAAACAAAGGCTAATTTTGACCATCTAATTTGATGGATATAAAATGAATCACACCATTGACGGAAATACCCATTTTAACAGCTGAACAAAATCTAAGAGGTTTGGAGAGTGAATAACACAGGCCTTAATATTTTTTTTTCAGAAAAAAATAAATGTTTTAGATGTTTTCCCAAAAAATGAAAGGTTATTACAAGTTTTAAAGGTTTTACAAGGAGGCCTGCATTACCAAACGCAACAGTCAGAAGTCAGGAATTATTACAAAGAGCACATGAGAAAGCACATCAGTAGGTATAAATTGTACATCATTAAACATCATTGAAACAGTAGACGGAGAGATGATATTAGGAACAGGAAAATGAAAGAAAGCATATATATATAATACAGCATTGAATGTCAAACAAAAACTAATCAAGAATCTGACCCACATGTATCCATGGCAACAAAAGCAGGAGAAATGCCAGAAACTGGACAAACCACCATCTGCTCACAACTAAAGTCACACCTTAAATAAAATTCACATTAACTTAGAAAGATTGTAAAAAAACTCACAATTTTTTTTCAGAGACAGACTTTGTTTTGATAGTAAGAAAAAGAAAAATTTTCTTTGAAGTAAATAAATTAGTAACATCGCATTAGAATTGTTGCTAACAAAGACAAATTTTCTACTCTTCTAACATATTGTCACATTTATACTACAAAGCTGCTGTGTGAAGGATCCGTTACTTGTATTATAAACATCATTCATACAACAAATTGTTTTAGCACTATCTGTAATAAGGAATTCCAGAGTGTACTGTGATTTCATGGGTAAATGAGGACGATGATGAACGCATGATTTATCATTGTCTATGCTTTAGGTGCACCATTGGTAGTTTTCTGGACATGATCGTCATCATCGGGATCTGGTTCAGTGTGGTACTCGGCAACATACAGAGCTTTGTCAATGTTCTTGGGGATAGGTTTGATCTCTGTTCCTAGCTCACTCTCAATCTTATGCAGGGAAAACCTGTGAAGTAACATTTTACAAATCAATTTACATTGGTACAACTAATGTGCTAGAAGAATGTTTTAAACGTACAATTTTTTAGGCGATGGATATATGACATTTCTGAACAGTAAATCAACAAAATGCAACATATTCAGGCAAGTTAAAACATTCGTTTATCGACTTAACACGCCAAATGCCCTGAAAACACATGTTTAATAATGTCTTAAGAGAGTATATTTAGACATTACTAGATCTATAAGTTTTAAAACAAAAAATGTTGAGCACCAAGTCACTTAGAACTGAGAGAATGTTTTTAAATCACAAGAATGTGAGCCCAGCTTATACACAGTGTACTTACCTATCATCATATGTAATGAGGTTTATAGCAACACCCAAATGACCATATCTTCCAGATCTACCAATTCTATGCAAGTATGTTTCAGCATGCTTAGGAAAGTCAAAATTAATCACAACATTCACTGCTTGGATGTCAATACCCCTCGTAAACAAATCTAAAAACAAATGCAGTTAAAAACAAATCAGTTTCAAATATATTATCTCATTTAAAAGATGACCTGACAATGAGGTTAACATGAAATGAACATAAATTTGACTACAACTAGTCCACCTTTTCAGTGCTGCATATTTTTAGAATCATTACTTATATGAGATTTGAGAAAAATATGTTCACAGGACTCATGAATGTGAGCCTCTTTATAGCCCTACTCTGCCAACAGCAGAGGCCGACTGTTTTGCTCATAGAAGCCAAAGTTGAAGTCACAGTAGAACAACTTCATGTGCCAACTGCCCAATGAAGATTTGTTACAAGATATGTTTTACACTTAACGAGACATGTATGAGTAAGAATTTCTGTATACCATCAAATTGAATCCAAAGTTATAACACAAAGAGCACGACAAAAACTTTTGTTGGTCTAACAAAGGTAATTTGATGGCAAAGAAATGTCGAAATCAAGCTCGATGTTTTTTACTATTGCAAACATGGTATTAAGTACACGCCAATGTCTTATTATTTATGCGGAGAAGTTGTCAGTTGGTTACTGAGGAGCAGGTCAGTACAGGTTCGTTAATCCTGGAAGTATGGCAAGGTCAACTGATCATCGTATATTTATAACTGAAATACTATGGAGAAATTGTGACAAGTCCCAAAAAACACAACTAAGAAACTTACCAGAACAGACAAGATTTCTACATAATCCTTGTCTAAAGTCATGGAACACTCTATTTCTATGCTGCTGATTCATACGTGCATGAATATAGAAACAGGAGTAACCCAATTCAGTGATCTTTTTGGCAAGTAATTCCACACGTTGCGTTGAGTTGCAAAATATAATAGACTGGTTAATTTGCAACTGAAAAGAAGAGATAATTTTTTTTAAATATGTAATTTACAAGTCAGAGAATAACTATCTATTTTTTTTTCAATGTCACCTCATTAACAACCATTTAAAGACTGAGTTTTTTTTACAAATTCACATCCAATCAATTGATTCATAGGACATTTTTTGGTCATTTGTAATCAAGTACTAATATTCTATCAAACTTATTGTCCCGATATCAACCAATAAACTGCTTCATTTCCCTTTCAGCCCCATTTCCCTTGAAAGGGCAAAAAAGCATTAAGAGCATAAGGAGAAAATAAATTATGCAACCAAGTCTACATTTTAGTTTCCAAACTTTGTATTCTTTCACCTTTCAGTGGCACAAACGAGTAAATTACTGACTAGAAACATGACATATGTGATACAACTACAGGGCTCGAGAAATGTTTTATGAAAGTTACTTGTCCCGGACTAGTGATACTTTAAAATAGACTAGCCCAAATTTTGAAACTGGTAGTACGAAGTTAATAGTCTTTACATTACCTCATATTTTGTTAAATTGTATAAGATAATATCACGGACATTATATGTCCGTGGCATTATCTAATATGTATTAATTATTGTTGTTCAACAACCATCAAAGTACAACAAAATTGCTTGTTATGACCCATGATTTATATGTCCGTGGTAATGAGAACTTAATTAATAATAACCGTTTTAACAACATATTCTGTCCGATTGAGGGTGCGTCTAAATTTAACTTAACCATCACAATTTCTACAAGAATCGAGTTCATGTAACGCCGTTGCTAAGCGACTTACGTTGTTTGTGATCGGCTAGATTTTACATTTCGATGTCCAGGGAAGAAATATGCGAGATGTAATGTTTGTGCCGAATCGCCTGCTTTTTTATTTACTTGAAAGGTCGCCATGTCAATAAACTTCATCTGAGTGAATGAAACTAGCCAAAAACATCGAATAATTTAACTATGTGTTCAAAACTTATGTTCTGAATGTGACAATCAAAATGTGTAAACACGTACTTAGTTTCGTATGTAATCCTTATTAACACACTCTGTAAAATCATTGCATCATGAAAAAAAACCTGTTATTACTGTCCGCCTGTTTCGAATTTGCTCTTCGAATGTATTTGAGCAATATTCCAGTTAATAGCTGTCAATAATGCGTCATCACTGCATTAATGACGTCACACCACACGCAGATTCGTGTTACTGTGATGAGTATTTATTTATTGACTGAAAGCTGTGTGTAAATGAGTGCTTATACACTGCAACTCTGTTACACCGCGGTCGGCTATAGCGCGATATCCATTATAACGCGATGTCATCGTGGCTCCCGATGATTTTTAAGAAAAATCCTAAAATTTGTCAAAAAAGGAAGAAAAATTGATCAAAATCGTATTTCTTCGCGATTTGCTGTCTGCTCTTTCGCGAAATCACGTGCTGTTACGTTTACAAGTTTATTTTACTAAGCGATCGCGAATCAACAAGATTATTTAAACTGAATATACACACCAAAAGAGATATATGTCCAATTATGATAACCATCAATATTTACACAAATGTCACCTTCTAATGTTTTTCAACACATTTCATAAACATCAACGTAATTTGACCTTGGATTGTGCTGAATCTATGACGTAACGAGAGTAGCTGATGTTGAGTCTAACACGCCCACGTTCAATTATTCTCCTTACCTTGACCAATTAGATGATCGCGAACCGGCGAGATTTCTTTTAATTGAATGAATGACAGTAGGGGATGTCAATCATGGAACAAAGCAGTGTTAATCCTCAATAAACTAAATGGTATCTCCGGATGCGCTAATTAGGATTAATACAGCACTTGTTGTTCACACATATCTACGACTATTTCTCAATCTGTCATAAAAAGTAGTTAAGTCAAGGCGAAAGCGGACAACTCGCCACGGAATGTTTGCAGACTACAAAGGCGCCGCGTCTTGACTTGTTAGTCGGCCCAATGTTTGATGCGACGCACGTGGAAAATGTTCTACTCGCAGACTTCAAAGGCGCCGCGTCGTCTTCTAGTTTCAGAGGTCGACCGTCGTGGGTGGTGATTTTGTCAAATGCACATTTTGATTGACATGAAAAGCTTTATGAGACGTATGTAATATAAATACGACTAGGCGTGGTGCAAAAACTGAAGGCCATCGCATTTTTCACGCGTGATTGTTGTTCGAATCAACATTTATACGCGATGGATTATTCTTTTGTTCTGGTGAATAACGGATAAATATCGATAGGTACGAAAATACAATTAGATATAATTATTGAATTAATTCTCACTCTAAATCTGCAATGTTCACATGTATTTTGCGAGAGTGTCACAGGGGGTAATTTTCACGGGTAACAAATTATACAAACACCGCCAAAATATCGCGGTTCCGAAAGAGAAATGATCATATTCTAGCTTTGTTTTAAATAATTAATGAGTTTTGTTTTGAAATAGTTTCAAATAATAACCCATAAATACATTTTATATATTATCCTCTACCTATTTATTAAAACAAATACGAAACAAATAAGAAATATATGAAAACATAGTACGCACAACGCTATATTTTGTGGGTGGGGTAAGTTGGTATTCTGTCTCTATACCGCGGTCGGATATAACGCGATCGCGAGTCATTGGACCCCACCGATCGCGGTATAACGGAGTTGCAGTGTACTGTGTTTTGCCTTTTATTTTCTCGCAAGTGTGATAAGAAAATTCTTCAATTTTATGCCCGAGGCAACTACGCGTATTCAAAGACATAAACCTTGTGACATTGGATAAATGTTGTAATTACGAAATTACGCACAAGCGGTACTGGATCTATTGAATTAAAATCAACTACGACTAATACACTCATACAATATTATTTAGCTGCCTAGTTATTTTGACAATATTATATGAAACAACACTTCACAATGGATTCATCGACAGGTTTAGTATAGCCTTTACGTGTTGATTTTTCTATGTAAAATTTACAGGTATTCGGGTAGTATTCGAACATACGTTTACTCCACTAAATTTGATTAGCCGGATAAAATGTGTCGAGCGCTCTGATTGGATACTGTGACATACGACCGTTATGGTCAAGTAGACGAGGGGCGGTGCTTGCTACATGCCAAATTGTCGATATTGGGCCTGATTCAACATATGATAAGGTAAGCATGAGCGAAATTTAATTGGTCTTTTAATTTGTCACTTGTCCGATTTAAATAGGCTCCAAATTTAGACTAGCCCGGGACTAACTTAATTTTACTGGCCGATAGCCCGAAACTATTTTAGTCTTGTCTGGGACGTCGGGCTAGCTAATTTCTCGAGCCCTGCAACTATACAATGCTAAGGTTTTCGGTTTGAAAATATCTAAAATGCTGTGATTGAGAATTCAGCATAGAATAGTGGGAAAATGATATTCTTTCAAAGAGGGGAATGGGACCCAATCGCCCCCCCAAAACACACTGAAGTCAAATGCAGACATTATGATACCCTTTACTCACCTTAGAAAACAATGTATTCAAGCAATGCACTTTCTGTTTTTCCTGCACAAAAGCATAGTATTGAGTCACACCCTTCAATGTTAGCTCGTCCATCAGGTTAATCTCATAGGGACTTTGTAAATACTTTCTCTACAATAGAAATAATACAACACACTTATCAAAAACAGTCAAACTTGTATTAAGAATCCACCAAGATATTAAAGTAGACACTTATAAAAATGAAAATTGTTTCAGAAGAATAAAAAAACGTATGAAAATAATCGACTGAAATTGCTTAATCAGTGTGACATTAACCTTCAACCTAATGGAAAGATGGATGGTACGACACAGTGCAAACCTAAAGATCACAAAATCGTTCTCAACATAAACACAAAACATTCATCAAATGGCTATCGAGCACCTAACGTCACACACGTACAGACGTAACAAATTTCTCATACAATCCAGAAACAGTCTTGAATTATTAACTGTTGGTTTCCCAAGTTACTTTGCAATAATTTCCAACAAAATATACAATACACACTAGATAAAACCAAGACATACCATGAATTGCTCGACAGACAAAGGAAATGTAGCCGAGTAAAGTAGAATTTGTCTGTCATTTGGTAGATGACTAATGATACTATCCAGCATTCCTTTAAAATCTTGCGATAATAACTTGTCTGCCTATAAATAGAAATCAAAGTAAACAAATTTAGCATTACATATATTGTACTAACTAAAGGCTGTTTTTTAAATATCTCCCCCCCCCTCCCCCCCACACACACAGGGCCATTAACTCTGCCATAGATGATCTGACCAAAACAATGCTGTCGATATGCTCAACTAATTCTTTAGCAGAACAATTACAGACATAGTTGGTGACATCCAGACACAGACATCCAAATTGACAGCAAACTAATTTGTCTCCTCATCCCTACTATGTGTCTAACAAACCTACAAGTGCCTTAGGAATTTCATAAGTGATGAGAATAATACCATTTTATGAGGTTACAAAATTTAGGGGTGAACACGCTCACTGGAAAAAAAGGACCTTAACAAAATTAGCATTGTTGCATACATCTGACTGAGCTGGGAGAACTCTTCCCTTTGCTTTTTTTTCAAAAAAGTACATTGACTGAAAACAGCCTGCGAAATGAAAAACAGTTTTAAGTTTCATCGGGTTTAACACCGTTTCTCAACAATATTTCAGTTATATACGGCGGCCGGTTCACCTAACCGGTTTTTCCTGGACTGAAATCTAACCAGTTCTAACTTACCTTTCCACAAGGAGCCGGCAACTTCTCCACATGTGGAGGAAAATTGACATTTTTGTCAAATTTTCATGGAAGAGTATGACCTGCCGCGACCGGGGAATTGAACCCGGATCGCCGGATTTCAAGTCCAGTGGACTAACCACGGCTTGAAAAACATTTATATAATAGCTTGACATGCTGTAAATGCAATCTAACCACTTAAGTACATGTCTCAGATCACTTAAATCCTTAATTAGACAAATGAATAACAAGTTACCTCATCTAAAACAAGAATGCCACATTTTCCAATCTTCACCAAGTTTTTATTCATTAAATCCAAGATTCTACCTGGAGTAGCTACTATAGCATGAACTGAAATTTAATACAATTTCAAAATTAGCATAACAAACATAACAACCTTGAACTAGGCTAGCACCAGCAGGTAGCAAAGTAGTAATTTTGGCTACTTGAACTCACATCTGTCCACTAAAATGTGTTTAAACCGCCAATCTTATAATAAAACTGCATTAGTTTTCAATCTAATTACTTATAAATCACTACTAGCTATGAAGCTTTGAAAACTTGCGCCAGTCTAGCTCAAAATATTACTGTGACAATCTTGCAGAGAACAATATCACTCATTAGTTATACAAATACAACAACAAAAATAAGACAATGTGGGTGACACTTCCTACTCGGCAGTAGGCCCCGTCGAAAATAGCTCCTGTAATTGTTTTTCGCATTTCTTCATCATTGTTGGTACGATTGTTACTTTTTTGTCCTTTTTCCATTTGCAGCAGAAGAATTCAAGGGCAATGTACCAAAATTTGCTTTTTTTCAAAATATAAGAACTTTCCAAGTTTTTGGCAGTTACTAATTCAAGTAGTTTTCAAGGAGTGGGCATCAAATTCAAGCACTTTTCAAGACTTTTGCAAACCTTGAGAATTCTTCGTACTTTTAAGTAGCTATTTATGCTCGTTGATTTATTCCACCTTTGAAATAGTGTTTTCAGATAAAACAATAAAGCTTACCTGGTTCATACAATCTCATTATGTCATCTTTAAGATTTGTACCACCTGTGGTCACCATGACCTTGGCCCCAATATGTTTGGAAAGTTCAATTAGTATCTGACTGGTCTGCAATGCCAGTTCTCTTGTAGGGACTATGCACATAGCTGAAATTGGATACATTTTCATTAAGTCATAGCTTTAATTTTCAATATATATATATTGTAAAATGGTGGGTACCTAAGTTTTGAGCCTTTAATGACCCTTTCCGAGGTAACAGTTCATACGCCATCATATTTGAGGTCCTGGTTGAACAAAATAACGAGGGCCAAGAAGGGCCTACATTGCTCACCCAAGTATCCATAAAGTCTAGGGAGTCCAAGTCTTTTCCTTGATATGACTAAATGACCACTATTTGGCCAAACACAACTCGGCATCGAACTTGATATAATTATGCATTACATTAAGACAAGCATTTTTGACGTTTCATGTTGCTCAGATTGAAAATGAGGCATCTAGTGAGTCCATAAGATTTTCTATGATTTTACCTGTGACCTAGTTTTTGACCACATTAGACGCAAGGAACCGGACTTGCATTTTATTAAGACAAACATTCCGATCAAGCTTCAGGTAGTTCATCTAGAAAACGCAGCATCTAGAGAATTCACAAGGATTTGACCCTTTGACCTAGTTTTGGACTCCCATGAGATACAGTACTATTCTTTACTTGCATTTCATTAATGTTGCATTTTCTTACACAGTAAGTATACACAATTGTATCATATATGTGGTACATGTACAAATGCTGCTACATGTATTAATTGATGATGATTATGATGATGATGGACTCAGTATTCATTCATTGTCACATTCAGATATTGAACAACACATACGCACACTGGTGACTATCAAAAATCTTGTCACATACTAGCAACCCCAGCTCATTTTTCAAAATTAATGAATCTAATAATTAATGATATAATCAGAAAGCCTACATTCTGACATGCACAGAACTGTTTGAATTGTGTAGATATCTCAAAAAATAAAGAAGTTATGAATGTTTGAAGTTGCTCAAATTGGGTCATTTTCTAGAATTTTTTCGCTATATAATCGCGTTAAAAAATGTTCCCGGTCGCGGAACCGAAGAAAACTAAAAATATCTTCACTTCTTCATAACTTTTTTAAAATTCAAGATATCTTTATAATTTTTTTGAATCTATGAGTATTTTTCATGTAGATTCCATTTATGCTGTTATATTTGGTGTAGCACATAACATTTTCAAGAAAATAACAAATAACAGGGCACTTTGAACATAATTTTTTATAATTGGAAAATACAATCACACCTCGAGACAACTTTTTGAAGAAATCAATGGATTAATATCATCACAATCAACAATGTAACACAATTGTAATGCACTAAAACAGTTTTTTCAAAGAACATTTGGATCTATATAGTTATAATTGAAGTCAAACAAATTTCTATCATGGACTAAAATTTATGAACAACAGCAAATGTACATAAGTAATACAAAATATAAATTTCCTGACTGCAAACACATCTAACACATTACAATGATCATAATCAGACATGATAATTATACACAATATATACACTGCACTTGGGCAGGTAACTGTTCAAATTTGGTATGAAATGACTGAGTAAATTTATTAATTCATTTCTATTCAGTTTTTCATTATCACAGAATTATTTGATTTCAAGTACAACTCCATTAGTGACATACTTGATCCAACTGTGGTATGTTTTTAGTCTTCAAACCACTGACTGTGACACCAAAAGCCTCACAGTAAGGTCCATGAAATGACATCTTACTTCAATGTTGATTAATATTAGAAATCAAAACGAAAATAAAAAGTATAAATAAAAAACGCAAAAAAATCGTATCGTACTCTGGGGTCGAAAGTGGTCGGGGACGAATAATAGACGCGTGAAATACATTGAATTTACAGTTTTTATTACAAAGTCGATGGGAATCAATAACTTATCAACAAATTTACACCAATGATTTTAATAATCCACAATAAAACATCGACACGGGTAAATCGATTTAACTGTGTTGTGATACTGATTACGTGAATTTACCGACATACGAGTCGTTTAAAAATGGCGGCGCTGTATCGATACATCAACAATATCTCCGAGTTGACGAAAAACGCGTGGGAAGCGTTTTTCTCATTCAATTCCGCATCAGTTAGAATGGTTGTAACATTGATATTTTGGTATCAAAATAAAACTGAGATCGTCTATTTTATGAAACTGGCCGTGCAGCCGAGTTTTGTTGACAATTTTTTTGCATACGCCCATCTGACTTTGATGTGTGGCTACGCGGCATAGAAAAATCGTAGAACACCTGCACGAACATTTACAGAAAATTCAGCCAATCAGCTTTCAGTTGATACCAATTTTATGAATATTAACGAGTGTTTGATGATGCGCAAATTGAATCAAATCAAGTACCCGTCACGCTGACCATGCATGAAACTGACATTTAGCTGATTATGCGAAATTACGTCATTTGACAGCAATTAACTTGGGATAGCCTGGGGCAACGTTTACACAAGAAAATATAATAAACAGCACTGTTTTCACACGTTTATTGCCTTTTTAAAGATGCAACCCCCATGGAGATACAACAAAAAATAATGAAATTATAGCCAATTTTCTACACTGAGTGCCTGAAAACTACAAAATTCCAGTTAATTACTGGCTTATCAGTAGGCTTACTGGGGTTGCTACACATACAGATATTGAACAACACATACGCACACTGGTGACTTCCAAAAATCTAACAATATTCTAACAAATGAGTCATACCTTGTACTTCATCTTTAGAATTGTCGACCCTCTCTAATATTGGAATTGCATAGGCTCCAGTTTTTCCTGTACCATTCTTTGCTCTGGCCAAAATGTCCCTACCAGTAAGTGCTATTGGAATGCTAGCTTCCTGAATTGGTGAAGGGGACTCCCAACCTTTTTCAAATATTCCCATGAGTAAATCTCTTTTAAGACAGAAGTCCTCAAATTCATTTCCTTTTGTATTTGTAACATCCTAAAAAAAAAACATGACCCAAATACAAACAGTAATAACTGAATATTTCAAATTTTTATCTATACATGTACCAACATCATAAATGATAAATCATACTAACAAATGAAACTGATGAAACTTTGTTACGGTTAACAGGGCAAATTCTATGTCGGAGAATTACTTCCATTTGTCCAAAATTGGAAAAAGAATTTCAAATATCAGTGAGAAATGGATAATGTATAAATGCTGAATAATAAATTTATTAATATTGACTAGAATGAAACACTTTTATATAAATGTATTCATATAAACTGATGTTACATTAAATTATCATTTAAACTGAATATGTTACAATGCGTATGGCAGACGATGTCTTCCCATCTCATAATGTGCATCACTTCAGATCGACGCTCATTAAATACAGCATGTAAAACACTTGTAAACAAAGACTTCCAGGATGCACAAACGCTTGAAAACAATTAAGCAAAAAGAAATTAAATTAGCAGCAAGAGATGTTCGTAAAACATTATGCCACCCTGTGACCTTGACCTTTGACGCCAAAATCAATAGGGTTCCTCTGCTACCCAAGATGAATGTGTGGACCAAGTTTGAGGATGATAGGTCAAGGGGTTCTTGAGTTATTGATCGGAAACGAAAAGGTTACGGACGGACCGACATGTGCAAACCAATATGCCCTCTTTACTTCAAAAGGGGGTATAAAATTAAAAAGGCACAAAATATGCAAACAGTGAGCCAGCGCTATATTCTCTCGCATTTATTGATTTTCAATGAGATTTGTCTCCTATTTATTAAAAGCACACATTTAAAATCACTTTTAAGCAAAGGAAACATTCAATATGTCAGTGATTATTCGATTAACACTTAAAAAAAAATTAATATCTAAAATTATAAGAAACAAACTTTAATACACAAAAGACAAATGAAAAGTCGCTTTCACTTACAGTAGTTCTGATCCTTGTGTCCTTGGGTGGAACTTTCAACTTTGTCTTCCAACCTTGATCACTGAAATAATATATGAAGTGTATGGGTTTGATAACAGAATTGTGTGGAAAATAAACACTAATTAGATAATGTAAATACACTAATTTCATCACTTCAGATATATATAGAAAGGACAATTACTTATTATTATAGTGAGGATAACTAAAAACAAGTTTGACTTCACTGGAATTATTGTCACACAAGAAACAAATTAGTGATAATGCAAATTAGATTAATGGCATCTGTGGTTATGGTAACTGAGTTACACATGCCCATAACAACTGCAGGTTCGAATCCCACCCAGGATATACATGAGAAGCCATTCTGCTGGCTTACGGAAGGTCAGTGATTCTGCCCATGTGTCCACCTGGAACCTTCATCCGACCTACTAGTAGTACTAGCAGGAATAGTCACTACATGACTCTGGCTGCATATATGTGACCTAAACGCTCATTACATAAAGATGGAAATAAAGTAGACTAAATGGTACCTCAACAACAAAAACTTACTTGGCATCGCCCTTGAGATCATTTGTAGCGGGACTAGAATGGTTTATGGCGTTATCCATTTTCAGTGAAGCCATGGTAACAAGTCTTCAAATTGCAGCTACGCTGCTGTAACAAACAGTTCTATCTCCAACACTAACCCCAACACTAACAACAGCTTAACTGTTCTTCAAATCAACAACTTTAATATATAACGTACATATAACACTGTTTTCCATCAATTGATTAGCACAATTTAGTAGAAGTTTGTAGGTAAATTCCCAACACACAACTAAGCACTTGCAGAAGTCAACTGAACACAGGCAAATGTGGAAGAAAATATGGATTCGATCAAGTTTTTATCTGATATGTTTGAACAATAAGTTCACATCAGTCAATAATAAAGTTGATGAAAATGATTGATTTATCAATGTCTTTGGTGAATGAATATGCATCAAGATTTGTCTGAAATAAAACAGAAAAAATACATTAAATATCATAATCAGAGTGCCTGAAAGTTTATGAAGTGTCAGACATTTGGTCCGACGAGACCTGAAAATATGTCGGACCGAAAGTTGGGAAAACAAAAAACATCAACATTATAAAAACGTCCTTTTTTGTTTTTAGGCCATGTAATTTGACGAATGTCCGAAAAATTAGTCTATCCGAACCAATCAACTTGCAGTGATAATAATTCACGAAAAATAACTTTCATCAAATCATTTTAGCGTTATTTGTGTTGAGAAGTCATTAATTACTATCCTTTGTGTTATGTTAAATCGTTTGTATCCCAAGAAACAAGAGCGCTGGTTTTATAAAATTTCTGTGGATGACGAGAGTCAACAACTGTAATTAAATGCATTGAATGCGGTAAGATGTTTTCACTTCTAACAATTCATCATTTTCATGCGCAATGAGGCTACTAATTGGATTAACCGTTTGTGCTTGACATGCGTGTTGGACTCGGACAGGGGCAATTATCAACTATGTTGACACCGGAGGCTGGCCAGGTGCCAACTGCTCCATGTGCAAGGTGTAAAATGCATAAATAGCAATATTGGTTTGTTGGAAGTTTTCGCCAATGAAAAGATGCGTTACGATTGTCATTTAAAAATGGCTACTCTTGACAGCTTTAAAATACGGATTGGCCGGACACACTTATCTTACGAAACATCACCAGACAAGCAGACTGATTCTATTAAAACAATTGTCACTCCTGGTCATGTCCATCGGAAGGAAGATCTTCAGGAAGCCTGCATAATTCTTATCCTTAAACATGCAGACAGCATTTTTAGAATACTCAAGGTGTGTCTGGGTAAACAATAACTAGCCCAGACGTGAGTGGGTAACCGTAACTGGTCTAATATAAATTAGAAACCATTGACTAAACTTGTGCAAAGGTTGACATGCATGCATTGATGCCGAGTCCCCTCTTCAGTTCACATATCGTCATTACTAAAGCGCTTTTAAAAGTATTATTACAGAGTCCCCCAGCCCAAAATTTCATCCCGTCATTACTAAGAAATCACCCAGGCAGGATTTATACTGTCATTTCAAGGCCTTACTTCCCAAGAACAGTTACACATTGGTACAGTCTACCAGAGCCCATTATTTCAGCATACTGTAACAGCATTCAGAGAGTATGTGATAAGTGTACCGACTACCGTCACTGTGTTTATCATTACATGTTTAATTTTAGCATCTTTTTTTAATTTTTAAATAGAAAACTCCAAACATGTTCAGTATCACCCTCGTTAGTAAACGTCTGCTCGCTGTTCATCATCATGACGAGTCTCACACTGAAGTGGTGTATAAAAGTGTATTGCGATTGTTTTGTCCTGTCCTGTAACGTTCTCTTGTCCCCATCGTATTTAGCTTTAATTCAAACGCCTCTTTTTAGAATTTGTTTGTACATTGGTACACAGTGCACCAATATGGTGTGACCCTGTGTGCACTGCCTGTCCTCCTATGCTGCACTTGCACAAGAATCTTAATTTTTTAAGTGGGTGGGGTAAATCTGAAATGTTGATAGGCATCGATCTATTTCGAATGTTGAAGGAAAGCCTTACAACAGCTATACAGGACCAAGAACACTTCACAACGTTCCAACGATAACCAGAAATACACATGTTACAAAGAAGAAATCTCGTAAAATGTAGAATTTTCGGACTGAAATTTGAATCTGTTAAGCCAACCGTCAATCAATTATAAAAATCTCGAAAAAGGAGCGATTATAAATCATAATTATATATAAACGTGGAAGAAAACCCTTCAACTGCTTAAAATTCATACTAAAATCGACAACCTATGAAATACAATCACAGATGACAACGGATTTAACCACTGCTTACCAACTGTAAACTCCATTCGGAAATGGACTCTCGAAACCGATTGGGGGCGCTGTGTGTCAACAAAAACAAATGTAAAGAGATCTTTAAAACAAATTATAAGACAAAAAAATCATAATGTTTAGATATATTTCTGCATAGTAAAACATTAAAAGAACCTACAAATTACTGAGTCAAATTATTATTTTTGCGAAAATGCGGATGAACTTTGAACTTCGTATATCAAACATAAAAGGTCAGAGGTCAACATTGCTGTCATTGGAGAGAGTGAAGTTCTCGAGATTAGATCACTTAAATATACGATTTTATCATGTAAGTAAAGTGTACAAACTTAATGTAATACATGTATATGCTTTAGAGTATAAAGCAGAATAGCTCTATGTTTACCTTTTAAGTGTAGATCTAGTTTTAATTTGTGTAACCTAGCTGGAATATGAAGTGTAGAATTTATCAGTACCATGTTCCTACTTGTTATGTTTTGTATGTAACATATATAATAATAATAAATAACCAGTATTCGCACTATAGTATAATAAATGTGTACTTATCACTCTGGCAGTGATTATTACTTATATACAGCAACTCGCTATTAAAATGGCATGCATATAGTTTATCTGGAACACACTGAGTTTATACAAGCACTAAATGATATTTAAACATGATGATACAAGAGACGCTTGTTTAAGTATCAGTAACATTAGGAAGCAGCCATCTAGAGTATATATATATTGGTCCCAGGTATAAATTGTAAGAACTTGATTCACAATTGATGTGAAATTTATATAGGTTTAAACTAAAATGCTAACATTATGATTATGTATATATGTGTGGTAGACAGTTGACTAAAGTAGTATATATGATTGAACTTGCATGCACATTATTATTATTATAGCAGTTGCACACTAGCTAGCTCCCTGAAATGTTCTATCTTGAATGACTAATACATTGCTAATTAAGTCATCTCAGAGTCAATTAATGTGTTAAAACACTGCATTCGAATGATTTTGAAGTATTACCTATAGTTACATGCTGAGAAAATAATTATATATTATCGAGTATTTTTATACAATATAAAAGCATGGAAAATCTGCAAATGGTAAATTATGTTAATGGATACCACATTTGTATCCTCAATGAAATAGTCTACTCAACTGTCAGTGGGAGTCGAGTGTCACTAATTATTGAAGTAGCTGGGAAATCACCAAAATTAGGTGGGGCAATGAGTCGATGACAGCTCTACCTATAGGCCCCATTTTTTGGTTTTATTTTGTACCTTTGGGATCCTTGTGGGGATATAGTGGCCCTGTTAGTGAATGTTGCTTTTTATGTGCTATTTCTGTCTGCCCATAGATTTACATGTAAGGCCAAGTAAAAAATGTGTTTGGTTCAGGTGTCCTGACCTACCTCAGTTTTCCCAGGCCAACCCTAATCTGTTATGAATTCTGAAGAACAATAATTAGTATTTAATTGCAACTTGGAACTCTTGAATTGATTTTAAATCACTTAGAAGAGGAAAGTAAGCCATTTTCTGTTTGTTTCACCCCATTAATATAAATATTAGTTAAAAAAGTTAAGGGTTCTCTGGAACGCATAAATAATTGTATTTGGATGCATGTTTTTTAAGAGGACGCATGAAAATGCCGATCAATGATTCCTCTGGACGTATGCTTTTTCTATGCCTGCGTTTGACCCAATGCAATAAAATTCTTTGGAAGTCGCATCTGTATCGATTATACAGTTTGACAGTTAACACAATCTTCTTGTAGGAGGAGAAAATACCTATCTTGAGCCACTCGGCCAATCAGTGTTGATAATTCTCGCCCACTATCAAAATGGAACTAACGAAACCCTTGTAGTCTCATTTCCTACAATGAAAATTGAAAATTAGAATAATTTTCTAACCTACCAACACTATTATTTTTGGTCATGAAACATGAACTACACATATTGCCTCTTTCCTCGAAAATGCTGAACAAAAGTTTGATAGATAGAATCATGTAGGTAGGGATGTTTTTCTTTTTCTGTACTTCTTATACATTTGTGTCGAGACAGATACATGCTCTGTACCCAGGCTATTCATAACATATATGATACCCTTAGCAAATTGGATAGCGAAACTTCGTACTGCATGAATATTCATTAGAATCTGTTGACCAATGAAATGGACGATAACAAAAAAGAAGGAATCTTGTATCAGCAAATTTGACAAAATGGCTGCATAACACGATTTTCAAGGCGCGATCTCATTGGTTTGCTCAAAACCGCGATTTCACCTGTAACTCCTCAGTAATTTCCATATTGCATGAGGTGTGAGTCATGCCTGCCAATCAAGCGGCTGGATTTCACCTCGTTAATTGTTATTGAGTACAAGATTTTTACAGTTAGTTTGTCCAGGGTATCATATATGTTATGAATAGCCTGGGTATCGAGGAAGAGGACTACTTGTATATTTGACTTGCATAATTTCAGCCGCAAAAATTGCTGTAGATAGGAACAGTTAGTAGGGTCAGTCACGTTGCTGGGACCAGGAAATATTTTTGTTTGCCTAATTGTAAAATAATCACATAACTTCTTGCCACTGACTGGTATTTTCTTTTACAGATACCTGGGAAGGTTATAAATATGAATAAAGCTCGAGACCAAGAGAAAGCGAATCAAGAATTGATTGCTGATTTGAAATTCAAAGTGAAAGATGTAAGTGGATGGTAGTCTTTGTAAATTTGTTGTTTTGGCTGTCGGGATGATTGATCCATTAAAATTAATTATAAATGGTAAAAAAAAAAAAAATTCTAAATTGAAATAGCGTACCTTCACCAGTGACACTTATTTACATAAATACTTGGTTATTGACATAATTGTTAGTATTGCAATTCCCTTCCATATGATTATTCTTAAACAGTTTGTGCCCAGCCTTGCACCACAGGAAATTGTATCATGTTCTCTCCCTTTATCGTTTCTAGAGTTCTCTGTCTCCATTTCTCTCCCTTTATCCTTTCTAGAGTTCTCTGTCTCCAGTTCTCTCCCTTTATCCTTTCTAGAGTTCTCTGTCTCGAGTCCTCTCCATTTATCCTTTCTAGAGTTCTCTGTCTCCAGTTCTCTCCCTTTATCCTTTCTAGAGTTCTCTGTCTCCAGTTATCTCCCTTTATCCTTTCTAGAGTTCTCTGTCTCCAGTTCTTTCCCTTTATCCTTTCTAGAGTTCTCTGTCTCCAGTTCTCTCCCTTTATCCTTTCTAGAGTTCTCTGTCTCGAGTTTTCTTCCTTTATCCTTTCTAAAGTTCTCTGTTTCCAGTTCTCTTCCTTTATCCTTTCTGGAGTTCTCTGTCTCCAGTTCTCTCCCTTTATCCTTTCTAGAGTTCTCTCTCTATATATATGCATGTGCATACTATATAATGGATAAGGGGAGAGAACTCATGATAAACTCCTGGACTTTGCACATTGGTACTTACTTTTATGTCTCAACATCTAAAATTGCTCAAAAAGTCCTTAACTGTTTTACTGTCTGTACGAATGGTCATAAGTAACTTTTTTCAATGGTTGCCTAGAAAATGATAAATGAATTATGACTGTTGTAAACATAGCCATTTTCAATCTCTGTTTATTTATATTCTACCAACGTGGTACCACTTGTTTTTTCATATGCATAAACAATTTAAAAAAGCATTTACCTAGATGGATGTACTTTTCTTTGTTGTTGTAGGCGTCTGTGAAGCTACATAAATAAATTTTCTAAAACAATTGCAATTATTCTTGGTAAGACTGTAGTATGGACATTGTTTTGCAATTTTTTGCTTTGCCTTTTTCAGTTGGAGCATGAAGTGTTAACATTAAGAAGTCGCCTAGACGATTTACGAAAAGCGAAGAATACGACAGTCACAAAACGAGAAAGAGAGGTCGTAGAAGTAGGATTCAAAAGGTTTTACTTTATGTTTATTTGTACCGAGGAACTCCATCTAATTGTGATTTCCACTGTCACCGAAGTATATTTTCCTACGCACTGTGTAGCTGATACACGGAGTCACATCTAAAACACTGCATGACCGATAATACTTGGCGTCCTACCTTAACTTTTTGAGAATTAAATAATATTAAGAAATTGATAATTTCACGATGTGTAGATATCATAAACAAACAAACTGATTTCGGCAATTCATAAACATTTATGCATGCGAAAAATCAGGAATCGGCAAATCAAAAAACATTTCGACACAAGATATTAATCCACTTAAACAGTAAGTTTTTCAAATTTTTCACCATTTTCATGAGTTTGGTGGCATTTTGGTGGCATTTTTGGTACAAAATTGTCTAAATACTCCATCATTGAAAAAAGGTGGCATTAAGTGGCAAATCTAGGGACTGGTCAATTCAATTGCAGTCAAGCTTGGTATGTTATCCCATTTTCAAAGATAATACTCTCAAAATGTATTATTTAACCATCAATTTACTGTTTACAATGTTTTACAGAGATCCAAGGTATGAAGCTAAACTTGAAGAACTGGAAAAAAAGATGAAAGAACAAGCTGCTGCTTACCAGAAGGAAATAGAAGAACTTAAGGTAGTATATTCATATGCCACTCATTATGATGTGTCAATTAAAAATTCACTCTAGGTTTATATTTAAACTTGAAAGAAAATCATCTCGAAAAGGCCTTCTATTAAGCTAAATTATCAATTCTGAGTGATATTTTATTGCAGTTTTATACTTTTGATCTCCTGTGGATTTATTACCATTTTGTTACCTTGGACAAACTTCTTGTTAAAGTTATAGATGTACAAAGTAGACTTGTTTCTGTGCTAATTATTATTCAACAGATATTAACCCTCATGGTGTTCACTTCATATAATAGAAAGCATTTTATGGGCAAATCAAATTATTGCAATTTTATCCATTTTCAAAAGCAATGAAGACATTCGTTCCTGCTAAAATCTATAATGTAATTATTTTTGTTTCTTTAGATGAATTATATCTCCCTCCTCCATTCTCCGGCGTCTGTCTGTCTGTCCGTCCGTCCACTTTTAGCTTGTCCGCACTTCATCCCCAAAACGGCTGCTTCGATTTCAAACAAACTTCATAGGATTGATAAGCGTCATATGTAGTTGTGCATCCTTGTCATTTCGTTCCGCTCAGATAATCTTTCACTGAATTATGGCCCTTTAGTGTTTTTATACATGTAAAGTGCATGATGAACTGATCAAAGAAAAAACAACCATCTAGTTATAATTTATTCATTACCATTGTCTTAATTAATGTACCATTTTTTTGCAGGTTTTTATCTTCTAATTATTACATAGACATACTTTTCATACTTGCAGAAACAACATGCAGAAGAATTAGAAAAGGCCTTAAGACTGCAGAAAGAATTTCAGAAACAGATCGAAGATTTGCGGCAAAAACTAGACATGGACAAAAAGAATGCTCTTGAAATTTTAGAAAAGGTTGTTCAATGTTTTTCATTTACTATATGCATTGGTTTATCACATCACCTCAGTTATCGAATTCTTGACGTATTGATCAATTTAGACAAGTAAAAAAGTAGGGCTGTCTTTGAGCAATGTTCGATACACATTTACAAATATTGATATTATGGGGGCGGAATACAGGAGAACAGGTACAGTCTAAAGATATGTAAAATAGTGTTATGTCGCTTTGTCGTCGGCCACTTGTTAAACAGTGCTGAAGTGAATAGTACATTCCAAATGTCGGCAATATAATATAATTCTGTGAAGTTGAAAATATGGATAGTAGTTCTCTTAATTGCATAATTGCATCTTTGGCTTCATGTTTTCCACTAGCATCTCAAGGGTCATTTTGATAATTTTTACCTTTTTTACCTATAATTTAAAGAAAAATTGATCCTTCAGCTAGAATCATGAGAGTCAAAATGTGGCTTTTATGGAAATTCCAGGGGTCAAAGGGTCAACTCCAGGGTCAAATGGAACCCTTGGGCTAGCATCAGATCCAACTTTATGCTCATCTGTTTCTTTCCCTAGCTTTCTAGAAAATTATCTCCTTTCTCTTGTATCAGTATCAGGTCTATGTGCATTTTTCTCAGTGGATTTTTTATGCTTTATATATTAATTTCAGCAAAAGAATGAATCCAAATGCAACCATGAAGGTTTATTACAAAGACTAAAGATGAGAGTATCAGAATTAGAGGGAGACTACTCTGCCTTATCTATGGAAAATAGCGACCTGAAAGAAAAAGTTAATTCCTTCCATTTGGAATTAAGTGTAAAAGAAGCGAAATGGTGTGAAAAGGAAGAACAGTACAAGTTGAAGGTAAGTTAGCATGCTAGGAAACCATGGGAACCAGAGACTGTTCTTTCAGATGTTATCTCTCGCAGGGCTTCAGAATTTATTAAAAATACACATGTGCTGGAGAAGTGAACATGTTGAATTTGACTTGTCTGACCTGGGAGGCTAGTTGTCCGAAAATATTTGTGGACAGTTTGAATTGTCGCCAATTTCGAAGAATCAGTAATGTATGATATTCGTTCAGAATTTAGAATATCCAATGTTAATAAGCTTAATCAACTGTTGGTAGTCCGAATCGGCAATTAGAATTTTACGGGACATTGGACGAGAGGATTTCTAGAGCTCTGTTCAATATGTCGTAAGATACAAATCTTTGTAACTACTGACAAGCACATTTTAATAACCATCATATTTTCTTTCGTACTCCACATCTTCTTAATGATCATCAGACTTTAAAGCAGAGATGCTTGGAAAATGCAGCAGCACAAAAATCTTTGAAGATATTTGTAACAGGTGTTGTAGTCATGTGACCAGATAAATCTGATGTACACTGTAATTTAAATAAACTTTACGAGACGTTTGCTTCTGTATTTCGAGGGCTCAATGCAACACTGTCGTAACTCCTATATAAATATATACGTAGGAGTTATGACAGTGTTGTGTTGAGCCCTCGATTTGCTGTCCAGAACCCTTCATATAAAGCATATGTGGAATGACCTAGACATATAGCACCTGCTACCTCTGAATCGATAGTTTTGCGCTCAACTTCTAGATCACGATGCCAATCCTCCAATGAAATATTAAGTATTAAAGACTACTGGTATTCTACAGCTTTTCAAATATATGTATATATATATGTATATATACCGTCTCCCATGGCCAAGTGGTTAAGGTATCTGCCTTGGGAGTGGGAGGTCGAAGGTTAGAATCCTGGTAGAGGTCCGTTCTGATATGGCTGGTTGGTGAGCCGTCGGCTAGATAATGGTTACCATGTGCCTACCTGCCTGGGAAGTAAATGTGGTCAGAGAGTAGGTGTCTCATAAGTCAGAAATGGCTGGCCATTTAAATATGGGTGACACTATAATAACTAAACACTTGACTTTGCTATTGTATTACAAATTTTATTTTTACCCCCTTTGATTACCTTAAAGCACACAGTGTATTATTGCTCATTAAAGGTAGATAATCTGATTTTCAATCAAAATATGCTACGTAATAATTTTGAGAAAACGGCATGTTAATGACTTCATACGGACGTACTTCAAAACATTGCATTATAACTTTTCTTTGAAGTTTCTTGGAATTGCAAAACATGAGTCCGATACAGGTATTTCATAGGCTAGAGCTAGGTCGGGATAGAAAATACCAATATCGGACACTTGTATTTGTTATTTTGGGAAACGTAAGAAAAGTTACAATGCTGTGTTGTAGAGTACACCACCGATTTTCTCATATTTATGACTAAGTATATTTTGTCTAAAAAAAGACTATGTACCTTTAAGATACCTGTCTTATTTCAATGAATACTGGTTTGGCTGTACTTATTTCATTATCATTTATCAGCTGAAACAGCAGTGGGGAGATAAGTATGCAGAATGGATGGCAGAAACTGAGAAGAAAATAAATGAACTTACTGAAGCCAATCAGTTGTTGTAAGTACTTCCCTGATTGTATACATTATTATTTCAAATATCATCCTTATTGGTCCCTTTCATTATGTCATATATTTCATATTGAAAAAAAGTTACTGAACCATTTCATAAGCTTTTAGAACCATAATTTCTTGCATGATGGATCAAAAGTGTGGGCTTATAAAGAGTATGATGAAAATTCATGTACAGTAAAACTCTGAAATAAATGTATCTGAGGAGATTTTTAATTGAATTGATTTCTCATTCTTGCTTGATCATATATGTTTGTAGAATAAGTTAATTGACTGCTTTGGTAATGCAAACACCTGTGTGAGAATGCTGGATACTAGTAGTAGTTCAGAAATATCATTGAAGAATGTGTAAGTGTAAGATATAAATGAACGATTTAGACAATAGGAGGTATATACAGTCGGATCTCGTACATCCGGGTCCGAAATTCTATTTGGAATAATACATGGTTTCGAATAGACGTGCCTTAGAAGATACCTGATATATATTTCGGATTATTTCCAAGTATTTCTATAGACGGTTGACAATAAAAGAGGTTTGACTGTAGTTGACTTTGTTCTTACTCACTAATTCTGTTTATTTATTCAGACGTACATACCTCCATAGATCTGGACAGAGACTCCCACCAAGTGACGATGGTCGGCAGTAGCATGGTACAATCACTTCTGCATTATACTCAGTGTGTGTTTAAACTTTCCAACCGTTCTATTAGTGTTCAAATAGATCTGCATGCCATATACCGGGTAGTATTATATACAGTGTGTCAAGTTTATATAATCATTTAACTAAAATATCGCTTTATTGGATATGGGTTGAAACATTGTCTTCTTTGACAAGTGGAGAAACATTAAGATGTACTGGTAGTTTGATCTGCTTCCAGTCATTTGTAAGGGTTGTTTTGCCAGTAGATGTATTCAAATATAGTAATTTGCTTCTTTTCTTAACCTAAGTGAGTTTAATACTGAATTGTCAGCAGAGGAAGCAAGGCTACATGAAGTCATACAACAAATATGTTTTTAATTTAGATGTCAGAAGTGTTACATGTTTCTCTGAGCTGACAAGTTGAATTTGCTCTGGACTATTATTATAAGCTTTTGTTAAACTAAAATGTATAATGCCAATAGGTTATTTTCTATCTGTCCGTCTGTCCCGATTGCGTGTCCTGTCCATATCTTTGTCATTCCTGGTGGGATTTTGAAATAATTTGGCTGAAATGACCACCATAGGATGAGGATGTGTCACATACTAGAATACTAGACCAGTATCAATAGCTACAAGGTCACTGAATGCCTCTGAACTTTGTCAGTTTTGCTATATTTTTTTCTTGGATTTTCTCAAAAACCTGTGTAGCAAATTTCTTCTACAGTTTTTGCAGGCTTTTCATGAAACTTCACACAATTAATCTACATGATGAGTTGTAGCATTTGACTGAATATGTTTCTTCAATCACCTTCAAGATTGCCGACTGGCAGCCATCTTGGATTTTATAAAATGTGTTCAAATGAAAATTTCATTTATGATTATGCGAAAGCATTATATCTTATGGTCAGAAAGTATAAAAAAATCCACAGGAAAATGTCAGTAGTTCTCTCCCTTTATCCCTTCTAGATTTCTCTCCCCTTATCCCTTCTACAGTATATGTATATATAGAAAGAGGTTCTGTATGAAAAGCATTGGACTTCTTGTTCTAAATATTCAAATACTGTAGAAGAGATAAAGGGAGATAACTCTTGAAGGGTTGAAGGGAGAGAACTCATGACAATCTCCTGTGATTTTTTGTGTGTTTTTATTGATCTGAAGGTATATTCTTGTTTTTCAATACAATGCTAGCTGTTGTATTAAACTTTAAAAATGTATTTAGATATAACAACTGTGTTGTTTCATCTTTTTATTCATCTCTTGTGTTCTTTAATAATAATTATTTATTTATTTATATCTTAAGTCAGTGGTCGATACATTCCACTTGTTGATAATTGAATCACTAAAACATTCAAATATCACGAAATGTTGACCTCATAAAATATTTATGTTATTTTAACCTGTTTTCACATGATGATGTTAAATGTCTTTGTTTAAGATTGTCTCATCAGTTATAAATGTGAAATGTAGTTTGAATATTCTGTACAAATATAGATTCATCAAGGCTTACTTTACAAGTTACTTTACCATTGGACTCTTATATCATTTTATCATGGTCCACTTAGTTTTCTTTGATATTAACGAAATAGCTGATATTCTGAACGATGAAAGTAAGACCCACATACAAATCATACAAAATCGTCTGTAATAATTAGGGATGTCAATATTCGGTTATTTTGCTAACCGGTTAACTGTTTAATGTCTAACTTCATTTCTATCATTTTTAAGAAAACATCATTTTTTATTTCAAACATTATAATATGATATATGATAAATTTAAGTATTCCAAATCACATTTAACTTAACAGACAGTTACCCTCTACGAATATGTCTAGTCATGATAAAAAATACACACGACAAAATATGAAACATGTAACAAATACCAAGTTCGGTTAACCTTTCGGAAGATCAAATGGTAATCAAAATAACCGAATATAGACATCCATAATATGAATACATACACACGATTTCTTGATATACCACCAACATCCATTAGGCGACCATACAGGAATCATTGTATGTAGGTTTTTTTGGGGACTAGTATTGTCTTTATTTATAACAATCATAAGTCATACTTGTTTATATATAATATTCTTTATTTTTTCAAATTTAGAGAGTCTGTATAATGATATTCGATATGTTAATGCGTAAAACATTATTACCATGTCATTTGATATAGAAACAAGATATCTTTCACTTGAATGCTTTGATGCATGTATACATACATTAATGTATGCAATATGAAATATTCATTACCAAACATTAACTTGCAGCTACAGATTGTTGACTCATAAATTAATTTATTCCATTACATACATATCTTTGTTATCTGTTCAAGGTATATTTGATATTCACATTATTTATACATGTATCTGATAGGCTTAATGCTTTATTATGGATTTATGTAATTATGGATGTCAACGAATGGAAATTTTGGTATTCGAATATTCAAAAGTATAAACGAATATTCGAATATCACTTCGCATGAGGATCTTAAGAGGACCAGTAAGAAGTCACATTCAGTGAGGTTTCCCATTAGCCAATAGAAGCTTTGCTTTCATGGTATTGAAAGTGAAAGTAGATGAACATGCAGCAATTTAAATCTTTCTATTTTATTCAGTTTGAATTTTAAATGCACAATCTGAATTAATGTAGACTAAAAAACAGATTTAAATTATTTTAAAGGCTTAAAAAATGTTGATTAATGATTAAGCCAGACATCAATTTAAACGTGCGTTCTGTCTAACTAATCTAAAATAGCAACAATGGGAATTCCAGTTTTTATAAACCTGAATTTTAATAAGCTGTCATCGGATCATAGTTTTAGGAAGATTGTGTACTTAAATTAGAATGTACTTATAGCGGCCTTCTCTTCAACCAAACATTATAAAATTTCCTGGAGTAATTTGACTTTTCTAGAGCTACGACCCCACAACTATCGCCAAAATATGCCACTCCCAAAGAATGTTGCTATGGCGTGATTGCTTTTTACTGTTATTCCACTTTAGATGTTTATATGTATCTTAAAAGTACAGTTAAACCTCAATAATAAGAACACCTTTGGGACCCTCGAAAACTGGTCTTAATATTGATGTGATCTTAATATTGAGGTTGAATAAATAGCAAAACAGTGAAAATTGTGTTCCTTTTTTTGTGGTGTTCTTATTATTGAGGTTGTCTTTAAGTGAGGTTTTACTGTATATATTTTTGTTAATTATTTGTCAATTAATTTAGTTACTGATCTCTTGAAGAAAATTCTGCTTTACAGCATTTGGATTCGGGTTCTATTTAGTTTTGTTTATTTGTTTACAATATCTGTGATATAATTGTTGTGTAGAATTTAATTATGCTAGGAATCAATTAATTGTTGTTAATTGTATTATTTATTAGTCAAAATTCTATTTTATTGAAATAATGTTAATGGATAGAGAAATGTGATGAGAAGCTTTGTAGCAAATGTTAATTTTTAGCCAATTTTTAAATTTTTAGAGGCAGTTTTTCAATTTTGACTCAAAGATTATATTTTATTACACGGTATATAGTTGTTTTCTCAGGTGATGGGGTTATGACGACCTTCTTGTTTGTGATTTTCTATGTGGGCTTATCTGCTGATTGCTTTTTACAAAGTAGATATGTTGATAATAGATCTGTGATATTAAATGTATTTTATGATATATGAATTTTTAACACTGTAAGCAAATTATATTTTATACAAGAGTTTTGAAACCTCAATATTAGATTACACTGTCTGTCTGAAATAGTTGTATGCATACATATCTGTGCATATTGATGCTGTACAGATCAAATGTTTCTTATGTACCATCATACATACAGATCTAAACATACATACATTCATTCATTCATACATCATATAGTCATACATACACTCATTCTGTCATACATACATACATACATTCATACATTATGCCATCAGTACATGCTGTCATGTTATAACACCTCCAATTCATTCTCAAAACAAAACTCATGTCAATATTAGAATGGCATTCTAAATCTTTTCAACAGAAAATGCTATCAAACGCCAAGTCATATGTATAGAATCAATAAGTTTAAGGTAGTAAGCAGCTTGCAACAATATTTATGACACAAATCGTAAAGTTTAGTATTATCCCCCCCCCCCCTTTAATCAACTAAATACCACGTATGTTTTTGTGGAACAGAAATATTGTCAGCCTTTGGAGAAATACCACTGCCTTGGCTGCACCTTGAGTGACAGTTTTTTCCCAATATCACACAATGTCACACACACGAAGCTGTGATACTTATATAATTTCATTCTTATGTACTGTCATGTTTACTTACTGTCATGCCAACACACTACTTACGCACTGTCATACTTACACGTGGGTAGCTCATAGATATATGTTTTATTATATCAGTAGTAATTGATCTGAGAGACATTTTTAGATTTTGTTACAACCCGATGGTTTCATACATCGTATACTATATGTATTTCATTGTGTTAGTATGTATCACTTCTTTAGTTTGACTTCATCCCTATCATAGCTTTCTCACAAGTTGTTTGTTGTTGTTTTTTACACTACCATTACTGTTATTTAGAATAGTAATCAATGGGATTTACTTTAAAATACATTTGAGAAACCAGTTTGAGTGTTGTTTTATTTACTAAATATGTATTCCAATAATCTTTAATCAATTCAGCTATCAAGTAATTTCTCTTAATCTGCACCTGTTGTTGCAACACACACAATGTTTGCCTCTTCATTCTGGAACAGTAGTTTTAGAAGATAAAATGTCTGCCATTCAATTCAAAGGTTGTGGGTGCGAACCGACATTAGTCACAATTACCTCTCCTCACAAGACACCAGTACTTATTGTTCTGTGGACTTAATAATGATTCTAATAAGCATAAATGCTGTATTCACAATCAAGCTTTAATCAATGAATCTGTAGACACAAACAACATTTCGTCAAGACATTTAGAATTGTGAAAATCTACAAGTGTTCACCAAGTGTTGGAGTGGCACTGCTCCTAGAACTTATGCTTGGTATCATTCTTTGCTGGCAAAACAATGAAGTAGTCCAAAGTCTTGGTAAGGTATTGTATGTGACTGTGTTGTTGGCACTGAGTAGGCTTACTCTTTGCATGATTTCTTTATGGTCTTAATATATGGGCCAACGACGCAGGTGCTGTTATTGGCCTGCCATCAGCAAGAATACCAACTTCATCAAGATTGGAATCTACAAATCCTATGCTTGAGAACATATCAAGGAATGACTGCACCTGGTCGTCCACGATAAACTTGATAAAACTATCTCCACTAGTTTTATTCTTAGTGGCTATTGTTTCCATCTGTTTCATACACTGTGTTACCTCACTTCTTACGCTCTCCAGTTCATGAATAATTTCACTGGTATTATCATTCACTGCCATTGTTTCTAGAGTGCTGTTGAGTTCGAGTAGCGAAGAAACTACCTCATAGAAAACCTTTCGTTCATCTAAATGTTTCTTGGTCAGTGTTTCTACCTCAGCATTTAGAAGTTTCATTTGATGCTTAGCTGAAGCGTACATGTCATCAAGCCTGTTTTCAAACTCTTGTATTGCCTTTGTTGTTGCCTGCTTACTGTCATTAAACATTTGATCAATTTGACTTAAATCACGAGCTGTGGATAATGTTTTAACCACAACTCCCTTCAACGATTCCACTTCCGGTTGTATAACGTGTCTGGCTTTCTCTACTGAATCAACATTGCAGGTGCGATGGTCTCTGGCTGCACATTCCCAACATATGAGTTTAGTATGAGTAAAACAGTAAGCATCCTTTGGTTTACCTCCATGTGTGTCACATAATTTCTGTAAGCACTTATAAGCCTTTTTTGTTTTTATTTCGTGTCTTTGAACTGTCTCAATCAAAGAATTAATCAATGTGTCTGCAGGGAGACTCTCAACCCACGCGTTTATGTCTAATCGACTTCTTGGGTTGGGATGGGTGATGAATAGCCTCTCTCGACACAATGGGCAAGTCGCGGCGCTCTGGTCTTTATTTCGAACTATGTTAGACGGAAGATAGTTCAGCAAGCACTCCTTGCAGAACACGTGGTTACATGGCAGAGTTTTCGGATAGCGATATTGTTGCAGGCATATACTGCAGCTCAAATAATCGTCCTTTAGATTGTTCACCAATCGTTCAGTCATATTTCTAAACTTTGGAGCCGATGTGTCTGAAAAATGAAAAGCAGGTTTTGAAGATTTTCGCTAATCTTTAAACGCATTTAAATGCTCATGAAGAAATATTGATTTTAATACAACCGGACATGATTTTATTCACTGTCGGAAATATCAACCTGCATGAATGTCCTAAAACTGGAACTTCGATCAGATAAGCTGTCAACTTGAGATTATTTATGTGTGTCAGAGTCAACGAATGTGGCATAATTCGGTTATAAATAGTTTTCCATTATAGATTGTGGTTCGTTAAAAGCTTTATCCACATAGCTTAGTAATGTTACCCGTTAAATCTACTAAACGAATGTATTTTCGTTTATAGCATACCTACATACGAAATATACATGTATAACAAAACAAATTTATAAATACCTGTGAAATATTCCGTTTGGTTATATTCTGTATTTACCGTTTAACACATCACACCACAATTTTATTTCAAGTTTAAATATGTATTACGATACAATATTCACATAACATGTGTATCGGTGAACTTAATTTATAACCAATAAATCGAATATCACTTAAACGCATGAAAAGAAAGATATCATGTGCGTAAACACACACTGACTTGTAAAGATTTTCTGTTAACTTAAATTCGACAATTCAATATTTATATTCCTCCAATCAAAACCTGTTGGTACAAACATAACTAGTATTATCAATATATTTTGAATGAGTCAATACAAAACTAAGGTGCAATATATCTTTAGAAGAAAAAATGTATCGAACTAGGATTTATTATAATTTTAGGTGTAATTCGCTGTATGGTTATTATTTCTTTTTGTGTTTTGAATGTATGTTATATTTCCCCTGTGAAATTCTTTCACTTTATATAGTGTTCAGGTTATTTTCTGCCCAGTTTCGGCCTATTGTTGCCAGCTGTCTTGTATTGTCCTGTGATCTTTTCCGTCCATTAATTCCCCCTTCACTATTTGTCCTCTTTGATTCTCCTAGTTATTCCTTATAATCTGCCAGGCCATTCCTTGCGCCTCTGTTCCCTAACGTATGTACCCTTTAACCTCCTCAAGTGCCTTTTGTTTTATGGATTGTAGTTTTCCCGGAGGTCTGTGTGGGGAGGCACTGTCTTATGTGTGTGGCGTTCCCTGTAGCAACTTATTCTCTCTCTTTTATTATAGTTTAGTACTACAAATATACCTACTGCACGACCAAGTTTGAAAGGAAACCGCATTTACTATGGTGGCATACTTCTGCCGCCAGTTAACTACATAATTAACTAGAAAAGTATGTGGTTATCACGTTTAAGAAAGTAGTTAACTATATAAGTATCATGATAATTAGGTTGAGGATAACGAATTCCCGTCATTCCTTTGGCAAAGTGTTTGAATAAATTTCGTATAACACTCAGCACACGGCACGTTTCGTATGATTTCAAGACAAACAATTCATAGCAATCGATATTTGTCTACGATGGTACGTTAGGACATTTTTTTTCCGAGACGATTTAATTTATTTCAGTGATAATAACGTCATGCCAAACCTCGTGGCAGAAATGTGACTGGTCCCGATATTGCTGAACTACTTCTCAACCCAAAGGAAGATAACTCCTGCAAGCAGTTGGGTCACGACCGCCATTGCTTTTTGTAGAGTCTGTTCAGAGATTTGTTAATTTAAGGTTTTTAATCAAGAGAAAAGACGCTTAAAATTATTTTCTCTCTGAAACGTAAACATTTTCATAGAAAATATATGCTTAACAAGTTTTTTAAAACACATTTCAGTTGTTTTTATTCTGTAAAAGTTCACCTTTGAAATGCTTTAACATCACTTAAACAATAACTTCTCCCACCTTGAACCAAAGGAAAAGGGAATAAAAGTAGAGTCGCCGGTTACCAATAAACTGTAATTAAACTATGTACATAACTCAAATCTAGCTATAACAAAATCATGAATATTCTTTAAATAAAAGATGTTGTCGGTTGCTGCATTATTTTATTTACATTGTAGTTGGTAAGGGATTTTATTGCAATTGTTTGAATTAATATGAGTTTTAGCCATAAGCCTTTTTGTATCTATAAATTATAATCGACCGTTTATTACTGTATACAAGTTTATTGGTGGATGAGAGAATCGATTGAAACTAAATATCTTTTCAACGGAAAATGTCGCAAAGTTACAAAAAACTCGACGGAATAATTAATTCCGACAATCGATATAAAACTATACAAGAGTTTCTACGGCATCGCCGGGATAATTCGGGTGATGATGAAGCCTTTATTATGACAAATGCAGATGGGGAGAGGGTGGCAATGACTTGGAATATGCTGTGGGAGAAGTCTCATCAGGTTGCTTACTCACTTAAAAGAATGGGCGTTCAGAAGGGAGAGTACGTTGCACTTTACATGAATAACTTCCAGGAATGGATATACATTGCGTTTGGGACGATACTGTCAGGAGCGTGTCTGTTTGGTATTCAATTTGTCGATAAAAATTGGGATAACATTGTACGCCAATTGAATAAGCTTGAAAGATGTCGTTTGATAATATTTGAGACAGGCGAAAATGGACAGGCGTGGCACGGATTATCTTCTCTTTTGACGATGACCCAGAGTTCTGAAAACCGCAACGTCGAATGTAAGAGTATTCCATATTTGCGGTACGTGGTTGGCATGGATACCTCAAATGATAAACGTTTTCTAAAAACAGGACTTTTAACTGTTGAAGAATTGTTTCAAGGAGAAAAGGAGGAATTGCCCGAAAGTCTAGAGGATGATCCAGCTATCTGTAATCAATCGTCGGGTAGCACAGGACCTGCGAAAATGTCTACAAAGAGTCACAAGAATATATTGACTTACTCAAGAATGCATTACAGCAAACATAAAGTATTAGTAGTCATCCCGTTGTCAAGAGGATGCAGAATATTTCGCTCTTTTGTGTCTGGTTCTTGTTACGTTTTTGTACAAGCAATGTCCTCACTAGGTGATGCTGTAGACACGGAAAGCCTCATGAAGATAATATGCGAGGAACGTTGTGTATCAGTGCAGGGGTTGTCTGCAAAGCATCATTATGATATGATTAAAAGAAAGGTATTTACGTTTTTTCGGCGTAGCCGTAATGACATGTTTTTGCTATTTGCATATCAGTGTTGTGTAAACCAATCCAATCTTACGTTAACCAACAAGGCAATATCTCTTCAACCGAACAACGTTGTAACTTTGACGCGGATTGGTTAACTATGGTCGCATATTAATGCCACCAGTTAATATGGTAACGTTCGCGAATGTTTCGTGTTAACCACTTAAATATCGCGATAATCTAGCTAATCTAGTTAACCACCTATTATATGTTACTTAATTAGTCAAATTCGCAAACCATAACTAGATAACCAGTTGTATAAATCTTTTTATAGATAACTGGCAACACGAATCTTATCTAGTTAACTACATGTACTTGTAATGTTACTTATTAAGCGAAATTCGCGAAATATTACTAGATAACCCGTTTGTGCATATACATCATAAAATGATAACAGGTGGCAGTTCTGGGCACGTTCTAGCCCGTTTTTAGTCTAATGATATTTATCTTACCGAAACAGTAGCATGAATATGAACTAGATAGCTAGATAATTATCGCGATATTTAAGTGGTTAACACGAAACGATTCGTAAACGTTATCATGTTAACTGGTGACAGTAATATGCCACCATAGTTAACCTTTCGATAAAAGGTACTTTACCTTATGGAAATCCACTGAATTTCGGTGAATTTACCAACATCCATTTTGGATCTGCAGTGACCAGCAAACGTTACATCTTGACAATTTTTATGTTGCACAACTAATCTAAACCTTCAATTGCGCCGACCAACTTTTTTCAAGATATTTCTTGTTTATTTTGTACTCGTTAAATACATCAAAATTACCCGATGAATGCCTCATTACTTTGTATGACGTCATTATCACTATGATACGTAATGTCACTGTAAGTTTGTCGGATAATAATGTACCGTTATTCAACTGTAATCGACCGGAAAGTGTGGGAATAAAACATGTTAGTTTCACTGGTTGTGGGTATTGATTTGTAAGGCCAAACGGGCAAATGAATGCACGTGATGCAAGACCCGTCAGATTAACAAAATGTAAACCAAACTTAGGTTTTAAACAAATTAGTTATACATTATATATTATGCGAATAGTAAAACATGTTTTATAACAGCGTATTTATGACGTAAAAGCAAGTATCCACTGTCGTTGCGCAATATATACTCAGTACATTTAAAAACGCACAGTGTTGTACCTGTGATATGTCTTTAAAATGTCATTTAAGTGTGTTTGAAACCTCGTTTTTGTGGAACAATACCCGTTGATTGCAAGAAATTTTAGTTATCATCATTGTGTAAATTGAAATAATGTCATGTTCAGTTCTTATCTTGCATACCTGTGTACGTTTATAAAATTTGAGTATAGTTTTGCATCTATGCATTGTATAGAATGACAATAACGATACACTTTCTACATTTTCTGAACGTTGTATTTTTATTCATTTGTAATTGGTTATTTATGATTTAGTAACTTGGCGACAACCAATTGAATATGTGATGACGGTTATGAAGTTTATGAACAAAACAATTATATAATACGTTCATGTTTCCTTTAATTTTCTTTCATTAGGATTCACTACCGGTAAACTGGCCAGTAAAGCATCTATCAACGGCCGGTTCACCGCTCAACAGAAGTGTAATTGATGCTATTGGTAAGTTGTGGTCTACGGTCGGGATTAATTATTCGTCTATTGAAGTCACTGGAAGTTGGGCAATAGTTACTCACCCCGACCAATACAAGGAATTCTACTGCGGCAAATTAACCCAGACTTATTCTGAGAAAGAGATGAAGATTGTTGACGAATCTGGAAACATTGTGCCAAGAGGTCAGAAAGGTGAAATTTATTTCCGGAGTGAGGATTTCGAAGGTTACGTAAATGATTCACAAAAAACAGCAAAAGTTTTGACATCTGACGGATGGTTCAAGACTGATGATATCGGCATGTTTACGGAGAATGACGACCTCTATGTGTACGGAAGAAAATCCAATATTATCAATGCTGAAGGCACACTCATATCACCGGAATTGCTTGAGGAAGCCATTGAAAAATATCCTGGAGTTGCTAATGTTGTTGTTGTTCCAGTACGCAGTGATATATATAACATTATCATCTGCGCATGCGTGTACTTGAAACAAGGTGCAGATGTCACCGAGGAACAACTCCGGGGGCACTGTCTATCTCTCCAAGAACAAACTCCATATGATTTCAAAGAACTTCCACGTCTGTACATGTTTCTGGACACATTTCCTTTCACGTTTTTAAACAAACAGCCAAGAAAGGAGATGACTTGTCTAGCTGAAAAAGTATTTTCCAGTGATGTCCAGTGATATCAACAGTATTACTATAGGAACACCAGCAAGGGAACAGAGGCGCGAGGAATGGCCTGGTCGACCATAAAGAACAACTAAGGAGAATCCAGGAGGACAAACAGGGGGGGGGGGGTTCAATGGATTCTTTATTATGACTTCAACAACTTTGAAACTCATTTTGTATTTATTAGAAATTATTTAGTATACTTGCATCACAAATATCACGGAATGGCACAATGCATGTAGAGGGATATGTTACATTGAATTACGTGGACTGGTACAATGTATATAGAGGGTTATATCACAAAGAACTGCGTGAACTGGTACAATGTATATAGAGGGTTATATCACAAAGATCTACGTGGACTAGTACAACGCATATAGAGGGATATATAACAAAGAATAACGGGGACTGGTACAAAGTATATAGAGGATTATATCACAATGAACTACAAGCACTGTTACAATGTATATAGAGGGATATATCACAAAGAATTACGTGGACTAGTACAGTGTATAAAGAGGATTATATCACAAATATTTCGTGGACTGGAACAATGTATATTAAGGGATATATCACAAAGAACTACGAGGACTGGTACAATGTATATTGAGGAATATATCACAAAGACCAACGTGAACCAGTACAATGTATATAGAGTGATATATCACGAAGAACTACGTGGACTGGTACAATGTACGAGTATATAAAGGGATATATCACAAAGAACAACGTGGAGCAGTACAATGTATATAGAGTGATATATCACAAAGAACTACGTGGACTGGTACAATGTAGTAGTACATAGAGGGATATTTCACAAAGAATATCGTGGACTGGTACAAGGCATGTAGAGGGATATATCACAAAGAATTTCGTGGACTGGTACAATGTATATAGAGGGATATATCACAAAGAACTACGTTGACTGGTACAGTGTATATAGAGCGTTATATCACAAAGGTCATGGACTGGTACAGCGTTTAAATGTATATATCAAATTTAACTTGTAAAAATGGACTTGTACAAGTTTATAGAGGAAATTATCTCAAAGAACTTTACACAATGTATATAGTGGGATATGACACAAAGTTCATAGACTGGTTCAATGGAATTCATAATACATGTACTACAAACGAATACCCTTGCATTTTCTATGGTTAATAGCTTGTGTGAATGGTTATATATAACTTGACTGTGTATATGGAAGTATTTCGCTTCTACAATTTATCAACCTCTTTTGTTTTTAGATTCCCTTGTCTTGATTATGCATCAGATATAATATGTTGTGACGAATACATGAATATCAGTCAATGTTTTGTCTTATGTTGTACATATTCTCCACTGAACATCCGTGATAATCTTTAATCATTGGATTCCAAACCATCGGGCATAACTCTGCCTCTACCCGCGATATTTACTTTATGTGTTTTCTCCCTTGTTTACTCATTGGAAGGTTGTGTCCACATTTTTATGTTTATAGACTGTTTAACATTAAAGTTCAGTTTGAACATGCCTAGAAAGCCATGCATTGTATTGAGGGGTTGTGATTAACAATAAATCAGTAGCAGTAAACTTTTAATGACGTTATTTTTTGAAGTATCCGTAAATGAGCAGTCAACAATATCTGAGAATGGAATGAAAAGGATTCAGTACTTAACCAAAACACTCATACGTCCCTTGGGACCCTTGAATGAAAAATGGTCTTCGTATTGATGTGGTCTCAATAGTGAGGTTAAATAAAGAGCACAACAGTGAAAATGTACTTTAAAAATGTGTTCTTAATTTTGAGGTGGTCTTATAATTGAGGTGGTCTTCAAGTTAAGTTTTACTGAACTTTACATCTACTCTCAAATTCGTTTAACTAAAAAAAACGCGATTCTTCTTTGGTAACTAACCAGTTCTCGTGCCATTCAGGAGTTCTAACTCACCACATCAGGAGTCAGACGCTCTACCCACTCGACTTATACGCATTCCTTACATAGTTCATCCTCGGAATAACACATATGATACCCTGGGCAAATTTGTTAGCGAAAGTTAATTAGTTATCAAAGACACTATGTAAATAAAGAAGTGCATTTACTGCTTAATATATTAATAAATTCACTTCTCGGCTGTTTGTGTTCATACTTTTAATGTAGTCTGAAATTAAAACATCGAACAAATTAATTGATGCTTTTATAGCGTAACTATACACGAAACTTGTACTTTATTGATACTGTGATTATATCAGTATTTCTTGTATTGGCTGTCTTATATATATGGTAACTGTTTGTCGTCTAAGGCACAGGCATTCGTCGCATAAAGGTCCCCCAAACTCCACACTTCAACCCCCCAACACGAAAATCTGACGTTAATTATTCCCCACTATATGTATATGATTAATATATACTTATAGTTGAATTTGTTTTTAAAGTCAGATTTTCGTGTTGGGGGAGGGGGTTGTAGTGTGGGGTTTGGGGATCTTTTATGTGACGAATGCCTGTGGTCAAAGGCATCTTATTATACCAATACAAATGTCACTAAACAGTAGACAAAACTATAAAAACCCATTGGTGATCTTGGATATTTTCCCGTTTTTCCACAGTATTTCTGCTATATACGGCAGTCAGGTGACTTAACCAGTGTTCTAGGGTTACCAACCAGTACTAACCTGTTTACCCGCAAGCAACTGACACATGAATCAGAGGTGGAGGTTATATGTTATATCTTCATAGCGTATTCGTAGAAATATTGCTGTTCTGAAATGCACTTCACTCTTTACCACTTCTGAGATTTTCACCACACTATATAACTATAATCAATTGAAAAGAAACAAGAAATATCTTTGAAAAAGATGGTCGGCGCAACTTGAAGTATGCAAATTTGTTGCAATCTGAAGGTTAAAATGTGTTGTACAACATAAAAAAATGCCTAAATGCTGCCGGTCATTCAATTACGCTATACTACAGAAACTCCGAGACCTGTAAGGGGAGATCACTGCGTATTGTGATTAGTCATAGGCACATAGTTTGTTTTAATATAGTTCATCAATATTACTTAATGCATAAGTAGTAGCGGATCCGTGGTCCAGTGGTAACACGTTGGACTAGTGATCCAGGAATCGCAGGTTCGATTCCCCGCTCCATCACTGACAGTACTAACAGTCTTTCGGACGAGACTTTAAAAACCGAGGTCCCGTGTATGATGCTTTCCATCGAGCACGTAAAAGAACCATGGGTGCTTCTGGAACTGGGGCATCTCCTGTATCATGCACTAACCTCCAAAAATCTAAAATGACTAACATTCTTCCGGAGGCGTTGCCCATATGGGAAACCATTTTTCTTTATTTCGGTTTGAAAATCTAGCATTTCTAGAACAAGTCGGATTGAAGATCTCTTGCAAAAATGTTTTCAATTTTTTCAATAATTTGTTATATTTCTTCGCATTTCTGTCTTATATTTTTGTTTTATTCGATATTCCATACAAACTATCTGACATATTTACACATACTTACATATAAAACTGTTTAGTTACAAAACGGAAACTTGTATGCAACGAATTGCCAGCTTGGTTACACAGACGAGTGGTACCGTCCCACAGCACTTTTGTGCTTTGATATATTGTTGGTTGCCATGATAACCATTTTTTGTATTAAGGTCATAGACTCATTTAACGTATTGCAGGTTAAAAACAAATTAAAAAAATAGAGTAAAAAACTGTTGTGTTAAGGATATATGTTACTAATTATCTTTCAATAAATGACAATAAAGACTGAACTATTTTGCATTTTGTTGTTATGGTGATGTTACTAAAATTCATAAAATTTCCAAAATAAATTGACCATTTCTGATAATTCTACAGAAGTCAATGTAAAACTGGAAATAGCTCATTTTTGCCCATATACCACATTTGGACCAAAAGCCTCATGGCAAAACTAGTCAAACATACGACAAACTAATTCGTAAATACGAAATAATATTACGTCTTTACGAAATAATATTACGTTTTAACGAAATAAAATTCCGTTTTTACGAAATAAAGATAAAAGTGTAGCTCGAAAACAAAAGTATGGAGTGTCACTTTAGGGGCTCCGTAGTTTCGCATAAGAGCAAAAAAGACAGATTTCTGGTATGGTTAATGTGGAACTGTTGTATTTCAATCTGCATTACCCTGACCAATTGACACGTATTCACATACATGTGCGATGTACAGTAAAACCTCACCTAAAGACCACCTAAATAATAAGACAACCGTGTATGATCAAAATTATTCAAGTCTAGTTTCACTGATTTGCTCTTTATTGAATCTAAATTATTACTGAGGTTTGAATGTACATTAAAATGACACACTCTCCGTAGCCTATGCATTCAGAGCATGCTGAAACAAGTTTTATTTCATACAATGCTCGTCTAACTTTCCGTACTGCCAGTGCTTTGATTCAATAAACGGGTTTAATACTTTTCAACACTAGACTGGTTTCAATACACCGATTACAATACCCGCATTAACTATCATTGGGGTTAAAGCTTTATTTAACAAATGTGTACCTGTCATGTGTTGTGCAAACGAACGATTGTCTCCACAAAAGTAGTAGCAAATGAGGCTCATTAGAGACGGTCCCGACGGTTCCAGTCCTAGATCCAGGTCAATCTAAGAGGTCAATGTCATTACCTAGGTCAAGCAATGTAGGTCACGATTGTCGGATTGAGGTCAGCCTACGTCGTCATTTAATTTTTGTAAAGAAATATTATGTTTTCTTGGATGTTACAGATTATAAACATTCGATCTAATATTTAAGTTGTAAGGCTTCAGAGAAGCGATAACTCTAACACCCTTGTCCTTATGCTACACTAGTATATAATCATCAGTTGTCTCCCATTACTTATACTTCGTCGGAATTGAACCATTTTGATCAGTCCAAGTTTCTAGATCGAATAGAGTCACCCTCGTATTACATACTTAAAGTTCGTGCTGTGTGACTTGTTCACCGTAACCATAAACTGACCGCAGCTCGTCTCAAACATTACATAATTCACTACGCTTTCGCTGACCGAGTACAGACACAGATGTTTTGTGAAACCACCACATTGTTTGAACAACAATCCCATTGACAATAAGCTGTACTGGTTATCCTGTGTCCTGATAATGTCAATGTTACAATGACCCTATAACTATTCATTTGTAAACATTAGTTTGCATAAACCAAATTTGATATGTTACGGTCACTGTGTTCCGATAAGCTGGGTAGGTGATTTTACAAGAGCAAGGTGACCATATGAGTGGTCATAATCACAATATATACATGCACGTGTACATGATGTTGTAGCAAACATTAAACCAACACAGTATACATAAATGATTGAGATTACCAGTTATCATCACAATACATATTTTAAACAAAACTATATAATCACAGTATACATAAAATGATTTAACATCTATTTAGCAATCAATAACAGTGTAAACATAAAACTCTAACTTATTAAAACTACAAAACATAGGTTACATAATATTGAGATCTAGTTACAAAACAGTAGTAAACAAACCTAAAATCAAATCTAAGAAAAAACAGTATGAAAATATAAAACACTAATCTAACAAAACTACAAAATCACAGTTTACATAAAATAATAATAATCTAAAATATAACTTTACCAAACTGGAGATATGTACATAATAAAACTTTAACAAACTATAAATCACAGTTTACACAAAATGATTTAGGATTAAACAAAACTAAATTTTAACAAAACTATAAATCACAGGTATACACATAATTGGAAGCTACTCAAATTGTTATCTTAAACAATACGCAGTTAAAATATCAAATGACGTTGTAATGATAATGACTTTTCGTGAAATGATAATGAGTGTTGAAATGAGGTTATCCCCCTTAATTAATTCCATAAAAATCTGTTGGACGTCTCTGTCGAACTGGATATCGTCTGTTGGATCGTTTAAATATTTGACTAATGTTAATGATTGATTTCATTGTTTTGGATTTGTAAAATGTTCGAGCAGTTTTCACAATGACTTTTACAAGTTTGCTCAACATTAGTCGTGTACCATCATACGTTCTTGTTTACACAACGATAAGAACCATACACAAACAAATACGCGATTGAACTCCACCTACAGTAAGGTCATGAATATCCACTGATACCAACATTTTATTTTATCATTTGAATTTGTATAAAAATTGTTTATAAACAAGCATTATCAGTTTAATAATGGATAGGCAACAGAAAGAGTCAATTTCACCGTCAATATTATTATGAAAGTAAAAACACAGCAGCATACAGTGGTCCTAAAAAATTGTATAATGTGTTACAGAAAAATTATCCAGGCGTATTTACTTTTTACTTCATCAAAAAATGGGGGAGCATAAAAAGGTGATTTTGTACGCATTTCACATTTAAAGCATGTATTTCGTAGTCTTATCAAGAACAGTTTACCAGCGAAGTGTTTAAAATAAGAAACCGACAGTACAAAGATGGACTTCCAATGTATTCACTAAAAGACTTAAACAATGAATCAATACATGGATTATTTTATAATTCGGAGCTACAAAAAGTAGAAAAATATGAAAATAGTTTGTGGTTTATTGATAAAATTTTGAAAAAAAGAAAAAGAAATAAAAAAACAGAGTATTTTGTGCCTTGGGAAGGGTTTCCATCCTTATTTAATTCTTGGATATCTAGTGACGAAGTCAAAGAAACATGATTGTCTATCTTAGAAGTGATGAAAGTAATAATTATTTTCCTGACAATAAACCGTGGCGTTTCAAGATACATTTAAAAACACCGCTTATATTTGAAGGAAATTGGAAAGTGGCATTATTAGAATTTCAAGCATCAGCTCCCAAAAACAAAAAAGTATATAGTTCAAATCAAACATTGTTTATATATTCCGATATATGTGAGGAAAGTATTTTAAACGGAGAGAAAACCTCAGTTTTACGGTGCGTTACGTCAATTAGAAACAATCAATGGGATGTGCGTTTTGATACACCCATTTATTTGACGACGAGACAAACAGAATTGCTCGAATTTGAAATCTATATAAATGATTTGAAAGGTCTGGAGGCTTCATTCTTGCAAGAACCAGTGTTGTTGACACTACAAGTTGTAAGTGCATCATGAATTTTAAGTCGTATATTCCTGAGGCGAAATCCATAGTGGAACTTTTTCGTCCGAAACAAATTTCACATCCTATAGTTGAAAAACAACAGACAATCATAGAATTAACATCACCAATTAAAAGTGTTGTGGATAGGGCAAAATCAGAATTAGATCGTATAAGCAAGTCCGAAACTCCTAAACGTCTCATTTCCTCATCCGACTCTCGAGAAGAAAGGTCACAAGAAAAAAGAACATCAACAATAAAGAAACTCACTACAAGGAAGAACTATTCATTGAACAAGCTATTGCAAGAAGAACCAGGGGAAAAATCGAGTAAAATCACTAGAAAATTGAAGAAAAACAGTCAAAATTTAAATAAAAACACTCAAAATTCAAAGAAAGTACACTTTGATGACATATTCGTGTAGTTATCAGTAGGATATATTGCCAGTTTCACAAACATGTACTCTTGCGACAAATGTGATAAATCATTTGACAGGAAATATAACTTGGAAAGGCATGTACGAGCCAAACATCATCAACAGTTTAGCGATATGGAGGAACCAAGCAGTATGTCGGACATGGAGGAGGACGACGACCCCATGGGCAAGCTTGTGGAACAAGTTTTTGAACACCACTACCCTCGATATGAAGAGAAAGTTCTAGCACGGATGAATCAAGAACAACTTTCGGAAGAGGATGCTAGGAATTTGGTGTTTCAAAGTATGAAAAGTACTTATCGTAAAACACTGACCAACCTATTCACAGACAAGATTTTGTGGTACAATGCACTTAAAGACAGTTGTTTGTTTCGAGCCATCAAGAAAACAGCAGAAAATGTAATACAGTCAGAATACTTTGATAGAGAAGAGGCGTTAAGATACGCAATCAATAAGAGAAAATTTCTGTTCGAAGCACTTCTAGATGATTATAATCCACCAGAACTCAATAAGTAATGCATTTCGACATGCAACATGTCCTTTTGAGTAAAATTAATGTTCAACGACTGTGTGTTTTATTGAGCAGTTGCTTCTTGTGTTATTCATGTATGTTTATCGTGTGTTTATCAAAACATGTAATTTGAAAATAAATATTGTATAAAATATACACAATGTTTGTATTGATTTCATGGTAGTGTAAATAGACACATCTTTCAAAGAAGCACCACACAAGCGCATATTTCTTTCTATTTGCGGCAATTGAGTACATGCTCTTTACGCCAAACAACAAATGAGTAAATACTCTTTTTATTGAGTAACTGATGAGTAATTGCTCTTTCTATTGAGCAACACATAAATTATTGCTCTTTTTACAATGGACATAGAGTTAACACGATGACCGCCAAAACTTACAATCCATATTTGGTTTAAGTTATTCAAACAAGAGATTACCAATGAATGGTCACAAGGTTATTACAACCTTGGAGAAATCAGGACAAATAGGATAAGATGACCAGTGCGATTTAATACAAGCGTGGGAGAAAATAGGTTGACTGCTTGAATTTGTAAAATAACTGTAATTGTTAGGTAGAGAGATTAAAAACAGAAACACGTACATCATTATAGCAACACTAAAAGTGGGTTATAACACATCAAAGATACAACACGTACAAAATGTGATTTAGCAGTTATATTACCTACATGTTTTACTGTGTTATACAATTAAAGGTTGAAGTTTAAATCACTCTATGTAAACCAAACAAAGCTGTGAACTTTTTATGTTGTTTGAGAAAAAATGTTTGACTAAGATAGATGGGTAGATCTGGTATGATTAACAACACTTTTCACATGATCTTGACTAATCGGTAGGGGTGCTAAACCCACCAAACAAACATTGTTTTAGTTATGTATACATATACATTCTATTAAACATTTAAGATATAATAAAAGCGTGCTGGGTTTGAAACGCGCAAAATTGTCGTGCTAAATAGTTCGACATACCAATACACACAACAAAAATGAATACAAACTGTATATTATGTATTATTTGAAAACCGTCATAGTGATGGGATACTACAACGTCAATAATCAAAGGACTGAAGGTCCTGAGAGGCGCTTCCAGGGCACGTTTTCTATAATATTTGAAGGTGATTATTTTCAATAATCATCTTCCTATGCCATCCATCCGCTATCTTCTTGGAATTAACCCCATCACACACTCATGCTTGATCGATATATAGTTCCAGAAAATTCTATAAAGGAATTAGACTCGAAAACCTTCTAAACTGTTTTCGATAATCAGTTGAATATGGACATCTGGGTTTTTGGTATATAATTGAGAAATATTCTGTACTATCAAGAAAAAAATAAGAGATATTAATGCGCTAGGAAATTCATAGACCAAAATGTTGTCCCATAATGACACCTTTAAAAGTTTTGACAATGTACACTGTCGATATTATAAACGGTATGGAGTGAAACAAAGTAGTGTAACAGTCTGGTTGTTATGTAACTCCATAGGTATTAACATGATGAACTCGAGTAACCTGACCCATTCCAGATGGAATATAGTGCAGTAATAAATCTCAATGAAATGATTCAGTCTTCAACTTTAAAAACAAAGTGTTACTTTACAATTGTAAAATAACAATACGTTTGTATATAGCTGTAGTATATCACTATATGACTTTCAGTAATTATGCATACATAACCATCAACTTGTTTTTGTGAGGGCTAAATGGGATTAACAAATAATACTAAGAATGACAATTTTATGTATACAACGCAAAGTTTACGCTGTTAATTGTTTCAGAATCAAGACTCCCATTCATGCAGTGTATAAACTTGTTCAAGCCGTATAGACAGTATATAATACATTGTTCAATTGACGTACAGTGTCTTGCATACTTTTTGTTTTCAATGAGTTTCTAGCAACACAGGTAGTAAAATATTAATTAATACTTTCCCTCATTAACTCAGACTGACATAACATTTTACTTCCAACTTTCTTGATATCAAAAACCAATATAAAGGTCTAATATTGTAATTTTATTTCCTTCATTCCATTGTAGTTATTTTGGTAAACATTTATAGAAAAGCAATGAATAACAAGTACAAATACAGTAATATTTCTTCTCAAAAATACACATCTACAAATTCAAAAGTTTTTTATCTTCCCACAATCCAGTATAATCATTGTCTCTCTGAATGTATACAACATCTCGAATCAAGTCACATTTATCACAGATCTATGCTTTCTGTATTCATTTAACGTCTTTTCCGCATGGTCACATGTTGTATGTTCTAGTCTCTCGAAAGGGCGACTTTTACAACTTTCATAAATATCTGAGGCAAAAATAGTGGACAGGGTATACCAGTCATCTTGGTATGCGACATCAACATAGGAGTCAGGGTTCTCACTTGGATTTGGATTTGCGTCCCTGGGAAGAAATATGAGTCCAAAAATCATAGGAGTCTAGTATAATTCAATTTGGGGCAGTAAGTGGTTGACTTGATTGTGGATGAAATTCATCAATTATCCCTTTATCTTCTTCACTGGATTTAAACCGCTGTCATCTAAAATAGACAAATTTGAAACATTGTCATAAATTATCCGAAAATTGTGACTATCCGAAGTTGGTACAATCGAACAAATCTGGGTCATGATCAATCAGTGTTACTCGTTTAAAATGGCACTTTGATAATAATAATTAATAATAACATTAACTTTAATGTTCAAAGTAAAGTTGCTGAAGTAATATTCGAGAACTTCGATATGAGAATACTGTAATACTGAGCGTCACTCGATAGACGGATAAAGAAATGTGCAAACAAAATTGGTGATGCGAGATTCAGTAAAATAACATAGAATTTTGACACATTTTCGCTGCATCTTAACCACATTGTTACTTCTTGCAAATGATTAATGAATGTTGGAATATAGAAAAACACGTACCATTATTATCTTGTATACACTTAAAATGGTCATCTTGCCAAAAGTGAATCTCACGATTCCGCAATATTAACGCATGCAGAAAACCACAGGGATACGGCTCATAAACGGACAAATAGGATTTTCGCAAAAGAGAAATATAAATTTGCACACGATCCCACAAGTTGCCCGGATGTTCTGGTGTCGATTCCAGAGGAACTTGAAACATACCATTTAGACGTTGACCATACAGATAAGGTCATACAGATAACTAAAATTCCGGTTGAGACGATGATAGCAACGAGACGCTAAAGCGCCTCAATAAACCACATTAGTCATTACAGGGGCGTAGCTAGGAGGTTTGTGATGTGTACGCAAGATCATTTTTGCGGGGGTCTGGGGGTACTCCCCCGGAAAAAATATTGTTTCTAGATTGTCTGTAGTGACTTCTGGGCGCATTCTTATCCCTGAATTGAACGAAGTTTTTTTAATGCAGATTTGAACTTTTATTTTTTTCGATTTTTCGAGACAATGTGTACGCAGCTGCGTACTCTGCGTACAGGACGCTACGCACCTGGTCAAGTATCATTGGCAGCATTCGTTGCTTATGTAAACAGCGAAGGATTATGTTGCATAACCAATCTGGCGCGGTTATGAGTGGTTGCCTTGAGCAGTTGAAGTATGGTTTGGTATAATCGTAAAGATATCATCAAGACCTTGAACTGACCAAAACGGACAAATCAAGTGACCACAATCTGACCTCGATATGGTGGTCATGATGTATGATTAACCCTGAAGCGATGAACTAAGAATGACCTGACCTTTAAGATTGACCAGGATCTAGGACTGGAACCGTCGGAACCGTCTCTAATGAGCCTCATTTGCTACTACTCACAAAGCGTGTCGGGATATCAGATAAAGCGCATTGGAGTGGTTCGATTCAATATTCATATCGTTGTTTCCCGTTTACTAGATCACGTGGTTTTCACATGTTAATACCAAGGCGCATTGTGAAAATATAAGCCGCGTGGTAGTGAAGAACTTAATCAATACTAACGTTGGCCTATACGTGTTAAGCTTAAGTATTTTAGCAAAAATGGGAAAGTTCGTTTACATTTCGATTGTTTTATTTTCTTTATTCTGTGGTTTAATATTTGATTCGGACCATGTTGGTAAGAGCTCTGACCGATACATGGATCTTTTATGGTTGTATAATTTAAACGACACTGTGGAGTTTACTGAGGATATATTAAAAGATATTGTCCACGGCTTCGGTGAGAGAATCGAGTGCACACAGAGCGACAATGAGAACAATTCGTGTCTGGAGAAGATCGTAAGTTTTGTTTACTAGTACAGTAGAACCCCGTTGGCTCGAACTCGACGGGACTGACAAAAGTTGTCCGAGTAAAAGGTTGTTCTAGTCAACCGTGGTTGTTTAATAATTAACATGCGTGCGTAATATGGTGGGTATGTCTTGTCAACGTGTGTTTAAGTCACATAGTAATGTATACCTCTCGTATGAATAATCATTATGAATGATGATAAAGCATACAAAACAAAATCATGTTTGTGTCTTATATTTTATTTAATTAAACTTACGAATGAATTATGACATATATGTATAACATATATCAATTTAAGTTATACGGTATATACATTTATAACAGTTGTTTGTTACACATACATCGATATAAGCACAGGAACACAAGTGACAATAACTTATAATACCAACAGAGAAATAAAACAATCAGTTAGTAACTTAGACACAATTCAGGAGTAAGAACTTTGTATAGCACACAGTGACGTCAACAGATGAGTACATATCAACGCACTCAACGAACATTTCAGTTTTTGTAAAAATCTACTATTGTCGTCTGTTATTACAATTAAATTAAAACACGCTTTCAAATCAAGTATATTTGTACATATTATGACACTTAAATTATCAAATTAACTAATGCAGCTTGTTGTTTGCGCGCAATTTTCACAAACGTGTGAATAACACGCGCCGTGTCACAATTGAGCTCATTCGCTAGCGTATCCGATCATGAGGTGAGAAAATGTATGTTCGACCTATTAACGTGCGAATAATAGTGCATTTTATGTTCACGGGACCGAATAATTGGTTCGAGAGTTCGAGGCTGGGCTGTTCGAACCAACAGTGGTCGATCGATATAGATTATATAGGAAAATCAATTGGGACTTCATAATCATAGTCAACAGGGGTGTTCGAGGCAACCGAGTTCTAGCCAACGGGGTTCTACTGTATCGAATTTAAAGGCCGGGTTCTACCTGGCTGATACAGCGGTAGTAAAGCCATTAAGCATATATAGAGAGTAGGCTGGGCTTATCTGACCGATGGATGATAATACTGAAACATAATCTCTAGTAAACAGAACCACATGTGTGTTTATACAGAAACAATCTGATATTTTTGAATCTTATAGAAGTGTTTGGTACATAATATTGTAGCTAAATATTCAACCATTTTTAAATTATTTATTTAAATTATATGTTTATTTTCATTTTATAAATTAAATAGGAATCTGATAGTGACATTATGTATGTTATAAAACAGATAAACTATTTACACATGCAAACTAATCTGCTCTGTAATTCGCTGAGAGGGAGGTCGTGACCTTTATGTGGGCTGGCTTAGCAGTTGGAGGTAAATTTGAATTTTTAGCAGACAATAAAATATTTTTTTCTGAAACACAATAATTACTGAACATAAATTAGTGAAGTTTTACATATTTGATAACTATATGCTAGAGAGCACTTGTACCAAATTTCAAAGGGAAAGGTTTAACGAAACTTGTGAAAACCACGTGATCTAGTAAACGGGAAACAACGATATGAATATTGAATCGAACCACTCCAATGCGCTTTATCTGATATCCCGACACGCTAGCGAGTATATTATCACCTGGAACCAATATATTACTGGTCCCTGATTATCACCTGGGTGTAATTTGTCGCTGTAATTAGCACATTGTTGTTACCATTCTGTTGAAGTCGTATATATCTGTATCTTACCTGTCACGTTGTTGATACGTGAATGTAAATTTATACTACTATAGATGGTTCCCATATTTACAATATTGACCTCCCATGTTCAAAATAGGTAGCCATATTGATAGGCAAATCGTTAAAGTTTTTAGGGAACATAATGTAAACGATGATAAAAAATGATCAGATATATAAAAAAATACTCATTCATTATGCTCATGTGGGCAGACGGCTCAGACAGTTGACGAAAAAGTGGTTGTCACATGCAAATTCTCTTAGTATTTTCTCAATTATCACATACTTGGGAATTACTCTTATAAGTGCTTATCAGTTTCGCCTATCGAAATGGCTGATTATTAAGAACTAGGGAGGTAAATATTGTAGACGTGGGAACTCTCTACCATGGATTACATGTTAGTTCGGAGAATACTGTTATTGTGCCTGTAGGTCAATATTTTCCAAAACCTATGCTGACCAACTAAAGATTTTTAATTACCAAACTCAGGTATAAAGACATCAACATGTATGTAAATACTATTCATAACATAGTTTAGTGTCTATCTAAAAGCATTGACGTTAAAGTAGCATATATATATTCTCAATTATCACATACTTGGGAATAACTCTTATAAGTGCTTATCAGTTTCGCCTATCGAAATGGCTGATTATTAAGAACTAGGGAGGTAAATATTGTTGACGTGGGAACTCTCTACCATGGATTACATGTTAGTTCGGAGAATACTGTTATTGTGCCTGTAGGTCAATATTTTTCAAAACCTATGCTGACCAACTAAAGATTTTTAATTACCAAACTCAGGTATAAAGACATCAACATGTATGTAAATACTATTCATAACATAGTTTAGTGTCTATCTAAAAGCATTGACGTTAAAGTAGCGTATATATAACCGGTTATAGCATGGAACCAATATCGATCTTTCGATTAAGTCAGACTCAAAAACCTTCTTATCAGTCTGAAATATGCTTATATAGGGTGTTTACGTATTCCATTGCAAATAATTCAGTAAAAAGTCTTTACAGATATTAATGCGCTTATAGGCTGAGATAGTGCAACATGATACTGCATTGATAAACTAATCCAGATTCTTTCCTCTCTATGCAGTGTGTAACAGTAAATACACCTGATAAAAAATCGACACTGTAATTATCATAACATCAGTGTTGGGTGGAACAGTGATTGCCCTATAACTTGAATTGCGAGTAATATCCTACTCAAAGGGTCAATTTTTGGCCGCCACGTCTAGCTACGTTGCTACAGCGTGAGGAAACGTGGAACAACGTGGCTGAATGTGATCAAACGTGACAAAACGTGAACTGTATATTTTTATTTTGTGCATGTTTAAAATTCGCTGGCTTTTCCCTCGCAACGTAGACCTACTACAGCGTAGCAACAACCTGGCAAGAACCTGACAAGAATGCTGTACACCGTAGCACAACGTTTCAAACACGTGACATAAAGTGAGCATACAGCTGTTCTGATGTGTTGTTGACACGTTGTGCTGTTACTTTGAATAGAGGTTGACGCCCGTCAAAATCCCCTTCTAATAGTACTTCGATTATTTCGAAGATACGTTTACACTTATTTATTTTTACATCGATTCTGAAACAAATTATTACAATTTAAAATAAAAATCACTGTCAATGACTGCACTCTGAATTTCCAGTAATCGAGCATATGCAATCCAATTTTGCTGAAGCACGATGACTTGCTTATTACCGATTGATAACCTTTTATCCATTCTACTCGTTTAATTATTTTTTCGATCTTATGTTTAAATTTCTTACTGTTGCCTCAAGACAAATATACCTCCGTGTGATCGCGAGAGACACTTTTCTGTCTGCACGTTAGTCACGATATCAGCAAATAAGCATTTTTAGTTATTAAGTACGAAGCAGAAGAAGTATGTGGTGACTAGACACATACAGTACACCAATCTCCTACGCAGTGATCTCCCCTTATAGTTATCGGAGATACTGCAAGGGAAGATAACCCTACTTGGAGTTTGACAGTACACATTAGGACAGAACTGAAGTCAGATTACAATGTAGACGTATAAAACGTAAACTTGTTTAGTTATTATACTGCCAACCCTATTTAAAGGGTCAGACATTTCTAACTTATGAGACACCTACTTTCTGAGCACATTTACTTCCCGATTCCTATTCTTTTAATGCAAGACACTAGACAGTTAAGCACACGGTAACCATTATCTAACTAGCTGGCGACTCACCAACCGTTCATATCATAAAGGACCCCTATAGAGATTCGGACCTTCGACCTCCCGCTCCAAAGACGGATGCCTTAACCACTCGGCCACGGGAGACGGTATATGACCAATATGATGCCACTAGGATAATATAGAAGTAACGTCGATAACCGTTTGGTATGTTTTTTTTGCAAGTCAGCATTTAATGATTTAGGGAAATCGTCCTTTAAGCTTATGATTATTTTACCGACAATGTAATTCCAAATGGTCACCAGGACATAGCGTCAACATTCAAAAGCATACTTTAAGGTTGAAAATTCTTTTCAAACTTTTATGGTATATATTTAAAAAAAACATTTTTTATTCCCTTGTATTTTATTTTGAATTATTTCCTTTTATTACAAAAAACGAATCATCTAGTTTTTTTCCGGTACACACATTTAATTAATATTAGTGACATAGATATATGTGACCATAACCATATTTCCTATTTTTCGCGGATATAATCCCCTCACCGGTCTATTAAAATGTTTTTCTATACGAATGTTTCAAATGGTCCATTTCATTTCTGGTCTTTAAAAAAGAAATTCATGTATTTGTTCAAGCAGACTGAGAAAATCAACAAAAATATCTCAAAACGCAAAACACCTGCAGGCTGCAAATACGTTGCCTTGAATAATCAAAGCGCTGAAAGCACTGCAGTTGTTCGGTATTGAACAGTGGTTTTGTATTCAGCACTTGCAGATTCGCAGAAAGTACGAATCATTATGGTCCATTGTTGAATAATTAAATAAATTTAATTGCGCAGTAAAGATTACTACCTGTATTGAGTATGTTATGCAGTTTTAGAATGAAGGCGATGCGACTGTCGAAAATTACCATAGAACTAGTTGTTCTACCGAACAACTAAAACATGGAATGTTATTGCATGGAAAACCCCTGCATACAAGAATGTGTAATACATTTACATTGTTATTGCTTATCGTCCTTAATCACGCGATTGCTTATGGTTAATACAAAGACCTCATTACTTATAAATTAGGTCTTTGGTTAATACGACAAATTATTACCACAGAGTGATAAAAACTGGTATTGTCCCCATAGACAAGGTTAAGTCCAATATAACACCACACAATAATATCTAACAGTTTTACCGCATGCTTAAATCTAAAGTTCTGTTTGGAATAGTTGATAAAATATAAATTTAACCCGCATGGGGGTCTCTTGTTGATTTTAAATATCAAATATTATATTGAACTATTTATTTGAAACCATAATTCGTCATTATGCATGATGTTGATATCTGCGAATGCTTTAATACAACATTTGTATCATTGAAATGGTTTATAAACACGATAAATGCTGAAAGTTCTCTCAGATATGTATCAAAATAAAACCATGTCTCCGAAATTGGACTCGTTATCTTGATTTCTTTGAATGTGTTGTGGATGAAACACAAGGGAAGATAATGCCACCTTCGCATTTTTATCTTTGGTCGGAGGTTTTTAGAAATGCAATTGCATTAGGTACTTGGTTCGATTATACATGTAGTTGATATGGATTAAATTTTGTCGCCAATCGCATGAAATAATAATATGGCTAAACAAAGTAAACGTCCACCAGCATATTATAGAACGAGTCTGAATTTATTAAGAGATTTCTGTTAAAAATGGGGGATTAGATGAAAATAATTGGTGATTAAGAGGTGGTATATTGCTAGACAATTGTACATGGGCATATAGTGGAGTTGTTGATAATTTAATTATTTGGGCACGGTTGTTTACCCTTGGTCTCAATTAATTATCATGACTTATCCATACATCTGTTTACCTGTATATTATTTTGTATTTATGTAGGCTAGAAGCATGTTTTATTGCTTACTGCTGAATAAAAGTTGTTATTGTTGTTGTTTACTATGATGTTACATCTTATTCAACGATATACGTGTGAGTCGCCGAGTTGAAGTATGGATTTGGTTATTAAATGTATGTTAAGTAATTGAAATGATATATAAGGTTACATGTAAACGACTATAGTTGTTCTGCAGCGGTGTATGGAGTAAGTTATGAGCATGTCAATTTGTGTCACGGTACATACGTATGTAAAGCATTGGTTCATTAGGTTTAAGTTATGGAATACTGATCGTAAAATTATATTGAATAATGCATACAACTAAGCTGTTAGTGATAATAACAAAGTTTTTTTTTAAATAGTTGGATATATCATTTAAATAAATGCGCACAGTATGGTCTGGTGAATGTATGGTAAAAGCCATTTAACTCGGAGTAGTAACTGTATACACATATATACATGTATACACATGCAAACGGCGCATTGTAGCTTTTCTTATAAAAAGGGTTTTACGGACAAAGAAATTTAATAGTGATGTATTAATTTGTATAATAATTGTGAGCCAAATTTTGGGTATGAATCATTCCTTACTATTTATCTTAACTTATCGATTTCTCTAAATTACAGTCCGCCTGGCTACCTCAGTGGGTAGAGGCTAGACTGTCACCCGGCAGATTCATGTTCGATTTCCGAGCTTGGCAGGTTATGTTCTTCCTTGACCCATAAAAAACCATAAAGGAACATACTCAATATAACGATAACCCCACAATAAACGAATTCGGAAATTGTCATCTTTGTAATCTGATAGTTATAGAAGTTGAATACAATTTCTACTATACTATATGCAGTCATAGCCATTACAGGTATTAATGGCAGAAATGATGGCCTTTTCTATGATTTCATATAGATTTGAGACTTTATCAAGTGTAACATAATGTTTTTATCAAGTATAACATAATGTAGCCGTTTATGTTATTTCATGAAATCTGAAATGTCGCTTCAGTGTCACGGTACTTGAGATTTTAGAAAAATCATACACATTTGTATAATTACATTTATTCCAGACAATGGGATCAGTAATACTGATAAGTTTACATTCTTGAGACCAAGACTCACCACTTGTAAACGTATGATTAAACTTGCCTTAAAATTTAATGATATAAAACATTATGATTTAAACTCGAAAAAAAATCAAACCGGCAGTTTAGATATTTTTTGCATATTTTGGTCTTTTGTATAATAATTGTGAGCCAACTTTTTGGTATGATTCGTTCCTTAATATTCAACTTATCGATTTCTCTAAATTATTACTTCTCCTTTAGTCTGTCATGCTTTGCACCGTGTTATGAGACCATATATAGTAAATGTGGATTCAAAATTAGTTGAGACTGTCGTTATTGTGTTCTTGCTGTCTTTTGGTCAATGTATTCACCGTCTGATCACCTCACATTTTTGGACGGTACCGCCTCAGGTACCGTCTATAGTAGTGGCAATTTTGAGAGGCATACAGCAATTGGTTCCCGTTTTCAAAACGCAAAACAGACTGAAGGCCGGGAAAACGTCAATTTCATACACATTGACCCAATTACTAAGTGACAAAAGTAGTTCCAAAGTTTACCAACCTTGATAATATCACAAACGTTTCAATAAAATGAAATATTGAAAAGGTGACCTGCTAAAGTGGTTTGTGAAATAATTAGCTGTTTCTGTGGAGTTCATGAGGAGTTCAGATGGGTTTTAAAGCAATATATTAATACACACTGCGTGACCCAAATGCTATCAGACTGGTACCCAACCATACTGAAATTCACTGAAATTTCCGACCATTTTACGAAATCTGTTTTCAATAACTGAAACACACTTCTAATATAACATTGTAATGCATATTATTTATTTCCTGTTATAATATTAAATAATAGGTTGATTTAAAAGTACCGACAACAATCTGTGTAAACATTGCATAAACTACGTAAAACATAGACGATAAGCCGAGACCATATTAATCAGTCGTTATCAAGACGTTTCGACCGGGGTGAAACTGTCAGGGGTCGAAGTGTCAATTGTTTTGTTTTGGGGTCGAGCAGTCTATGAGCCAATCGGCCAATCAGCGGAAGCGTACTATTTTGGATTACGCATGTAAAGGGTCATCTCGGTCCACCTACAGTCTCGGCCCGGTCCGACTTGGCCCACTTTTGAAGTGCAATGAATAGGCAAAGTAGTTCACACACTCGGGTCCGACTCGGACCACTTTTGAAGTGCAATTCGCAAAGGCTATTAGTTTCAAACGTATAAACAGGCATAATAAATTCTATAAAATTTACCTTTATATATATTGTCATTTGTCTCGTCTGTGTATCATGTTTAAAATGTTGGCACTTAATTATCATCATGATATCTAGTCAGTTTCTGTGGGTATCCTGTTGTATAGTTTCTATTACCTTTTTTCAGCTTCATACTGATATCATAATATACATTTTTTTTCGCTCGCTCGAATAAAAGAGTTTGAAAAAAAAATATTTTTTTTTTTTCGCTCGCCCCATTTTTTGGGGGAAAAAATCGGTAGAACAAAAAAATTTGGCGTGGCCCTACAACAAGATAACCCAACACCTATAGCAAGCTAGTGATATCATAACTTTATGCCCAGGTATACTGATTTTACTCTTAAGTTAGTGCTGATATAATTTAATATGTCTTTTTTTAATTAAATATTCACGGACGTTACATAAAGGGTCTGATATCTTTATATTTAATTTATTTTCAATTGTGACAAACATTTCACTTGTTTAACAATTATAAGGTTCTACCATTATTACTGACCATTTTTCTTTATTTCGGTTTGTAAATCTAGCATTTCTAGAACAAGTCGGATTGATGATCTTTTGGAAAAAATGTTTACTATCTTTCAATAATTTTTTATTCTTTTTCGCATTTTTGTCTTATGTTTTAGTTTTGTTTCATACTCCATGCAAACCATCTTACCTATTTACACATACTTTGATATTATAAAACTGTCTAGTTACAAAACGGAAACTTGTATGCAACAAGTTGCCAGCTTGGCTACAGAGACGAGTGGTACCGACCCACAGCACTTTTGTGCTTTGATTACAACCGTTCTCGGGTAAATAGAACACACGCATAGAGATAATAAAATAAAAAATCAACCGGCCATTGTGATCATTTTAAATAGAACCAATCATGGTAGGGGTGAGAAACTAAGTCGTCCTTGAAGTCGATTTCCCGTTTTGATGTTTTGTAACACACGAAAATCACTGGGTTCAAAAAGTCAGAACATGTTATTTGATATATAGACGCTGCATAATTGTACTTTGACCTTTGTCCGAAAGTTCATATTGTTACAGTTAGAAGGCGGATTTAACCTTGGATAATTTTTAAAAATAAATGGATTAGTTGTGTAAATAAATACCATGACCGTAACTTTTATAGCAGGCCGACGTTCATGAACTCAAGGCATTCAACTATTGTCGTCAGTCTGTCCTGTATATTTTTCCGTGTCTACTAAATGTGATAAATATCTGTTTTACGAAAAGAGTTCATGGAGCGTATTGAAGTGTTTCAAAATGAATGAATACACGGCATTAAATATAAGATGAACACGTGAGGTTTATTGAGATACATCGGGCTCGTGCACTGTTGACTGAAATCACGAAAATTGTGTATATAAATGTAACGTAAAATTTACTTAAATTAGGATTACTTTAAATTAAATATATTTCATGTTCGTTTAAAGTTAACAATAGTCGTATCATGCACATATGTTATTTTTTCACCTTTATTATATTTAACACCAATGTGTTGTTATTTTATTCTTCCACAAACAGTCTATACGTATTGGCTACTTTAATATCTTGATATTATCGATGTATAACAAATCAGGTTTAGTCTACCACTGACCTTGAACGTATTTACTCTTGGTTTTCAAAACATTTAATTTCGATTTGCAGGGACATTTATTTTGCTACACTCGTAAAACCGCCAAATGAATCCATTGAACTTGCAAATTATTTAAATTCTGGTATGTGCCATGAGAGGGAAAGATTGCAGAACACTTAATGGGTCCCTTTTACCAGTAAAACATGCTTTGTAACATATTTTATTTCCCATCGTGTAACTAAGACATAAAAATATGTGGCAAAATATTTTTTATATCTAAATTCATTCAGATTACAAAACTCTCATGTACCCAGAAAGCGGCATTTCTGAGGAGCGGTTGCGTCTCATTGCTATCATCCTCAACCGGATGGTCTACTCAGAGTACCGCCACATTCATTGTCTCAAGGAAATAGTAGTGTTATGCAGTCAAATAGTTGTGTCAGTCGTAGTCACATGTTTACTGATAAAGCACGATATTTTCGCTGTAGGTCTTGCGATCCTACATGCAAAGTGCTCTGAGTTTATTATAGACTTGATGAGTATATCGGCTGATTTGACAGGGATATATCAATTGTGGAATAGCGGGAATCTTGATATAAACGGCTTTTAATTATTTGTGTCATTTTTGGCGAATGTGTATACCCGAATAGTCGTGTGTTAATTTCTAATACCATAGTATGGAAAACGTGCAGTCTTGGAAGCGCCTCTCAGAACGTTCAGTTCTTTGATTATTGTCGTTTTTGAGTGATAATTGTTACTGCCATCATTTAGTGCAATTAATTGTCCACGTAATGCCAATGGTTACCATTATACCTTTACTAACACCTCTCCATAGCAACACACTTTGGGAGAGACAAATTCCGGCTGTTTTTTAGACAGACGGACTGACGGACGGACAGACGAACAGACGGACTTATTTCGATATATAAATTGCATACATTGTGTCATGCATAATACATGATGTCTTACACCTTATAGTTTTATATCACACAGAAGCTCTAATGTCCTGAACATTTCGGAACAACTACATTTCAATGGTCATAATCTCAACTTAAACGCATGTATGTGTGGCTGAATATAAGAATTAGTAAAGATCCGGTCTAATTTTTGTATTTAATTTATAATAAAAATAACACTATCTTTATTTCATGAAGATATCACAATAGGCTACAGGTGTAACATTTTTACAATATCTGGACATCTACACATGTTCATACATACAACATAATTATAATGATAAATGAGATCATCAAAAGCTACAAAAGTTACGATGATCTAAAAGTGAAACAACCATAGACACCTTACTAGGACACATGTATGCAAGAATTAAACATTATTGATTCATCATTATATAGTTCCTATACATATTTTTGAATGTATCTGTTTTAGATATACAACGTATATTTATAGGAATAGAGTTCCATACCTTACGAGCATAAAAAGAGAATGTTCGTTTACCGTAATTTGATTTAAAGAAAAATGGTGCTATACCCTAGCAACATGATATCGGATAGAAAATATAATGGTCGAACCTGTTTCTTGTGTTCTTATATATTTCATTATAGCGTATCATTGTTTAAGTCTACATGGTCGTATTACCACATACAAGTTAGTCTTTTGTTAGTTTGAGAAATATTTGCTGACACAAAACGTCGTAGTACTTTTGTATAGTGTATAGACAAAATGTTGACAGTACGCGTCTCGTATTTGTATCTCTACGCGAGTAGTGTCGCCGGGAAAATTCACAGAAGTAATGAAACAATGTTAACATGATTTCGTAGCGAAACATGTGATTTATGCTATTTATTACTACAACAATTTACTTGATGAAGTAGAAAACTTAGAGATAGAATATGAAAAAGGCGAGATAAAGTCAGGTCATAATTTAAACACTAAACGTTTGAAATAAAATTGTACACAGTTTGATTACAATACTCAACGTCACTTACGTGACATATTTTTGAATTAAACTGCAGAAGCTAATGCGATTGAATATTATAAATGTTATACTATTTTAATGTTAATGTAAATATTATACTATCTTATCTTAATATAAGTATTATACTATTTTATATTTATGTAAATATTATACTTTCTTATCTTAATGGTAATATTATACTATTTTATCTTAATAAAAATATTATACTTTCTTATCTTAATACAAATATTATACCATCTTATCTTAATATAATTATTATACTATCTTTTCTTAATATACATATTATACTATCTTATCTTAATATAATATCTTATCTATTATACTATCTTATCTTAATATAATATCTTATCTATTATACTATCTTATCTTAATATAAAATCTTATATATTATACTATCTTATCTTAATATAAAATCTTATATATTATACTATCTTATCTTAATATAAAATCTTATATATTATACTATCTTATCTTAATATAATATCTTATCTATTATACTTTCTTATCGTAATATAATATCTTATCTATTATACTATCTTATCTTAATATAATATTATACTGTGTACATGAAAATTTGTTAGACTTAGTTTATAATAATACTTTATGGTCATGCCTATCGATCAACGAGATATTATAAGATATTTACATCCCTGATATATTTCGATGTTTAGACATGTTTACTGAAGTATGATCATGATTACGGATTTAAAATGTAGTTCTAAATTATGCATGTGACACTTAAACTCTCTTAAAAGGGCTTTATGCTTTATTGGTACATAAATCACTCCCAAGGTCGTACTAATCTCAGTTCAATTAGTTGCATACAATATTGCTTTGCACCAAAGTTTTCGTTTACAAATATTTTACGGACATTAGTTCACAAAATTATCAGTTTACAGTCTGCAGAGCAAGCTAGCGTCACATGCAAAGTTTTATGTGTATTTGATAATAAACATAAATAGTTTAAAAAAGACTGATAAAGCGTTCTACTTTTCGGGTAGGTTTACTACAGCGAGGGGAAACCACGTGATATATGACAACATTTTTGCTACCGCGTAGATATCTGGAAGTGTTTGAAACAAAGAAATCTCTCTTTACAATACTTGGAGGCATGTCAGCGGTATATATAAATGAGTCGGTTGGACTGTTCTTTATTTTGTACACATCTTTTAAGAAATAAAAGCTCGACTTGAACGATTCCGAATGCAGGCGAATTCGACAATTATAACATGACGTCACATATCACGTGGTATTATGTATTGTCTAATCTCCACGTGCTTGAATGTTTTCCATGTTTTAACAACTTTAATGTTCCCATCTTATATAGATATAAAAAAGCATCTATGTACGTGTTAAACAACTAAGGAACTGTTCGATGTTATGTGTTGTATAATCTCCATATATCCTTATGTACTGTCTTTAACAAACAGTTGCTATATTCCTTATATAAAGTTTTGTATATGCACAGATTCGTTGTATTCATTACCATACGACGCTTGCTACATGTTAAACAGCTATTTTTGGATTGGCTGTATAATATTGATTTTGACCTAAATTCTAGACCAATCAAATGTTGTATATGAAGCACGTTGTTTAAATATACAACAAATAGGACGATTTGATTGGTTCATATTTAAAGCAGAGAGGCACCATACAGCGTTTGTTTTTATTCCACTGAGACTCTTCTTCCCCGGACCTCGATATAAGACCTGCCGTCCACTAGGCCCCCGAAGGGTTCCCGAAAGCGGAATTCGCAAAATCGGGATCTTTCGGCATGTCTTCGCGATGTTCTGGAACCCTTCCGTGTCCTTCCTTAACACTTCTGGAAACCTTCTCGGCACTTCAGGCCAAATCGGGATCGAAAAAACTTCGGCGTCCAAATTTTAAAAGTTTTAAAATTTGGACGCCGAATATTTTATTCGGGACGGCTTCGGGATCTTCGGCAACCCATCGGCAACCATTCGGGACGTACGGGAACCCATCGCCATTAAGTCGGCGTCTTCGGAAAGCCTTCTGCGAGGCTTCGTAATCTTTTAGCCATCCCGAGCGGTCCCTGAATGAAGCTGAATCGATGCCGAAAGCTCCCCGAAGACGACGAGTGGAAGAGTTCTGTTTCGCATATACACGCGGAAGCTTTGCCGATAAAGTAATGAAAAGATGCCGAATCGTCGCTGAAGACGCCGATTGTCAGCAGAAGGGATGCCGAGCAGGAGCCGTATTTCCCGAACTATAAAAGAGCGAGAGCAGAAGCGATGCCGTCAGTATGCCGTTAGTTTTCGAATTGACAACATCGACAATTTTGTTGTGAATTGAACACTATATAGTCATTGTGCGAGGCAAGGGCAAGCTAACCAAAAAAGCTGGCCAGAACTTCATCCTTATACTCCTGAAGCAGGGCAGTACACACTTCTGGGACAAAATGGCATACACTTTCCGCAGCAACACGGAAGTCATACTCCATGGAGGCGTACGTGTCCCCAGATGCCATGTACCTCATTGAGCCAATTCTGGAACAGTCGGCATTCTTCCGCGTCGCATTCGGCTACTTCGGATAGGTTTCGGCGTTTATACCGCAACCTTTCGTATGCCACTCCGCGAATACATGCCGAACGAGCCCGATGACAAAACTTCGCCCATTTATTGATTAATGATCCCGAAAGGTACCCGAAACTAGCAACATTTAATCGGCAACCCTTCCGCAAAGCATCGGGGCTGTAGTGGACGGCAGGCTTAAACACCAGTATCAAAGATATGTACATTCGTTATCGCTGAAGCTCATTCAAAGCTTTAAACATAAAGCGATCAATATCACGCTTTAAAATGCCACTTTTTCCGGTGATATAATTACTAAATTAAGTCATTGAAGAGGAAGAAAAAATCATTCTCGTATTTATTGCAGTGTTTGGACACCGATGAATATCTTGGGGACCCTTTAAATGTCAACATAACGTCGATCAACGAGGATCAATTTGAAGACATATCTATCATTTTATTGTACACTGCTATTAATGGCACATGTTACAATACGATACAACTGACACCAGATATTGTTGATGAATTCCGTCAATCACTCATAGTTAGACTAACAGATGATGCTACCCCTGACAACACACTCGATGTTACGGCTTTACAAGAAGCTCTGGAACAAATTACGTTAGGTACGATCAATTAACATATTATTACAAAAAGGAGAGAATAAGTTGCTACAGTGAACGCCACTAGACAATGCCTCTCCACACATAACTCCGGGAAAACAACAGTCCATAAAACAAAAGGCATTTGAGGAGGCGCAATGGTAAATACGTAAGGGAACAGGGGCACAAGGAATGGCCTGGTCGACCATAAGGGAAAACTTAAGAGAATCACAAATAGAGCGTCTGAAGCCAAGCCAATGATCGTTTGTAATCCTTATCACAATAATTGCAAAATAATGCTGTACATAGCTATCCGATCAACAAAAAGTGTAATGAGCGCGTTAATATATATGGGTAAAATCGAAATCTAGAATGAAACATAATTGACTTCTTGAAGTACATGCAGATGTATACCCGTATGAAGCAACCGTTCATTACGAACCAGTGAACCTACTTTTGACTTGAACCACGTCAACATAAGTTAAAAGTACAAAACGCCCAAATTAACTTTAACAATATAAAATTATGCTTATAAACAACGGTATCATATTACATTTACCAGCCTTGAAAAATCGGGCATTCACGTTATATACATGCTGTATGCAATATGATGTTTGATAAATAAATCGGTTAATTATTGCCAGTTGATAATATCAGTTTCAGACGATGAGGATGCACACACATCAATGATAACAGACGAACACAATGAAGATCATGAAGAAGAAAGCCATGTAGATACCATTGCAGAAAAGGTAAAACGGCTATTAAATCACATTCGCAAGTATGCAAATATGTTTGAGAATGAAAATCTTATACATGTACGCGTATTCAAGGGCGAAACCAGCCTGTTCGCCCTCACCCAATATCGGATTAGTATGTTAGGTTTACATGACATACAATGTATGAAGTTGTATTCTCGTTTAGCTCGCAAGCAAGAATTCACCATTATTGATACCAAATTTGGTGAACAAAGACGAAACATATATGTTAAACGTCTTCTTATTATATCGCAAGTGAGCTTACCTATAAAGTACCAAAGTTCGCACTCCTTACCCAAAATCCTAGTTCCTACCCTGGATATCATGGCATACGACACAAAGCACAAAGACCCATAGGACGGTGTTTCTGAGCGTCAAGAGTGCCATTCAACAATATAGTTCTATTTCAGAATGACACTGACGTCACGATGATTTAGATCGAACATATGCACATTTTGCTTTTGGTATTATATGGATTGACATTATTTTGCAAACTGCTCATGTCTACGCGTACACTAATCATTGAAAATCAGATCTAAAAGTCTTTCACCTCGTCATTGTTTACAGTGTCTTGGAGCAGACGTTCTGTTTGATGAAGTAAATGACGTCTACCAACATGTGTCAGCAGACGACATTGGTCATATTGCAGCGTCCATTGTATACCAGATATTGGAAGGTAACACAATCCGAAACAATAATACATGAACATGAAACCTGCACACGATATGCGACAAAAATACATTAATGTTTTGTTGTTTTTGTTGTTGTTTTTTGAAAGAGGGAGGGAATTTATTTTCCTGGTCTACCGAGTGGGTCGATAGTATTCCACTTCATACCGTTTATAATATCAATGTTGTTCAGTTGTACAGGTCTCATTTATGCAAATGACACAATTTGTCAAACACGATAATATTACGTATTTGGTTTTCATGCCATTTCTACAAACACTCCTTAACTAAATACAGAATGTCTAGACATATTCGCTGTGTTTTCATGTGAATTATGACCGCTTTGAAAGGTATGCAGACGTAAATTGAGAAGTATACACTTGGTTCAATTCAGCAGACGAACACACTGAATCTTATTTGTATCGATTACAAGCATGATGCATGCACAATATTGACTGAACTTTATCGAAATAATTAAGAATAAAAACCGCAGAATGATCGTAAAACCTCGCCACATGTCAACAGGAGGTATTTCTCCTTTATTTACTTATTACCTAAATGAAAAGTATTTTACAATCAGTTCATTCAACAGAATCATGTGAATAAATGAGTTTAAAAATGTAATATAAGGGCGATTAACAAAACTATTGCCGGTCGAAAATTGTGCAGTTTTCAATGAACTGCGTTTATTCAATGTATACCCTTACCTATATTAATTCTCTGAAGCACACAGTTGTGGATATTTGAACGAAACATTCATTGTGAACGAAATAGGAAGAGAAAATAACGAACAACAACACTTTTTGTTTGTTTGTTGTTGGTTGGGGCGGCGGGGGAGGGTTGCGGGGGGTGTGGGGGTCATTGGCTTATGCAATTTAAATGCATTTTAATGATATAACCATAATTAGCATATTGTTGAATTTACGATATGAATAATTTGATGTGTTGAGATGAGCTTTTCTCAGAAAGATTTCAAGAGATCCAAACTGAGATTTGTCTCAAACTCGGGCAACGAAACATTCATTGTGAACGAAATAGGAAGAGAAAATAACGAACAACAACACTTTTTGTTTGTTTGTTGTTGGTTGGGGCGGCGGGGGAGGGTTGCGGGGGGTGTGGGGGTCATTGGCTTATGCAATTTAAATGCATTTTAATGATATAACCATAATTAGCATATTGTTGGATTTACGATAAGAATAATTTGATGTGTTGAGATGAGCTTTTCTCAGAAAGATTTCAAGAGATCCAAACTGAGATTTGTCTCAAACTCGGGCTCTGATTTGAGCAAAATCTCAATATTGAGCTGAGATTTCTATTTGAGATGCTTTGGAAGGTCGGAGCCGTTTAATTCTCTCAGATCAAAGCGGAGTGTTATGTAAATGTTTTGCTCTGTTGTGTCTTCGTTTCATTGTATTAGTTTGGTATAAACATGCGATAATATAAAACATAAACAGTCGGACCTCGTTACTTTTTGAATAATGCATGGTTCCGAATAACCCATTTCAATTCGACGTGCCTAAGAAGATATATCGGGACCTTATATTTAGTTCGGATGATACCAAGTATGTATTCGAATAGAAGGTTGTCGAAAAACGAGGTCCGACTGTATCTTAAAAATGATATATAAAGAAATAACATGTTAGATTCAAAGGCGATTAGCTTAAAGCAAACCTATTAAGAACAATGCACAATCAGGGTGCTTTTGTAAGTACGTAGCCCATGTACAATAACACAAACGATGTAAGAAAACAATTGCTCCAGACTGATCTCTTGACATGACTTTAAAACCACTCTTAAAGTTAAACAATGATAAAGTTTATTTCATGTATCTAGTGGAATGCTGTTGCTTCATCAATACAAAACATTTCTAGGGGGGGGGGGGGGTCTGTAAAAGGGTTGTCATCATTATTGTAGCTGAAATCTTTAAATGGGGTGTATTTTCTAAACGGGGTAATCGATTTAGTCTCTGAATGGATAAATTCCTACAACAGTAGGAGTTTGAGAGCGTTTCGTTGTTTATAAATATATTCCATTGTTCACACTTGAGTCCGTGTATCTATATGTACTGCAATCTTTCATTGGTCAATTTTAAGACTCTGCTCAGTATCAACCAATCAGAATCGAGAGTTTTGAGATAGATCTCCGAGCTAATAGCTATACCTTAAGATCCAGCAGATTCAAATGTTTGGCCTAAGAACGGGTGTATAATCTTGGCAATAGGATACACTATTTGATAAATGACTGTCTGCATATCGCGGTTAATGAACGGATATTTCTTTAATACATTAGCCAATCACATGTTTGCTTTTTTACTGTCGCATTCCAGGGGCAAAGGTTTCCCGGAGTTGTCGAATTTTACCACGAAAACACTTCTTCATCAACAAATTGTATCACGCAGACGCTGGTGCGAATACAACAATGAGTTTACCAGGTATCGTGGTTTTGCACTTCAAATTAACTCACCAGTGAATTCTGTCCAATGTATTGAATTGCACGAAAATAAGATCGTTGTTTGATACTTCCGAGTTGTCCGTGGTTGTTTCGATGGGTAGATATACGCAACAGGTTTTGTAAATAAAAAGATCAAGTTTGCTATGCATACATTGGTTATGTACAATGCTGTTAAATAATACTTCTTTTGTTGTAAGGTTGTAGCAGTCTCACCTTTCTATAATGATTTGTTAAGAATAGATTGCATTCTTCGACGTCCTTTCGGTATGAAATTAAAGCACCGCACCCATTCTTAAACATCACATGCGTGATCTATTACATGTGCTTGAATTTAAACAACTAGTTCTCAAATTGATGGAAATGTACTCGATATGGATAGTATGTAATGCTATTTCAGAATTTGAGAGAATGTTAGAAGATCTTGGTTTAGGAGAGATGCATGGTGATGAAGATGATCATGCAGAAGACGAGAAGGCTGAAGACGAGCATGGACACAGAAGGAATGAATGGGTAAGGTATTATTGTCAGCTATACCCGTTGATTAATACTTAGAAGGTCACTAGAGACCATTGAACACTGTACAGATGTCGACACAGGAGATTGTCACGAGTTCTCTACCGTATATATATATTATGCACTAAATATGGATGTGGATAGTTGTAGTCCACTTTTCTCACTAATTGATTTAAACAATTTTGATCGAAAATGGGCAACGTACTTATATTTTTAAGCGAATTGTGGTATTTGTAGAGAGTAATAATAATAATACAAAAGTCATGTTGTATATTTATTATGACAGCTAAATTTACAAAGCTACATGCCTTATTGCTAGGCTTAAATTACCCCATGTCGTAAAAGACACTTCCAAAAACGGAATCCGTACAATATGAAATGTGTCACACCGCTACAGCCTACAATTTCACCCACACTCATGATGATTACTGTCTCTATTTAAACAGGAAACAACATGTTACAATGCCGAGGAATTATTAGCTATCCACAAGTTACCGGAAGATCATATTTCAACAGAAAATTTCCTTCAACTGTGTCCAGCTCTTGTGCAACAAACACTCAGCGGAGCATGCAAGATGGATGCCAAAGTTCCAGAGGAATCAGCTGGATCTTCTCCTAAATTTGCTGAGAGTGAGTAACAAAGGAGATTGTCACGAATTCTTCCCCTTTATCCCTTTTATATTATATGTGCTATACAGTAAAACCTCACTTAAAGACCACCTCAATAATAAGACCACTTTGAAATTAACCACACAACTTTCAAGTCCATTTTCACTGTTTGCTCTTTCATCAACCTCAATATTAAGACCACCTTAACAAGAAGACCAGTTTTCAAGAGTCCCAAGGGTGGTCTTATTATTGAGGTTTGATTGTATACATATATATATATATATACTATAGAAGGGATATAGGGAGATAACTCTGGATGGGATAAAGGGAGAGGACTCGTGACAATCCCCTGTGGCCTTGGTACATGTAAATTGGCGAGGGTTATTTCTTTAATTAAGTGACAAGTGTTTTGTGCGTATGTATTTCGATAAGGTTCGATTCCTAAGTTACAGATGTTTCGATTTTACATCTTTCAAAGAATATCAATCTGTTTTCGGGATATTTCTTTACATCGTTTATTAGAACTAATAGAGTTATAAACCTTGCAATATACATATAGATCTACATTCCAATGCACTACAGTATGGATGGCGCAATGATTGTAATTTAATAGTTACTGTGATAGTCATAAAGGCTGGAATTGCTAAAAGTACGGCAAATTAATTATTTAACGCAAACCGAAAATTACGTTTTTACGTAACCAGACAAACAAGTAGATATATTTAGGTGAACAATTCGTCAGTTCATTGTTAAGTCGCGGTAGACGACAGCTACTCTATACAATAAGAAAATTGCTTCTATAATGAAAAAGTAATTAGCCGGTAGCTAACTTTAATATCAATGTAAATACAATAAATCCTCTCTTAAAGACCACCTCAATACTAAGACAACCTTAAAATCAACAGTACATTTTTCAAGTCCATTTTCACCATCTGCTCTAAATTCAACCTTAATATTAAGACCACCTCGATAAGAAGACCGCTTTTCTAGGGTCCCAAGGGTGGTCTTATTTTTACTGTAATTTATTTCAATTTCTATATTGCATGCTGCGCTGTGAATTTCCTGGCATTCTCCATTTTTAATTAATCTGTGCTGTTATATTTGTGGTTTGCAATATATTATAAGTCATTTATAGTATATACAATCGAACCTCGCTTATTCAACAACTTTTTATCCGAATACTTCGTATCAGGTCCCGATGTATCTACTTACGCAAGTCGAATTGAAATCGGCTACTTGAAACCATGTATTATTCGAAATAAGATTTCGGTCCCGATGAATTCGAATGAACGAAGTCCGAATGTAATTGTACTGAAATGTTTTTATCGGGTGAATGCAGTTACGAATTGAAAATTGAAAATTTATCTTTTGATCTTGGCACAAAGGGTAAACAATTTAATTAAATTACACCCCACGTAAACAACATCAAGAACGGGGATATTTTAATATACAAGCGTGAAGTTTAAGGCTATTTCACAAAATAAATCGGAGACATATTCACTGAATTAGAATATTGGGTCTAAGAATCTTCCGAAATGTCTCAGTGCGTGAATACAAAACCTCGATAATTAAACTCATCTCTACCATAATTGTATGACAACACCCCGATCTGACCAAACCCAACCATGCGCTAAAACAATACATGTATGCAAACTACTACAAACATAATAACATTTCTAAAATAGTAGCCATCAACACAATAGTAAACAGCTCTTGTTAGCAATGGTATCCAATATAGAAATTACCATATCATTTGGATCTAGAGCAGAACTTTCATTACTGGTGCTGTCATGGAAAGTGTCCTTGAACTTTAAACTGGGTGAAACGTTTCCATCCTTGTCAAGACTTTTACTGGAACCAGATTTCTACAATCATAACATACGCATATTACTTGCATACACATCTAGGGCATTTAAAGTATACTTGAGAGAGTAACACTCAAACATCTTGGACACAAGTACTATGCTACAGTAAAACATTAGCCAAATATTTGAAACACAGACGTACAGATGTATGACAGATGCCCAAACATATATACAGTACAAGCCTCTCCCCAGAAACAGCCATTGGGAGACGCACATTTTGTTGGCGTGAGGTTGGTTGTTTTCGTCGCAGCCGTACTAAAGTGGTTTTACTATTTGCATATACATGTAAGTGTTGTGTAAAGCTATCAAATCTTACGATAACCACCATGGCAATTTCTGTTCAACCGAACAACGTTTGTAACATTGACGCGGATTGGTTAACCTTTCGATAAAGGGTACGTTACCTTACCGAAATCCACTGAATTTCGGTGAATTTACCGAAATCCATTTGGATCTGGAGTGACCAGCAATCGTTACATCTCGGTATTTTTTGTTGCGCAACAAATCTTAACCTTCAAGTTGCGCCGACCACCTTTTTAAAGATATTTCTAGTTACAATAGTCTTAGTATACATACTGGCGAACAAAATGTAATATAATCACTTCTGCCCATATCCCGTCTAGAGTTATAGTTGAATGTACAATATATTTTCAGAGTATGGTTATGGTACTATTGGTATGGTAATTGTGTGTCTGTGTTCTCTCGTTGGTGCTGTGTTTATTAGATGTATGAGTGGACAGACATACAATATCATCATGGCGATATTTCTCGGACTGGCGGTTGGTACCCTGTACACAGACGCTCTCCTTCATCTCTTACCGCAGGTACGTGTACTGAACCGGGAAACAGTAATCTCTGATTTCTTGACAACAATATCTACAAGTGATGAGGCCATCCTCAAAAAATTGTTTGATTGTAGTTACGCGACCTACTCATGAAAAATACCGCGACTCAATTTATGTTTCCCATGTTCATTGATGGAAAAAATATGTTTTCATTTTGTTTCATTGTGCATAAAATACTAATAGAATGTTTCTACAATTCAAGATAAGACGACGTTGGACGATTACTTTGTACTCATTTTATATAAAAATGAGTAGATGAGGTACACATAATACATTCAATGAATCAATACATATATATGTATGCACAAGTAGACTGTTGACGAAGCCATTACAGAACTAAACTATAAAAATCTGTTAACCAATTCCGGGTCCCGTAATCGTCAACAAACAATGTTTAAGATTGACCTGCGGTTTATTGTGTGGCATTTGAGAAAAATCAACATATAATGGTTTTAAATATAATTCACTGCTGAAGATTCTTTCATGGTTCAGTAGAACATTATCAGCAGTTTGTTGTTGTTGGAATGCACGAGTTTCTTTGATGAACTGCATATTGAATCACACTATGAGAGATTTAATACTGATATTCATTGTATGATTTGTTGAAACAATGTGTGCTGTATGACGGAGGCTGTGACAATGTTTTACAAAACATATATAGGATCTATGTTGTCTATTACAGGCGTTGGGTGTTCATGCGGAAGAGGAGGACGGCCATGGACATGCTGAAGATTCGACTATAACACTGGAAGCATTCTTTCCTTTCGCCCTCCTGTCTTGTGCAGGTATTATGAATAGTATAGCATTTTGAATCATCATCATTATAAAAAAGTAGACCATACGACGATGATAAGATATTGTGCAGTGTCTTGACCATTACATTCATTGTCATAATGTGTGTACAAGTGCTGAGAAAAAGTACCATATTGAAAATTATTGTGGCATTTATCTGCCACCAGTTAAATGCTTAATTATTGGTGGCAGTTGTGGGCACTATCAGACACTTTTTCGTGTTAAGAATGGTATGAAAATGTTTCACTATACTTGTCTTGTTAAATACATAATTATCTAGTTAATTAAGTAGTTAACTGGTGGCATATTTCTGCCACCATAGAAAATATATGAAATGTTAATTACATGTTAACATCAATTCATTTCACTTATTACTTTTAATACTTAAACTGTAGTTAATTTGAATATAGTGATTGGGGGAATGTTAGTGTACCTCATCGGTGCAGTTTTAACCAGTTGTCAGTCGTTAGTGACATTTGTTGCATTACTTTCTCTGTTACAGGTATCTACGTGTTCTATCTGATTGAAAAGATCATGTCCCTAGCACGTGGCGAGGTAATTGTATATTATACTCACATTATTAATATGACATCACTCATATATTTGTGTAAGTGTGTTTGTGTGTGTGTTTGTACTTTAAATATACCTGTCACATATTGGTATATCTGTCATATATGACACTTATCACGTAATTTGACGTGTACAGTCTCATACAGTTACATTTTATACCTACAGTCACATATTATACTTATTGCATTTTATACCTATCACATATCTTATATGCCACATATTTTACTTACAGTCACATATTATCCCTTTGTATCTTATACCTATCACATATCATATGTGCCACATATTTTACTTACACTCGCATATTAGACCTATTGTATTTTATACCTATCACATATCATATGTGCCACATATTTTACTTACAGTCGCATATTAGACCTATTGTGTTTATACCTATCACATATCATATGTGCCACATATTTACTTACATTCACATATTTGACTTATTGTATTTTATACCTATCATACATCATATGTGCCACATAGTTTACTTACAGTTACATATTATACCTATTGCATTTATACCTATCACATATCATATGTGCCACATATTTTACTTACAGTCACATATTATACCTATTGTATTTTATACCTATCACATATCATATGTGCCACATATTTTACTTACAGTCACATACTATATCTATTGTTCTTTATACCTATCACATATAATATGGGCCACATTTTTATATTTTGACATATTATAACGTGAATTATATATATTATAGAGTGATTTTCTAGCAAAATGTCATAATATGGTACATTAAATATTTTTACTGACGCTTTACAATTAATTTTTCAATACTGACAATTAAAAAATATAACACTTGAATGCAATACATGCAGTCTTAATGTCATTGTAATCTCTGCTCACATTGTCGTAAATGACACAAATGAGCTATTTTTTTCCTTTTTTCTTTTGCATTGTTCATATATGAATTATAACTAAAATCAGTTCATTATTATAACTTCTAAACTAATTCATTATAACAGATTCTAAAGATCTGTGTACATATTATGCGCCTCATCACTGAATGTGACAGATTGACTACAATTTAAACGAGATAAAATATATATTTTCTAGCGACTGAAATATAATTTCCTGTGATTTCTATGCACTTTAATTTAATTCAGACGAGTTATATACGTTTTATCTTACCTGGACACGAAATGCCCGAAGCTTTTATGATCGTTGGCTGTCTGCGTCCGTCGTTGCGTATAGTCCGTCGCGTGTCGTCTGTCAACATCTTTAAACGACACCTCCCCCTAACCCGCATAATGGATATTATCGAATCTTCACAGGAATTATCATTGTTGCATAGATGGTTCTGGGCTACCGCCTAAGTAGAAAATAGGGGCAAAAATATATTTAAAAAAAGAACATATTGAAAATGTTCCCGTCCTAAACCATAAGTCATAGAGCTTTGTAGGACCTTATTATTCCCAGATCATATTCTTCACAGGTCTGGGAAAAATAGGATCATATTCTTCACAGTTTTAAACTGTGACATATATGATTGACCAAAATGGTGGTAAACAAGAGAATCATATTCTTCACAGATTGTGTCGATGACATTGCTGTTTGATAAATTTGATAATAAAAATGTAATAATAAATAGAAATAAAAAATAATAAAAATAAAATAATAATAATAGTATGATAAAAGTAATAATAATAACAACAACAATCATTCTTACATTTACCACAACTAAACTATTATCAACAACAAATATCTATACAGTAACAGACATTCAGAGGTAGAGGTCCCGGGTTCGATCCTCGATCGGTGAACGTTCTCGTAGAACCTTTCCCATGGGCACTCAGTACTGGTGAGTTTGACCAAGGAAGCGGACTCGAGAGTGATTAAAGAAGCTGCCAGCTTTCTTCAAAATGAGCTAATATAAAATGGTATAGACTATAAACTAACACACCGACGCCTATAATAACAATCGAACAAACAAACAACTACCTTGTCTGCGCCTACATCAACCACCATTCTACCGACAGCAAGCACAACAATGCCATCACAATTCACAACAACAACCACACTGCCATCTACCACTACTACGCTTACACCTACTATTACGGTGCCAACAAGAACCATTACTATTCCTACTTATACCACTAATACCCGTACATCAACAACAACATCAAAAACAAAAACAACAACAAATAAAACAACTACATTTATCTCTACAGCAACCGCCACTGCGCCTACAACTGCAGCCAAGTCGAGAACTAACAGCAACAACAAAAATCAACATAATCAACGATTCTTTATCACTAGAATATATACGCATACATGTATATCAACAAAATATATCTGCAATACTGACAATAGCAATCTGTGACAAATGTGACTCAGTTGTAAAAATTTACTTTTTTGTTAAAAAATTCATGCAATTTTTGATCTGTGAGGAATGTGATTTTATGGTACATAAAAAACCGGCTTCGATCACAAATTTCCCAGGAGCTGTGACATATATGTTCAAAATGTGTGACAAATGAGATCTTATTTTTCCCAGCTGTGAAGAATAGGATCCTATTTTTCCCAGGTGGGAAGAATATGATCTGGAGGAAAATAAGGTCTTACAGATCTTTGATATTTGGGATGTTGCATCGGCTAGTTGCCTTCTTGTGATATTTTATAAATTATTAAAAGTTCCGTACCAAAAGCATGGCCAACAACGGGCGGGCCTTGTTCCCTATATGTATATAGTGGAAACTGTGAGCGACATATCCTCCTAAACTGCTAAGTGTATTTTGACTGAACCTAGACCAATTTAATGGCACATTAGTCTAATTCAGCTAAAATGGCAGCGTAATAAGGTGTGCGATATAGGGCCTTCATGACTCTCTTATTTCTTAATGAATCACGTCTCATCGCATTTTAATGTATGATGGAGGGTTGCATGCATGTTGTATCCATCTTGCATTGGATCAGCATAAAAGTTGTTGTTAATGTTTGAAGTGTAACTTACTTGTTAATTTATTCAATAAATGTACGGCCTGTTTATACAGGATCTGGTGAGTAATGCATTTGAACGTTTTTATTTCGATTTAATGGAATATGAAATCGGTATCACGATATGCAAAGCTATACCCTTGATGTAGAAAAAATACCCTATGTAAATCCCCTCCGACTCATTTTTGCCTAAACGTCAAATCTCCTTCATTGTTTTTGCAATTTCCCCAATTTCTCTTCCTGATAGATTTTTATTGGTTAGCGAGTTTCAATATCATTTGATTTCAATGCAATCATTCTACAAATCTTAAATACAGACCACGACTTGCTGCAAGCTATGATAACACTATCTTTATTCAAGCACAATTATATTGTTAAAATAAACAAAGATTTAGAAAAAGTTGTAATTTGTACTTATGTATTATGAAATGTTACGAAATCATAAGTGAAGATTTCGATCTATTTAAAGTGCTAGATCGTGTACATTGGACCATTTAATAACGCTCTATTTGATAATTCCTAGGGAAAATAACATTCTTAATTTAGAAGATTTAATTGAACAAAACATGTGTTATGAACGCACGATTTAAATACAGTCGGACTTCGTTGTGAACGCACGATTTAAATACAGTCGGACTTCGTTCATTGAATTCATTGGGTCCGAATATTTATTTCGAATAACACATGGTTTCAAATAACTAATTTCAATTCGACGTGCATACAAAGATACAGTAGGACCTGATTTATTTGGATGATACCAAGTAGTCGGATAGAAAGTTGTCGAATAAACGAGGTTCGACTGTACATTTGTATTCACAATATCACCAAAATTCACTTTAAGCGAAAATATCGAGTTACAGTGAATTTTTAGCATGATTCTAGATATGTGTGCATTTCATTATTCAAGATGGTAGATCTACATCTTATCTGTTATCACTTTAAAGGGGTCAACTTATGTTATTATGGTATTTATTTCGAATGACACCATGTATTTAGATAGAAGGGTGTCGAATTAATGAGGTCCGATAATATAACCAAGTATATTCCTTGCTAGACGACCTAGTTATTGTGTGATTTCTTGTCCCTCAAATCCCATAAACTAACACTCAGATTGTCAGCATTATTTGGTGAATCAAGAACCCCCACATTAAGGCAAGGATTACTCCCCATGTAATGCCTACGCGATGCCATCCACACATCTGGCCTCTGTATCCAAGCCTCAGGAAAATATGATGTATTCAATTCATCTGAGATTTTGAATATTCAAAATCGTTCTTGATATGTCATATGAAATGTCTTAAATGATATATCAAGCTAAGTAATCAATAATTAATCACACACTTTAATACTTGAATAATTATTTATATTCGATGTAAGAATTCTCCTTGGGATTGCTCCTATTGAAGAAATTCAATTTGACCTGAAAAGAAAAAACACAATGTGAATACAGTGAAAACTTAATAATAAGACCACCATTGGGACCCTAGAACAGCGGTCTTCTTATCGAGGTGGTCTTAATATTGAGGTTGAATTTAGAGCAGAACGGTGAAAATGGACGTGAAAAGTGTGCCCTTAATTTTGAGGTGGTCTTTAAGACAGGTTTTACCGTATATGTGTACATTGTATATTTTCAGCATGCACACAGTCATGGTGGCGGTTTGAAGAAGTCATGTTACCATGTACATGAGAACCAGGTAAATGTGTATTTATAATACACTTTGTAACCTTGATATCCGAGTCATAGACTCAGTCCTTGTTGAGGAAAGCTGAACAACAGAAATGACAATCATCATTCTGTTAGATTTGTCTATATTTCTGACATCGATCTTATTTATTCCTTTATCATGCCCGCCCATTTAGCCCAGTCCCTTCATGAGTTATCTCCCTTTATCCATTCTAGAGTTCTCTCCCTTTTTCCATTCTATAGTTTGTATATACCTATACTATAAAAGGGATAAAGGGAGAGCTATCTTGAAGTCGCAGGTAAGAACCGCGGATGAGGCGTGTGTTCTTGGGGAAGGTTTGACCGAAGACAAAGCATACTACGTCACTTGTTCATATGGAAAGTTGTCAGTTGCATGCGGGTGAACGGGTTATGACATTTCAATCATAGAAACATATGGTTAGTCTGATATATAGTACACATGCAAAACATGTTCAATATCTAAGTCTTACCAAATCTTGGTAAATTTATCATGTGTACATACATTGTGATTGTTTTGAGGATGGATTTGTTTTATCAACGATGTTTAACTGTTGGGTTATTGTTTAAATCTGAACTGTACTTTCAGTTGAATGTTTCACCTGTAGACCCCAAATTAAAATATGAAATAGAACAGACGGAGAATGACTCGATCTCCGAAAATGGTAAAAGTGACGACCCTATAATTTGTATATCAAGTAAGCAAAACTTTCTTTGTTTAAACAATTAATGAAATCGGGTTATGATTAAGTCAAAGGCGAATTATCGAATTTATGTTTGACTGTCTTAGCTTATCGTATAGATATAATTGTAATGTGTATTCAACAGAACACCGTCTTTGGTAAAACTGATAATTACATATAGATGTGGACATTATATAAACTATGTTGTTTCTGAGAAATAACAGTAATTATTTGTTATATTGAGAACAACTCCTTGTTCCTGGAGTTATTTTAAGCATTCATTATTATATGGTATGTCACAACAAGTCTACCTTCCTATAACACCTGCTGTCTTTGTTATTAATACTATGACAGCAGCATTGAGTTTCACAGACATCACGCGGAATAAAGATCAAATGACATCCACCATCCTCTGTATCCTTCATAATGCATGAATATACTTTAGCATTCATTGACCAATGAAATGCACGATAACAAAAAAGAAGGAATCTCCTTTGTGAAGAGCTATCTCTTAGAACCGTGATTTCAATTTCCGTATGCATGAGGTGTGTGTCATGCGGCCAATCAAGCGGCTGGATTTAACCTAATTAATTATTCATGAGTACGAGATTTGTACAGTTAGTTTTGCCAGGGTATCATAATATGTTATGACTAGCCTGGCTACCGAGGATGTCCATTACAACACTTGCTATAATATTGTCTACATGTATATTCTGTCTACTCTCAAATGTGTGTTAAACACAGTGGGTACCGAGGATGGTCATGCACATGTTTGTTGTATTTTCCAGCCATGCCAAGTGTTGTTATCATGATTGTGATAGGTGATGCTATCCACAACTTTGCTGATGGGTTAGCCACGGGCGCGTCATTCTCCAGTAGTATGTCGCTTGGTGTATCAACAACGATAGCTGTATTCTGTCACGAGTTGCCACACGAACTGGGTTAGTAACAAAAGGAGTCATATATTTGTGATAAATTATTGTACAATGTGTTGTTTTACCGGTATTTATAGTTCACTCCGCCTCTTTTTGTGTCTTACATCCAATGAGCATCCAGAATTTTTTTGGCCAACTTATCCATTTATTATGGCATTTCGCACAATATCTATTAAGTGATTTCATTAAGTAAATATGGTAAGTGATCAATATGGAGTTAACTATAAGCCGGTTATAACTCACATATTAGAATTATAAACAAATTAAGTGCTGCGGTCGTTGACGATCCCTTGCACTTAATTTGCTTATAATTCCAATATATGAGCTATAATCTATACATGTTATACATGTAAAAATAATTAGGTCTTAAATGTGATTCACCCATGTGCGTATAATTTAGTGGATGTAAGCAAACGGTGATAACAGTGTGTAAATAAAGCGCCTTTTAATCCTGTAGAAACTAAAAATATAACACAATATAGCTCTATCCACTGATAAAAGCAAACGAAATCTATCCGTCAACTATGGCCAAATACTGCACGTGTACATATTATGCCGTAGTTATTACCCTTCCTGTTTTAAAAATCGTTAAAATCACTAGAAAAATATATATATTCTATAAAAGGGGCAAAGGAAGACAAATCTAGATTGGAAATAACTCATGACAATCTCCTGTGGAAATGTATAAGATAACATAAGTGACAGAGATATTCATTAACATACTGAGTTACAGTAAAACCTCACTTAAACACCACCCCAATAATAAGACCACCTCAATATTAAGAACAAAATGTTCAAGTCCATTTTTAACTGTTTTATTCTTTATTCAACCTCAATAGTAAGACCACCTCGATAAAAAGACCAGTTATCAAGTGTCCCAATGGTGGTCTTATTGTTGAGGTTTTACTGTTTATATCTTACAGGAGATTTTGCTCTCCTACTTGCCAGTGGTATACCGTTTTGTCGAGCTTTGTTGTTAAACTTCCTCTCTTCACTGACTGCAATGATAGGCCTGTATGTTGGTCTGGCTGTATCTACGGATGCAGTTGTACGACAGTGGATTGTTGCTATCACATCAGGAATGTTTCTATACATCTCTATGGGTGCCATGGTGAGGCGTGTTAATATATTATTTAGAAAAAACAAGTTGATTGTACACATTCAGCCTTAAAGTATGCCAAGAAATAGTCCTTTACATGTATGGAAACCACAGTTAAGTCAGTTTTTGATTTTGTATTATTGGCATCAAACATTGATTACGTACGAAGAAATAGTGATATTGAAATGATATTTATTGTGAAATATTACTGAGTGACAATTGCTGTACTCAAAAACACAATTGTGTATTCATTGTTTAAGCAAGTGCAGAATCTAATTATTTTGATAGTACGACTGTATGCAAGTTCCAATATGAGTGCTGCTATGGGATTTACATCCTCTTCTGCAAGTGACGTCAATTCAAGAAAACACACCAAGTGATGTCACAATGTGCAAGCAGGAAACAATATTACTCCATGTGTTCACTTCGTTTTCATATTGCCATATGGGGGAAATATCGCGAACTGTCAGTACATGGTGACGTCACATTTGACGTTTTCTGGAAATTACGTCGCTTAAAGAAGAGGTTGGAAATCGTACAGTGGTGCTAATATACATTGTTATGACGAGTATCTGGTCTGACAGGTCAGCCTGTAGTTCTACGAAGTGAGCATTGTTCAAATAGTGACAATGCCTTTCACGTGAGAGCATATAGCACATTATCAATTGATTGTAACACGTTCATATAGCAATTTTGTTTGGTTCCATTTTAACAAGAAATAAGTAATTAATCATTTGTGTATAGGTACTTTGATATTTAGAGTGTGCTTCTAATTCACCATTTAGTTGACACATCTTATATACATCTATTGTAGCTTCCACAACTACTGCAAAAATCAGAGAGAAGTGTAAGGGACTTCATGTTAAACAATGTTGGAATACTTCTGGGTGCTGGAATCATGGTGCTGTTGGCTTTGTTTGAAGAAAAAATCGATTTGAATTACTTTTAAATTTTCAACATACATGTATATTCAATGAATATTAAAAAAGCAAGTTGCTAAATATGAATTCCTATGTTAATTCTTGTGCCAACAATCTGTGCATGTACTACATGTATGCTGTTAGAAACGTTTCATTTGTAAGATTGTCATATTTTGAGTTCAAAATACCTTAAATGTTAGATATATTAAATTTCATCCAGTTAATGACATAATATAGACTTACGGGTTTAATATTAAAATACATTCCGTTGTTTTATATTAATTCAATCCCTCATGGTTATATATAACAAGGACATATTATTTATACTAAAAACAGGTATATATATTTTTTTTATATTGTTTTATTTTTTTTACATTTGTATTTGCATCGCAACTGTCAAAAGTCCAATTGCCAAAACATTACAGTTTTGTATAATACATCAATTATTTCAAATTCTTTATGAAAACATATGTCTCTGTGTTCAACTGAATAGTGTTAACATGAAAATCTTCTAACAGGATTTTAATCATTTTCTCGTTAAGACAATGTGTTTTTTGTACAGTCTTTTTGTTATCAACATCATGAGTACCATAGTAACGTTTGTACTATATGGCTGTCTGATCATGTTTTTCGCTCAGGAAATAGAATCCTGCAAATGCATATTATATTGGTTTTTGTTACATTGGTTTAAAGCAAATTATATTTTATACAAGATTTTTGAAACCTCAATATTAGATTACACTGTCTGTCTGAAATAGTTGTATACATACATATCTGTGCATATTGATGCTGTACAGATCAAATGTTTCTTATGTACCATCATACATACAGATCTAAACATACATACATACATTCATTCATACATCATATAGTCATACATACACTCATTCTGTCATACATACATGCAGTAATACATAAGTTCTGTCATACATACATACATTCATACATTATGCCATCAGTACATGCTGTCATGTTATTACACCTCCAATTCATTCTCAAAACAAAACTCATGTCAATATTAGAATGACATTCTAAATCTTTTCAACAGAAAATGCTATCAGCCATTCTTACCATCAATTCTGACAAACACAATGACGCCAAGTCATATGTATAGAATCAATAAGTTTAAGGTAGTAAGCAGCTTGCAACAATATTTATGACACAAATCGTAAATTTTAGTATTATCCCCCCCCCCCCCCCCCTTTAATCAACTAAATACCACGTATGTTTTTGTGGAACAGAAATATTGTCAGCCTTTGGAGAAATACCACTGCCTTGGCTGCACCTTGAGTGACAGTTTTTTCCCAATATCACACAATGTCACACACACGAAGCTGTGATACTTATATAGTTTCATTCTTATGTACTGTCATGTTTACTTACTGTCATGCCAACACACTACTTACGCACTGTCATACTTACACGTGGGTAGCTCATAGATATATGTTTTATTATATCAGTATTAATTGATCTGAGAGACATTTTTAGATTTTGTTACAACCCGATGGTTTCATACATCGTATACTATAAGTATTTCATTGTGTTAGTATGTATCACTCCTTTAGTTTGACTTCATCACTATCATAGCTTTCTCACAAGTTGTTTGTTGTTGTTTTTTACACTACCATTACTGTTATTTAGAACAGTAATCAATGGGATTTACTTTAAAATACATTTGAGAAACCAGTTTGAGTGTTGTTTTATTTACTAAATATGTATTCCAATAATCTTTAATCAATTCAGCTATCAAGTAATTTCTCTTAATCTGCACCTGTTGTTGCAACAAACACAATGTTTGCCTCTTCATTCTGGAACAGTAGTTTTAGAAGATAAAATGTCTGCCATTCAATTCAAAGGTTGTGGGTGCGAACCGACATTAGTCACAATTACCTCTCCTCAAAAGACACCAGTACTTATTGTTCTGTGGACTTAATAATGATTCTAATAAGCATAAATGCTGTATTCACAATCAAGCTTTAATCAATGAATCTGTAGACACAAACAACATTTCGTCAAGACATTTAGAATTGTGAAAATCTTCAAGTGTTCACCAAGTGTTGGAGTGGCACTGCTCCTAGAACTTATGCTTGGTATCATTCTTTGCTGGCAAAACAATGAAGTAGTCCAAAGTCTTGGTAAGGTATTGTATGTGACTGTGTTGTTGGCACTGAGTAGGCTTACTCTTTGCTTGATTTCTTTATGGTCTTAATATATGGGCCAACGACGCAGGTGCTGTTATTGGCCTGCCATCAGCAAGAATACCAACTTCATCAAGATTGGAATCTACAAATCCTATGCTTGAGAACATATCAAGAAATGACTGCATCTGGTCGTCCACGATAAACTTGATAAAACTATCTCCACTAGTTTTATTCTTAGTGGCTATTGTTTCCATCTGTTTCATACACTGTGTTACTTCACTTCTTACGCTCTCCAGTTCATGAATAATTTCACTGGTATTATCATTCACTGCCATTGTTTCTAGAGTGCTGTTGAGTTCGAGTAGCGAAGAAACTACCTCATAGAAAACCTTTCGTTCATCCAAATGTTTCTTGGTGAGTGTTTCTACCTCAGCATTTAGAAGTTTCATTTGATGCTTAGCTGAAGCGTACATGTCATCAAGCCTGTTTTCAAACTCTTGTATTGCCTTTGTTGTTCCCTGCTTACTGTCATTAAACGTTTGATCAATTTTACTTAGATCACGAGCTGTGGATAATTTTTTAACGACAACTCCCTTCAACGATTCCACTTCCGGTTGTATAACGTGTCTGGCTTTCTCTACTGAATCAACATTGCAGGTGCGATGGTCTCTGGCTGCACATTCCCAACATATGAGTTTAGTATGAGTAAAACAGTAAGCATCCTTTGGTTTACCTCCATGTGTGTCACATAATTTCGGTAAGCACTTATAAGCCTTTTTTGTTTTTATTTCGTGTCTTTGAACTGTCTCAATCAAAGAATTAATCAATGTGTCTGCAGGGAGACTCTCAACCCACGCGTTTATGTCTAATCGACTTCTTGGGTTGGGATGGGTGATGAATAGCCTCTCTCGACACAATGGGCAAGTCGCGGTGCTCTGGTCTTTATTTCGAACTATGTTAGACGGAAGATAGTTCAGCAAGCACTCCTTGCAGAACACGTGGTTACATGGCAGAGTTTTCGGATAGCGATATTGTTGCAGGCATATACTGCAGCTCAAATAATCGTCCTTTAGATTGTTCACCAATCGTTCAGTCATATTTCTAAACTTTGGAGCCGATGTGTCTGAAAAATGAAAAGCAGGTTTTGAAGATTTTCGCTAATCTTTAAACGCATTTAAATGCTCATGAAGAAATATTGATTTTAATACAACCGGACATGATTTTATTCACTGTCGGAAATATCAACCTGCATGAATGTCCTAAAACTGGAACTTCGATCAGATAAGCTGTCAACTTGAGATTATTTATGTGTGTCAGAGTCAACGAATGTGGCATAATTCGGTTATAAATAGTTTTCCATTATAGATTGTGGTTCGTTAAAAGCTTTATCCACATAGCTTAGTAATGTTACCCGTTAAATCTACTAAACGAATGTATTTTCGTTTATAGCATACCTACATACGAAATATACATGTATAACAAAACAAATTTATAAATACCTGTGAAATATTCCGTTTGGTTATATTCTGTATTTACCGTTTAACACATCACACCACAATTTTATTTCAAGTTTAAATATGTATTACGATACAATATTCACATAACATGTGTATCGGTGAACTTAATTTATAACCAATAAATCGAATATCACTTAAACGCATGAAAAGAAAGATATCATGTGCGTAAACACACACTGACTTGTAAAGATTTTCTGTTAACTTAAATTCGACAATTCAATATTTATATTCCTCCAATCAAAACCTGTTGGTACAAACATAACTAGTATTATAAATATATTTTGAATGAGTCAATACAAAACTAAGGTGCAAGATATCTTTAGAAGAAAAAATGTATCGAAATAGGATTTATTATAATTTTAGGTGTAATTCGCTGTATGGTTATTATTTCTTTTTGTGTTTTGAATGTATGTTATATTTCCCCTGTGAAATTCTTTCACTTTATATAGTGTTCAGGTTATTTTCTGCCCAGTTTCGGCCTATTGTTGCCAGCTGTCTTGTATTGTCCTGTGATCTTTTCCGTCCATTAATTCCCCCCTTCACTGTTTGTCCTCTTTGATTCTCCTAGTTATTCCTTATAATCTACCAGGCCATTCCTTGCGCCTCTGTTCCCTAACGTATGTACCATTTAACCTCCTCAAGTGCCTTTTTTTTGATGGATTGTAGTATTCCCGGAGGTCTGTGTGGGGAGGCACTGTCTTATGTGTGTGGCGTTCCCTGTATCAACTTATCTCTCTTTTTTAATATAGTTTAGTACTACAAATATACCTACTGCACGACCAAGTTTGAAAGGAAACCGCATTTACTATGGTGGCATACTTCTGCCGCCAGTTAACTACATAATTAACTAGAAAAGTATGTGGTTATCACGTTAAAGAAAGTATTTAACTACATAAGTATCATGATAATTAGGTTGAGGATAACGAATTCCCGTCATTCCTTTGGCAAAGTGTTTGAATACATTTCGTATAACACCCAGCACACGGCACGTTTCGTATGATTTCAAGACAAAGAATTCATAGCAATCGATATTTGTCTACGATTCTACGTAAGTACATTTTTTTTCCGAGACGATTTAATTTATTTCGTTGATAATAACGTCATGCCAAACCTCGTCGCAGACATTTGACTGGTCCCGACATTGCTGAACTACTTCTCAACCCAAAGGGAGATAACTCCTGCAAGCAGTTGGGTCACGACCGCCATTGCTTTTTGTAGAGTCTGTTCAGAGATTTGTTTATTTTAGGTTTTTAATCAAGAGAAAAGACGCTTAAAATTATTTTCTCTCTGAAACGTAAACATTTTCATAGAAAATATATGCTTAACAAGTTTTTTAAAACACATTTCAGTTGTTTTTATTGTGTAAAAGTTCACTTTTGAAATGCTTTAACATCACTTAAACAATAACTGCTCCTACCTTGAACCAAAGGAAAAGGGAATCAAAGTAGAGTCGCCGGTTACCAATAAACTGTAATTAAAATATGTACATAACTCAAATCTAGCTGTAACAAAATCATGAATATTCTTTAAATAAAAGATATTGTCGGTTGCTGCATTATTTTATTTACATTGTAGTTGGTAAGGGATTTTATCGCAATTGTTTACCTTAATATGAGTTTTAGCCATAAGCCTTTTTGTGTCTATAAATTATAATCGACCGTTTAGTACTGTATACAAGTTAATGGACGGTGGATGAGAGAATCGATTGAAACTAAATATCTTTTCAACGGAAAATGTCACAAAGTTACAAAAAACTCGACGGAATAATTCATTCCGACGATCGATATAAAACTATACAAGAGTTTCTACGGCATCGCCGGGATAATTCGGGTGATGAGGAAGCCTTTATTATGACAAATGCAGATGGGGAGAGGGTGGCAATGACATGGAATATGCTGTGGGAGAAGTCTCATCAGGTTGCTTACTCACTTAAAAGAATGGGCGTTCAGAAGGGAGAGTACGTTGCACTTTACATGAATAACTTCCAGGAATGGATATACATTGCGTTTGGGACGATACTGTCAGGAGCGTGTCTGTTTGGTATTCAATTTGTCGATAGAAATTGGGATAACATTGTACGCCAATTGAATAAGCTTGAAAGATGTCGTTTGATAATATTTGAGACAGGCGAAAATGGACAGGCGTGGCACGGATTATCTTCTCTTTTGACGATGACCCAGAGTTCTGAAAACCGCAACGTCGAATGTACGAGTATTCCATATTTGCGGTACGTGGTTGGCATGGATAACTCAAATGATAAACGTTTTCTAAAAACAGGACTTTTAACTGTTGAAGAATTGTTTCAAGGAGAAAAGGAGGAATTGCCCGAAAGTCTAGAGGATGATCCAGCTATCTGTAATCAATCGTCGGGTAGCACAGGACCTGCGAAAATGTCTACACAGAGTCACAAGAATATTTTGACTTACTCAAGAATGCATTACAGCAAACATTAAGTATTAGTAGTCATCCCGTTGTCAAGAGGATGCAGAATATTTCGCTCTTTTGTGTCTGGTTCTTGTTACGTGTTTGTACAAGCAATGTCCTCACTATGTGATGCTGTAGACACGGAAAGCCTCATGAAGATAATATGCAAGGAACGTTGTGTATCAGTGCAGGGGTTGTCTGCAAAGCATCATTATGATATGAATAAAAGAAAGGTATTTACGTTTTTTTCGGCGTAGCCGTAATGACATGTGTTTGCTTTTTGCATATCAGTGTTGTGTAAACCAATCCAATCTTACGTTAACCAACAAGGCAATATCTCTTCAACCGAACAACGTTGTAACTTTGACGCGGATTGGTTAACTGTGGTCGCATATTAATGCCACCAGTTAACATGGTAACGTTCGCGAATGTTTCGTGTTGACCACTTAAATATCGCGATAATCTAGCTAATCTAGTTAACCACTTATTATGTCAAATTCGCAAACCATAACTAGATAACCAGTTGTATAAATCTTTTTATAGATAACTGGCAACACGAATCTTATCTAGTTAACTACATGTACTTATAATGTTACTTATTAAGCGAAATTCGCGAAATATTACTAGATAACCCGTTTGTGCATATACATCATAAAATGATAACAGGTGGCAGTTCTGGGCACGTTCTAGCCCGTTTTTAGTCTAATGATATTTATCTTACCGAAACAGTAGCATGAATATGAACTAGATAATTATCGCGATATTTAAATGGTTAACACGAAACGATTCGTAAACGTTATCATGTTAACTGGTGACAGTAATATGCCACCATAGTTAACCTTTCGATAAAAGGTACTTTACCTTACGGAAATCCACTGAATTTCGGTGAATTTACCAACATCCATTTTGGATCTGCAGTGACCAGCAAACGTTACATCTTGACATGTTTTATGTTGCACAACTAATCTAAACCTTCAAATTGCGCCGACCAACTTTTTTCAAGATATTTCTTGTTTATTTTGTACTCGTTAAATACATCAAAGTTTGTCGGATAATAATTAACCGTTATTCAACTGTAATCGACCGGAAATTGTGGGAATAAAACATATTAGTTTCACTGGTTTTGGGTATTGATTTGTAAGGCCAAACGGGCAAATGAATGCACGTGATGCAAGACCCGTCAGGCTAACAAAATGTAAACAAATTAGTTATACATTATATATTATGCGAATAGTAAAACATGTTTTATAACAGCGTATATATGACGTAAAAGCAAGTATCCCCTGTCGTTGCGCAATATATACTCAGTACATTTAAAAACGCACAGTGTTGTACCTGTGATATGTCTTTAAAATGTCATTTATGTGTGTTTGAAACCTCGTTTTTGTGGAACAATACCCGTTGATTGCAAGAAATTTTAGTTATCATCATTGTGTAAAATGAAATAATGCCATGTTCAGTTCTTATCTTGTATACCAGTGTACGTTTATGAAATTCGAGAAATCTTACATTTTGCGTTTTTAAGTGTACTGAGTATAGTTTTGCATCTATACATTGTATAGACTGACAATAAAAATACACTTTTTACATTTTCTGAACGTTGTATTTTTATTCATTTGTAACTGGTTATTTATGATTTAGTTACTTGGCTACAACCAATTGAATATGTGATGACGGGTATGAAGTTTATGAACAAAACAATTATATAATACGTTCATGTTTCCTTTAATTTTCTTCCATTAGGATTCACTACCGGTAAACTGGCCAGTAAAGCATCTATCAACGGCCGGTTCACCGCTCAACAGAAGTGTAATTGATTATATTGGTAAGTTGTGGTCTACGGTCGGGATTAATTATTCGTCTGTTGAAGTCACAGGAAGTTGGGCAGTAGTTACTCACCCCGACCAATACAAGGAATTCTACTGCGGCAAATTAAGCCAGACTTATTCTGAGAAAGAGATGAAGATTGTTGACGAATCTGGAAACATTGTGCCAAGAGGTCAGAAAGGTGAAATTTATTTCCGGAGTGAGGATTTCGAAGGTTATGTAAATGATTCACAAAAAACAGCAAAAGTTTTGACATCTGACGGATGGTTCAAGACTGATGATATCGGCATGTTTACGGAGAATGACGACCTCTATGTGTACGGAAGAAAATCCAATATTATCAATGCTGAAGGCACACTCATATCACCGGAATTGCTTGAGGAGGCCATTGAACAATATCCTGGAGTTGCTAATGTTGTTGTTGTTCCAGTACGCAGTGATATATATAACATTATCCTCTGCGCATGCGTGTACTTGAAACAAGGTGCAGATGTAACCGAGGAACAACTCCGGAGGCACTGTCTATCTCTCCAAGAACAAACTCCATATGATTTCAAAGAACTTCTACGTCTGTACATGTTTCTGGACATATTTCCTTTCACGTTTTTAATCCAACAGCCAAGAAAGGAGATGACTTGTCTAGCTGAAAAAGTATTTTCCAGTGATGTCCAGTGATATCAACAGTATTACTATAGGAACACCAGCAAGGGAACAGAGGCGCGAGAAATGGCCTGGTCGACCATAAAGAACAACTAAGGAGAATCCAGGAGGAAAAACAGGAGGGGGGGGTTCAATGGATTTATTATTACGAGTTTCAACAACTTTGAAACTCATTTTGTATTTATTAGAAATTATTTAGTATACTTGCATTACAAATATCACGGAATGGCACAATGCATGTAGAGGGATATGTTACATTGAATTACGTGGACTGGTACAATGTACGAGTATATTAAGGGATATATCACAAAGAACTGCGTGGACTGGTACACTGTATATAGAGGGTTATATCACAAAGACCTACGTGGACTAGTACAATGCATATAGAGGGATATATCACAAAGAATAACGGGGACTGGTACAAAGTATATAGAGGATTATATCACAATGAACTACAAGCACTGGTACAATGTATATAGAGGGATATATCACAAATAATTACGTGGACTGGTACAATGTATAAAGAGGATTATATCACAAATATTTCGTGGACTGGAACAATGTATATTAAGGGATATATCACAAAGAACTACGAGGACTGGTACAATGTATATTGAGGAATATATCACAAAGACCAACGTGGACCAGTACAATGTATATAGAGTGATACATCACGAAGAACTTCGTGGACTGGTACAATGTAGTAGTATATAGAGGGATATTTCACAAAGAATATCGTGGACTGGTACAAGGCATGTAGAGGGATATATCACAAAGAATTTCGTGGACTGGTACAAGGCATATAGAGGGATATATCACAAAGAACTACGGGGATTGGTGCAATGTATATAGAGGGTTATATCACAAAGAACAACGTGGACTGGTACAATGTATATAGAGGGATATATCACAAAGTTACGGGACTGGTATAATGTATATAGAGGGATACATCACAAAGAACTACGTTGACTGGTACAGTGTATATAGAGCGTTATATCACAAAGGTCATGGACTGGTACAGCGTTTAAATGTATATATCAAATTTAACTTGTAAAAATGGACTTGTACAAGTTTATAGAGGAAATTATCTCAAAGAACTTTACACACTGTATATAGTGGGATATGACACATAGTCCATGGGCTGGTTGAATGGAATTCATAATACATGTACTACAAAGGAATACCCTTGCATTTTCTATGGATAATAGATTGTGTGAATGGTTATATATAACTTGACTGTGTATATGGAAGTATTACGCTTCTACAATTTATCAACCTCTTTTGTTTCAGATATAATATGTTGTGACGAATACATGAATATCAGTCAATGTTTTGTCTTATGTTGTACATATTCTCCACTGAACATCCGTGATAATCTGTAATCATTGGATTCCAAACCATCGGGCATAACTCTGCCTCTACCCGCGATATTTACTTTATGTGTTTTCTCCCTTGTTTACTCATTGGAAGGTTGTGTCCACATTTTTATGTTTATAGACTGTTTAACATTAAAGTTCAGTTTGAACATGCCTAGAAAGCCATGCATTGTATTGAGGGGTTGTGATTAACAATAAATCAGTAGAAGTAAACTTTTAATGACGTTATTTTTTGAAGTATCCGTAAATGAGCAGTCAACAATATCTGAGAATGGAATGAAAAGGATTTAGTACTTAACCAAAACACTCATACGTCCCTTGGGACCCTTGAATGAAAAATGGTCTTCGTATTGATGTGGTCTCAATAGTGAGGTTAAATAAAGAGCACAACAGTGAAAATGTACTTTAAAAATGTGTTCTTAATTTTGAGGTGGTCTTATAATTGAGGTGGTCTTCAAGTTAAGTTTTACTGAACTTTACATCTACTCTCAAATTCGTTTAACTAAATAAACCGCGATTCTACTTTGGTAACTAACCAGTTCTCGTGCCATTCAGGAGTTCTAACTCGCCACATCGGGAGTCAGGCGCTCTACCCACTCGACTTATACGCCTTCCTTACATAGTTCATACTCTGAATAACACATATGCTACCCTGGTTTGTTAGCGAAAGTTAATTAGTTATCAATGACACTATGTAAATATAGAAGTGCATTTACTGCTTAATAGATTAATAAATTCACTTCTCGGCTGTTTGTGTTCATACTTTTAATGTAGTCTGAAATTAAAACATCGAACAAATTAATTGATGCTTTTATAGCGTAACTATACACGAATGTCATTATATGGCTCTGTGTATTCTTGTACTTTACTGATACTGTGATTATATCAGTATTTCTTGTATTGGCTGTCTTATATATATGGTAACTGTTTGTCGTCAAAGGCACAGGCATTCGTCGCATAAAGGTCCCCCAAACTCCACACTCCAACCCTCCAACACGCAAATCTGACGTTAATTCTTCCCCACTATATGTATATGATTAATATATACTTATAGTATAGAATTTGTTTTTAAAGTAAGATTTTCGTGTTGGGGGGAGGGGGTTGTAGTGTGGTGTTTGGGGATCTTTTATGTGACGAATGCCTGTGGTCAAAGGCATCTTATTATACCAATACAAATGTCACTAAACAGTAGACAAAACTATAAAAACCCATTGGTGTTTGATCAAGTGGGGTATCTTGGATATTTTCCTGTTTTTCCACAGTATTTCTGCTATATACGGCAGTCAGGTGACTTAACCAGTGTTCTAGGGTTACCAACCAGTACTAACCTGTTTACCCGCAAGCAACTGACACATGAATCAGAGGTGGAGGTTATATGTTATTTCTTCATAGCGTATTCGTAGAAATATTGCTGTTCTGAAATGCACTTCACTCTTTACCACTTCTGAGATTTTCACCACACTATATAACTATAATCAATTGAAAAGAAACAAGAAATATCTTTAAAAAGATGGTTGCAATCTGAAGGTTAAAATTTGTTGTACAACATAAACAAGAAATATCTTTAAAAAAGATGGTCGGCGCAACTTGAAGTATGCAAATGTGTTGCAATCTGAAGGTTAAAATGTGTTGTACAACATAAAAAAATGCCTAAATGCTACGACTGTTGGTCATTCAATTACGCTATACTACAGAAACTCCGAGACCTGTAAGGGGAGATCACTGCGTAGTGTGACAAGTCACAGACACATTATAGTTTGTTTTAATATAGTTCATCAATATTACTTAATGCATAAGTAGTAGCGGATCCGTGGTCCAGTGGTAACACGTTGGACAAGTAATCCAGGGATCGCAGGTTCGATTCCCGGCTACATCACTGACAGTGCTAACAGTCTTTAAAAGACTTTAAAAACCGAGGTCCCGTGTATGATGCTTTCCATCGAGCACGTAAAAGAACCATGGGTGCTTCTGGAAATGGGGCATCTCCTGTATCATGCACTATCCTCCAAAAATCTAAAATGACTAGTATTCTTCCGGAGGCGTTGCCCATATGGGAAATCATTTTTCTTTATTTCGGTTTGAAAATCTAGCATTTCTAGAACAAGTCGGATTGAAGATCTCTTGCAAAAATGTTTTCAATTTTTTCAATAATTTGTTATTCTTCTTCGCATCTCTGTCTTATATTTTTGTTTTATTCGATATTCCATACAAACTATCTGACATATTTACACATAGTACTTACATATAAAACTGTTTAGTTACAAAACGGAAACTTGTATGCAACGAATTGCCAGCTTGGTTACACAGACGAGTGATACCGTCCCACAGCACTTTTGTGCTTTGATATATTGTTGGTTGCCATGATAACCATTTTTGTATTAAGGTCATAGACTCATTTAACGTATTGCAGGTTAAAAACAAATTAAAAAATTAGAGTAAAAAACTGTTGTGTTAAGGATATATGTTACTATGAAACCCGTTATGTCGACATTACAGGGACCTGATAAAATATGTCGACATATCCGAATATCGACACATCCGATTCCAGTACTGGCAACCTTACTTGTCTTGTATATACGTATTTTTGCTATGGTGGTGTTGTAAAACTTACCACTCGTGTGTTTTGCTGCAGGTGTTGTAAAACTAATTGAATCGTGAAATTTGGTATACTTTAAATAAATAATATCACAGACATAATATATGTATATGTTCGATTTTTATGTTGTTTTTCGGGTTTAATGCCCTTTTTTCAACAATATTTAATCATATACGGCGAGTGGCTGAAATTATCAGTTTTACTGAAACTGGTAAATATTCGCTGCGACACTTATCAATCATATTGCAAACTACGATGTTAATTTACAGATCAGTTTTACAAACTGTGAAATAATTAATTGTGACACATACAATAGGTCGGGATAAAATTGTTTATCTTTTCACGGTCAATTGACACCTTTTCAATTTCAATCAAGTCGAGAGGATGTCGACACAAACAAGTACATTAAGGTGTGAAAACACTCTTTGGGCCAGAGAAATCACGTCGACATAGCCGAAATTGTCGACATAGAAATGTCGACATAAAAATCATTTTCCATATACAATATATAGGGACCGAAATCGGGACTTTACAAATATGTCGACTTAACCGGAATGTCGATATAACCGATGTCGACATAACGGGGTTCAAGTGTAATTATCTTTCAATAAATGACAATAAAGACTGAACTATTTTGCATTTTGTTGTTATGGTGATGTTACTAAAATTCATAAAATTTCAATAATAAATTGACCATTTCTGATAATTCTACAGAAGTCAATGTAAAACGGCAATTAGCTCATTTTTGCCCAGATACATGTACCACATTTGGACCAAAAGCCTCATGGCAAAGCTAGTCAAACATACGACAAACTTTTTTGTAAATACGAAATAATATTATGTCTTTACGAAATAATATTACGTTTTAATGTGGAACTGTTGTAATTCAATCTGCATTACCCTGACCAATTGACACGTATTTACATACATGTGCGATGTACAGTAAAACCTCACCTAAAGACCACTTAAATAATAAGACCACATCAAAATTAAGAACACAATTTTCAAGTCTAGTTACACTGATTTGCTCTTTATTGAATCTAAATACTAATACCACCTCATTAAGAAGACCAGTTTTCAAGGGTCCAAAAGGTGGTATTATTACTGAGCTTTGAATGTACATTAAAATGACACACTCGCCGTAGCCTATGCATTCAGAGCATGCTGAAACAAGTATTATTTCATACAATGCTCGTCTAACTTTCCGTACTGCCAGTGCTTTGATTCAATAAACGGGTTTAATACTTTTCAACACTAGACTGATTTCAATACCCCGATTAAAATACCCGCATTAACTATCATTGGGGTTAAATCGTTTTTTAACAAATGTGTACCTGTCATGTGTTGTGCAAACGAACGATTGTCTCCACAAAGCGTGTCGGGATATCAGATAAAGCGCATTGGAGTGGTTCGATTCAATATTCATATCGTTGTTTCACGTTTACTAGATCACGTGGTTTTCACATGTAATACCAAGTCGCATTGTGAAAATATAAGCCGCGTGGTAGTGAAGAACTTAATCAATACTAACGTTGGTCTATACGTGTTAAGCTTAAGTATTTTAGCAAAAATGGGAAAGTTCGTTTACATTTCGATTGTTTTATTTTCTTTATTCTGTGGTTTAATATTTGATTCGGACCATGTTGGTAAGAGCTCTGACCGATACATGGATCTTTTACGGTTGTATAATTTAAACGACACTGTGGAGTTTACTGAGACTATATTAAAAGATATTGTCCACGGCTTCGGTGAGAGAATCGAGTGCACACAGAGCGACAATGAGAACAATTCGTGTCTGGAGAATATCGTAAGTTTTGTTTACTAGTATCGAATTTAAGCTAGTATATTATCACCTGGAACCAATATATTACTAGTCCCAGATTATCACCTGGGTGTAATTTGTCGCTGTAATTAGCACATTGTTGTTACTATTTTGTTGAAGTCGTATATATCTGTATATTACCTGTCACGTTGTTGATACGTGAATGTAAATTAAATGTAAACAGTATTTATACTACTATAGATAATTCCCATATTTACAATATTGACCTCCTATGTTCAAAATAGATAGCCATATTGATAGGCAAATTCGTTAAAGTTTTTAGGGAACATAATGTAAACGATGATAAAAAATGATCAGATATATAAAAAAATACCCATTCATTATGCTCATGTGGGCAGACGGCTCAGACAGTTGACGAAAAAGTGGTTGTCACATGCAAATTCTCTTAGTATTTTCTCAATTATCACATATTTGGGAATTACTCTTATAAGTGCTTATCAGTTTCGCCTATCAAAATGGCTGATTATTAAGAACAAGGGAGGTAAATATTGTAGATGTGGGAACTCTCTACCATGGATTACATGTTAGTTCGGAGAATACTGTTATTGTGTCTGTAGGTCAATATTTTCCAAAACCTTTCCTGACCACCTAGAGATTGTTAATTACCAAACTCAGGTATAAAGACATCAACATGTATGTAAATACTATTCATAACATAGTTTAGTGTCTATCTAAAAGCATTGACGTTAAAGCAGCGTATATATAACCGGTAATAGCATGGAACCAATATCGAGTCTTCGATTAAGTCAGACTCAAAAACCTTCTTAACTGTCTGAAATATGTTTATATAGGGTGTTTACGTATTCCATTGCAAATAATTCAGTAATAAGTCTTTACAGATATTAATGCGCTTATAGGCTAAAATAGTGCAACATGATACTGCATTGATAAACTAATCCAGATTCTTTCCTCTCTATGCAGTGTGTAACAGTAAATACACCTGATAAAAAATCGACACTGTAATTATCATTACATCAGTGTTGGGTGGAACAGTGATTGCCCTATAACTTGAATTGCGAGTAATATCCTACTCAAAGTGTCAATTTTTGGCCGCCACGTCTAGCTACGTTGCTACAGCGTGAGGAAATGTGGAACAACGTGGCTGAATGTTATTAAACGTGACAAAACGTGAACTGTATATTTTTATTTTGTGCATGTTTAAAATTCGCTGGCTTTTCCCTCGCAAAGTAGACCTACTACAGCGTAGCAACAACCTGGCAAGAACGCTGTACACCGTAGCACAACGTTTCTAACACGTGACATAAAGTGACCATACAGCTGTTCTGTTGTGTTGTTGACACGTTGTGCTGTTACTTTGAATAGAGGTTGACGCCCGTCAAAATCACCTTCCAATAGTACTTCGATTATTTCGAAGATACGTTTACACTTATTTATTTTTACATCGATTCTGAAACAAATTATTACAATTTAAAATAAAAATCACTGTCAATGACTGCACTCTGAATTTCCAGTAATCGAGCATATGCAATCCAATTTTGCCGAAGCACGATGACTTGCTTATTACCAATTGATAACCTTTGATCCATTCTACTCGTTTAATTATTTTTTCGATCTTATGTTTAAATTTCTTACTGTCGCCTCAAGACAAATATATCTCCGTGTGATCGCGAGAGACAATTTTCTGTCTGCACGTTAGTCACGATATCAGCAAATAAGCATTTTTAGTTATTAAGTACGAAGCAGAAGAAGTATGTGGTGACTAGACACATACAGTACACCAATCTCCTACGCAGTGATCTCCCCTTATAGTTATCGGAGATACCGCTGCGTGCAATTTGACAGTACACATAAGGACAGGACTGAAGTCAGATTACAATGCAATGTATACGTATAAAACGTAAACTTGTTTATTTATTATACTGTCATCCCTATTTAAAGTGTCAGCCATTTCTAACTTATGAGACACCTACTTTCTGAACACATTTACTTCCCGATTCCTATTTTTTAATGCAAGACACTAGACAGTTAAGCACACGGTAACCATTATCTAACTAGCTGGCGACTCACCAACCGTATCATAACGGACCCCTATAGAGATTTGGACCTTCGACCTCCCGCTCCAAAGGCGGATGTCTTAACCACTCGGCCACGGGAGACGGTATATGACCAATATGATGCCACTAGGATAATATAGAAGTAACGTCAATGACCGTTTGGTATGCTTTTTTTGCAAGTCAGCATTTAATGATCTAAGGAAATCGTCATTTAAGCTTATGATTATTTTACCGGCAATGTAACTCCAACTGGTCACCAGGCCATAGCGTCAATATATCAAAAGCATACTTTAATGTTGAAAGTTCTATTCACAATTTTCATTTTTATGGTACATTGTATATTTTTTCAAATGGTCCATTTCTTTTCTGGACTGTAAAAAAAAATTCATATATTTTTTCAAGCAGACAGAGAAAATCAACAAAACTATCTCAAAACGCAAAATTAGTATTATGACAATCCAACTGTGTCTGTACGCACCTTAGTCTGCAAATACGTTGCCTTGAATAATCAAAGCGCTGAAAGCACTGCAGTTGTTCGGTATTGAACACTGGTTTTGTATTCAGCACTTGCAGATTCGCAGAAAGTACGAATCATTATGGTCCATTGTTGAATCATTAAATAAATTTAATTGCGCAGTAAAGATTTCTACCTGTATTGAGTATGTTATGCAGTTTTCGAATTAAGGTGATGCGACTGTCGAAAATTGTCACAGTACTAGTTGTTCTACCGAACAACTAAAACATTGAATGTTATTGCATGGAAAACCCCTGCATACAAGAATTTGTAATACATGTACATTGTTATTGCTTATCGTCCTTAATCACGCGATTGCTTATGGTTAATACAAAGACCTCAATACTTAGGTCTTTGGTTAATACGACAATTTATTACCACAGAGTGATAAAAACTTGTATTGTCCCCATAGACAAGGTTAAGCCCAATAAAACACCACGCAATAATATCTAACAGTTTTACCGCATGCTTAAATCTAAAGTTCTGTTTGGAATAGTTGATAAAATATAAATTTAACCCGCATGGGGGTCTCTTGTTGATTTTAAATATCAAATATTACATTGAACTATTTATTTGAAACCATAATTCGTCATTATGCATGATGTTGATATCTGCGAATGCATTAATACAACATGTGTATCATTGAAATGGTTAATAAACACGATAAATGCTGAAAGTTCTCTCAGATATGTATCAAAATAAACCATGTCTCCGAAATTGGACTCGTTATCTTGATTTATTTAATTGTGTTGTGGATGAAACACAAGGGAAGATAATGTCACCTTCGCATTTTTATCTTTGTTCGGAGGTTTTTAGAAATACAATTACATTAGGTACTGGGTTCGATTATACATGTAGTTGATATGGATTTAATTTTGTCACCAATCGTATAAAATCATGATATGGCTAAACAAAGTAAACGTCTACCAGTATATTATAGAACGAGTCTGAATTTATTAAGAGATTTCTGTTAAAAATCGGGGATTAGATGAAAATAATGGTGATTAAGAGGTGGTATATTGCTAGACAATTATACATGGGCATATAGTGGTGTTGCTGATAATTATTTGGGCGTGGTTGTTTACCCTTTGTCTCAATTAATTATCATGACATATTCAATACGTCTGTTTTTACCTGTATATTATTTTGCATTTATGTAGGCTAGAAGCATGTTTTATTGCTTAATGCTGAATAAAAGTTGTTGTTGTTGTTGTTGTTATTGTTGTTGTTTACTATGATGTTACATCTTATTCAACGATATGCATGTAGTGGGAAAAGCATTGTACGATGTTTGGAGAATATTTTAGCAAATTGTAAAAAAACAGGTTAAAACCATAAGTTACTGCGTCAGCTGCTCATGCGTATTGTATATTATATTTTGAGTCGCCCAGGTGAAGTATGGATTTGGTTATTAAATATATGTTAAGTTATTGAAATGACATATAAGGTTACATGTACTATAGTTGTTCTGCAGCGGTGTATGGAGTAAGTTATGAGCATGTCAATTATTTGGTGTCACGGTACATACGTATGTAAAGCATTGGTTCGTTAGGTTAACATTATGGAATACTGATTGTAATATTATATTGAATAATGTTTACAACTAAGATGTTAGTGATTATAAGTGAACTATCTATATGTATACACATGCGAACGGCGCATTGTAGATGTTTTTATAAAAAGGGTTTTATTGACCTCGGTGGTTAGAGGCTAGACTGTCACCCGGCAGATTCAGGTTCGAATTCCGAGTTAGGCAGTTTACGTTCTTCCGTGACATTGGCTACAGCCATGTCCTCCACTTGTTGAGAAGTTGTCAGTTGCTTGTGGAATAGCAAGTTGGTACTGGATGATATACAAAATTAATTCCAGGAAAACTAGTTTGGTCAACTTGCCGCCATTTGTAAAACCCGATGAAAAGAAATCAATTCTTTAAATAAGAAGACGAAGAATGTCCATGCATTCCCTGAAAAAAACCATAAAGGAACATACTCAATATAACAATTACCCTGCAAAAAACGAATTCGAAAATTGTCATCTTTGTAATCTGCAAGTTATAGAAGATGAATACCATTTCTCTCTTACTATGCAGTCATAGACATTATAGGTATTAATGCAGCAATGATGCCATTTTCTATGATTTCATATAGATTTGAGACTTTATAAAGTATAACATAATGTAACAATGTATGTTATTTCATGCAATTTGAAATGTTGCTTCAATGTCACAGTACTTGAGATTTTAGAAAACTCATACAATTGTGTATAATGATATTTATTCCAGACAATGGGAACAATATTACTGCATAAGTTTACATTCTTGAGACCAAGACTCACCACTTAAACTTGCCTTAAAATTTAAAGATATAAAACATTACGATTTAAACTCGAAAAAAATCAAACCGGCAATTTAGATATTTTTTGCATATTTTGGTCTTTTGTATAATAATTGTGAGCCAACTTTTTGGTATGATTCGTTCCTTAATATTCAACTTATCGATTTCTCTAAATTATTATCTCTCTTTTAGTCTGTTATGCTTTGCACCATGTTAAGAGACCATATATAGTAAATGTGGATTCAAAATTAGTTGACACTGTCGTTATTGTGTTCTTGCTGTCTTTTGGTAAATGTATTCACCGTCTGATCACCTCACATTTTTACAACCGTGCTCGGGTAAATAGAAGACACGCATAGAGATAATAAAAAAATAAATCAACCGACCATTGTGATCATTTTGAATACAACAAATCATGGTTTTGATGTTTTGTAACACACGAAAATCACTGGGTTCAAAAAGTACAGAACATGTTATTTGATATATAGACGCTGCATAATTGTACTTTGACCTTTGTCCGAAAGTTCATATTGTAACAGTAAGAAGGCGGATTTAGCCTTGGATAAGTTGTAAAAATAAATGGATTAGTTGTGTAAATAAATACCATGACCGTAACTTTTATAGCAGACCGTCGTTCATGAACCCAATGCATTCAACTATTGTAGTCAGTCTGTCCTGTATATTTTTCCGATCGAACGTATACTAAATGTGATAAATATCTGTTTTACGAAAAGAGTTCATGGAGCGTATTGAAGTGTTTCAAAATGAATGAATACACGGCATTAAATATAAGATGAACACGTGATACATCGGACTCATGCACTGATGACTGAAATCACGAAAATTGTGTATATAAATGTAACGTCAAATTTACTTAAATTAGGATTACTTTAAATAAAATATATTTTATATTCGTTTAAAGTTTACAATAGTCGTAATCATGCACATATGTTGTATGTTCACCTTTATTAGATTTAACACCAATGTGTTGTTATTTTATTCTTTCACAAACAGTCTATACGTATAGGCTACTTTAATATCTTGATATTATCGATGAATAACAAATCAAGTTTAGTCTACCACTGACCCTGAACGTATTTACTCTTTGTTTTCAAAACATTTAATTTCGATTTGCAGGGACATTAATTTTGCTACACTCGTAAAACCGCCAAATGAATCCATTGAAATTGCAAATAATTTAAATTCTGGTATGTGCCATGTGAGGGAAAGATTGTAGAACACTTAATGGGTCCCTTTTACCAGTAAAACATGCTTTGTAACATATTTGATTCCCCATCAGGTATCTAAGACATTAAAATATGTGGCAAAATATTTTTATATCTAAATTCATAGTCACATGTTTACCGATAAACCACGATATTTTCGCTGTAGGTCTTGCGATCCTACAAGTCCTCTGAGTTTATTATTGATTTGATGAGTATATCGGCTGATTTGACAGGGATATTTCAATTGTGGAATAGCGGGAATCTTGATATAAACGGCTTTCCTCAATTATTTGTGTCATTTTTGGCGAATGTGTATACCCGAATAGTCGTGTGTTAATTTCTAATACCATAGTATGGAAAACGTGCAATCTTGGAAGCGCCTCTCAGAACCTTCAGTTCTTTGATTATTGTCGTTTTTGAGTGATAATTGTTATTGCCATCATTTAGTGCAATTCATTGTCCACGTAATGCCAATGGTTACCATTATACTTTTACTAACACCTCTCCAGAGCAACACCCTTTGGGAGAGACAAATTCCGGCTGTTGTTTAGACAGACGGACTGACGGACGGACAGACGAACAGACGGACTTATTTCGATATATAAATTGCAAACATTGTGTCATGCATAATATATGATGTCTTACACATTATAGTTTTATATCACACAGAAGCTCTAATGTCCTGAACATTTCGGAAAACTACATTTCAATGGTCATAATCTCAACTTAAACGCATGTATGTGTGGCTGAATATAAGAATTAGTAAAGATCCGGTCTAATTTTTGTATTTAATTTATAATAAAAATAATACTATCTTTATTTCATGAAGATATCACATTAAGATACAGATGTAACGAGTCTTTTAAGAAATAAAAGCTCGACTTGAACGATTCCGAATGCAGGCGAATTCGACAATGATAACATGACGTCACAGATCACGTGGTATTATGTATTGTCTAATCTCCACGTGCTTGAATGTTTTCCATGTGTTAACAACTTTAATGTTCCCATCTTATATAGATATAAAAAAGCATCTCTGTACGAATTAAACAACTAAGGAACTGTTCGATGTTATGTGTTGTATAATCTCCATATATCCTTATGTACTATATTTAACAAACAGTTGCTAGATTCCTTATATAAAGTTTTGTATATGCACAGATTCGTTGTCTTCATTACTCTACGACGCTTGCTACACGTTAAACAGCTATTTTTGGATTGGCTGTATAATATTGATTTTGACCTACATTCTAGACCAATAAAATGTTGTATATGAAGCACGTTGTTTAAATATACAAAAAATAGGACGATTTGATTGGTTCATATTTTAAGCAGAGAGGCACCATACAGCGTTTGTTTTTATTCCACTGAGACTCTTCTTCCCCGGACCTCGATATAAACACCAGTATCAAAGATATGTACATTCGTTATCGCTGAAGCTCATTCAAAGCTTTGAAGACTTAAAGCGATCAATATCACGCTTTAAAATGCCACTTTTTCCGGTCATAAAATTACTAAATTAAGTCATTGAAGTGGAGTAACAAATCATTCTTGTATTTATTGCAGTGTTTGGACACCGATGAATATCTTGGGGACCCTTTAAATGTCAACATAACGTCGATCAACGAGGATCAATTTGAAGACATATCTATCATTTTATTGTACACTGCTATTAATGGCACATGTTACAATACGATACAAGTGACACAAGATATTGTTGATGAGTTCCGTCAATCACTCATAGTTAGACTGAGAGATGGCGTTACCCCTGGCAACACACTCGATGTAACGGCTTTACAAGAAGCTCTGGAACAAATTACGTTAGGTACGATCAATTAACATATTATTACAAAAAGGAGAGAATAAAATGCTACAGTGAACGCCACTAGATAATGCCTCTCCACACATAACTACGGGAAAACAACAGTCCATAAAACAAAAGGCATTTGAGAAGGCGCAATGGTAAATACGTAAGGGAACAGGGGCACAAGGAATGGCCTGGTCGACCATAAGGGATCACTTAAGAGAATCACAAATAGAGCGTCTGAAGCAAAGCATTTGTATGAGTATTTACAATGATCGTTTGTAATCCTTATCACAATAATTGCAAAATAATGCTGTACATAGCTATCCGATCAACAAAAAGTGTAATGAGCGCGTTAATATGTATGGGTAACATCGAAATCTAGAATGAAACATAATTGACTTCATGAAGTACATGCAGATGTATACCCGTGTGAAGCAACCGTTCATTACGAACCAGTGAACCTACTTTTGACTTGAACCACGTAAACATAAGTTAAAAGTACAAAACGCCCAAATTAACTTATACATCTAAAATTATGCTTATAAACAACGGTATCATATTACATTTACCAGCCTTGAAAAATCGGGCATTGACGTTATATACATGCTGTATGCAATATGATGTTTGATAAATAAATCGGTTAATTATTGCCAGTTGATACTATCAGTTTCAGACCATGAGGACACACACACATCAATGATAACAGACGAACACGATGAAGATCATGAAGAAGAAAGCCATGTAGATACCATTGCAGAAAAGGTAAAACAGCTACTAGTATTAAATTACGCAAGTATGCAAATATGTTTGAGAATGAAAATCTTAAACATGTACGCGTATTCAAAGGCGAAACCAGCCTGTTCGCCCTCACCCAATATCGGATTAGTATGTTAGGTTTACATGACATACAATGTATAAAGTTGTATTCTCGTTTAGCTCGCAAGCAAGAATTCACCATTATTGATACCAAATTTGGTGAACATAGACGAAATATACATGTTAAACGTCTTCTTATTATATCGCGAGTGAGCTTACCTATAAAGTACCAAAGTTTGCGCTCCTTACCCAAAATCCTAGTTCCTACCCTGGATATCATGGCATACGACACAAAGCACAAATAGCCATTGGACGGTGTTTCTGAGCATCAAGAGTGCCATTCAACAATATAATTCTATTTCAGAAAGACCCTGACATCACGATGATTTATACCGAACATATGCACATTTTACTTTTGGTATTATATGGATTGACATTATTTTACAAGCTGTACATGTCTACGCGTACACTTATCATTGAAAATCAGATCTAAAAATATTTCACCTCGTCATTGTTTACAGTGTCTTGGAGCAGACGTACTTTTTGATGAAGTGAATGACGTCTACCAACATGTGTCAGCAGACGACATTGGTCATATTGCAGCGTCCATTGTATACCAGATATTGAAAGGTAACACAATCCGAAACAATAATACATTAACATTAAACCTGCACACGATATGCGACAAAATACATATCATATATATGTACATATAACATTAATGTTTTGTTGTTTTTGTTGTTGTTTTTTTAGAGAGGGAGGGAATTTATTTTCCTCGTCTATAGGTATACCGAGTGGGTCGATGGTATTCCACTCCATACCGTTTATAACATCAATGTTGTTTAGTTGTACAGGTCTCATTTATGCAAATGACACAATTTGTCAAACACGATAATATTATGTACAGTAAAACTTCGAAACCTCGAACTGACGTCGGAACGAGCAATTAGTTCGAGCCATCTACCTGTTCGAGGCATCTACTGTATACGTGTATATGTACGAACTGACTGTCACCGGTGCAAGTGTACTAAGCATGCCGAACGCATGGCATTTGTGTGTTGTTAGTGTTTTCATACTGAATGCACATCGTCAATAGTCACAGCATTATTCATAATAATAATAATTAAAAAATGAATAAATAAATGATTCGCTTTAAACGTTCTGAATATGCGTTGACACGGGACTATCCAATGCCACCGAATGTGATAACATTTCTTTGTATAATTAAATACGACTTATGCTAATTTACTCATTTGTTTTTTAACCTTGTAGATAACACATCTGTTGCACTTGTGTTTTGTGAACTAGTGCACGTATTGTTTTCGTGATTTCGCATTTGCTACTGATGATTGGCTATATATCAATGTTCCATGTACCTGAATAAATACATTATTTAAAATGCGACTGAACTGTTTCAAATATATCCTTAACAGTCCCATTTCTTTCCAAATATGTATGAATAAATGTAATAACTTACAAGCAGCAAACAAATTTTCGGAAATTATCATTAATATATTAAAAGTGATGGATTTTGCGTCTGAAAAAGGTGATTTCCTAAAACAATTCTCATCGCGAGTGGATACCCATCCCGCACCCATCCCATCCACGGCACCATTGCTCAATATCTCCTACGCGCCTGATTTATTCGTGAATAATATGATTTATACAGACACGATAGTAAACAATTACGATGTTCTATTTTTAAACAAACAGTACTAGCACTGTTGTCATTCGTGGCAGACATACACTATTTGCATAATTTAAACATGAATAAACTCGAACAAACAAACTCTCACATTCAAAGGTTTAATGTTTCGTATATATAGTTTATTATTCGTAAGAAGCACATCATTTAAGAACACTTGAATTAAGCACTATCAATTATGTATGTTTAATAGATCCATTTAGTGATTTGTTTGTCGCATAAGTACATGTACACTGTATTGTTTGGGGTAATTATCACTACGTGCAAATTACACATGTGAACTTTCTTACCTGTCGGCAAACAATTGAATATCGCTCTGTCCATGAAAGGTGTGAATTATTGTATTGTTCGACCTATCTATGGTGAACAATGAATGAAATGGTTTCTAGGGACCGCAAACCCTGTTCGAGTGTTCGACCTATCTCCGTTCGAGTGATCTACTGTTCGATAATATGAAATAAGAAGGGGTTTCGCCGGTACCTAAGAACCTGTTCGAGGTATCTACTGTGTTCGAGCCAAAACTGTTCGAGGTTTCGAAGTTTTACTGTATTTGTTTTTCATGCCATTTCTACAAACAATCGTTAATTAAATACAGAATACCTAGACATATTCGCTGTGTTTTCCTGAGAATCGTGACTGCTTTGAAAGGTATGCAGACGTAAATTGAGAAGTATACACTTGGTTCAATTCAGCAGACGAACACACTGAATATTATTTGTATCGATTACAAGCATGATGCATGCACAATATTGACTGAACTTTATCGAAATAATTAAGAATAAAAACCGCAGAATGATCGTAAAACCTCGCCACATGTCAACATGAGGTATTTCTCCTTTATTTACTTATAACCTAAATGAAAAGTATTTTACAATCAGCTCATTCAACAGAATCATGTGAATAAATGAGTTTAAAAATGTAATATAAGGGCGATTAACAAAACTATTGCCGGTCGAAAATTGTGCAGTTTTCAATTAACTGAGTTTATACTATGTATACCCATACCTATATTAATTCTCTGAAGCACACAGTTGTGGACATTTGAACGAAACATTCATTGTGAACGAAATAGGAAGAGAAAATAACGAACAACAACACTTTTTGTTTGTTTGTTATTGGTTGGGGGGGGGGGAGTGCATTGGCTAATGCAATTTTAATTGCATTTTAATGATATAACCATAATTAGCATATTGTTGGATTTACGATAAGAATAATTTGATGTGTTGATATGAGTTATATTGTAATCTTAGTTTCCCACTAAAAGTACATTTTGATGGTAATGAACAAACAGAAGAACACAGATAAAGGTATAAGGATAATATAACATGGTCTGGCCCCGATCTCCTGAAGCATCTCAATCTGAGCTAAATCTCAGCTCAAATATTTTTCTGAAATGTTGAGATTTTCTCATCTGAGACCGGACTCAAAATTTGTAGTACAAACGAAAAAAATGAGATGAGCTTTTCTCAGAAAGATTTCAAGAGATCCAAACTGAGATTTGTCTCAAACTCAGGCTCTGATTTGAGCAAAATATCAATATTGAGCTGAGATTTCTATTTGAGATGCTTTGGAAGGTCGGAGCCTGATACACGGCCGTTTAATTCTCTCAGATCAAAGCGGAGTGTTATGTAAATGTTTTGCTCTGTTGTGTCTTCGTTTCATTGTATTAGTTTGGTATAAACATGCGATAATATAAAACATAAACAGTCGGACCTCGTTTCTTTTTTGAATAATGCATGGTTCCGAATAACCCATTTCAATTCGACGTGCCTAAGAAGATATATCGGGACCTTATATTTAGTTCGGATGATACCAAGTATGTATTCGAATAGAAGGTTGTCGAAAAACGAGGTCCGACTGTATCTTAAAAATGATATATAAAGAAATTACATGTTAGATTCAAAGGCGATTAGCTTAAAACAAACCTATTAAGAACAATGCACAATCAGGGTGCTTTTGTAAGTACGTAACTCATGTACAATAACACAAACAATGTAAGAAAACAATTGCTCCAGACTGATCTCTTGACATGACTTTAAAACCACTCTTAAAGTTTAAACAATGATAAAGTTTATTTCATGTATCTAGTGGAATGCTGTTGCTTCATAAATACAAAATATTTCTTGGGGGGGGGGGAGGGTCTGTAGATGGGTTGTCATCATTAATGTAACTGAAATCTTTAAATGGGATGTATTTTCTAAACGGGGTAATCGATTTAGTCTCTGAATGGATAAATAACATTCACAACAGTAGGAGTTTGAGAGCGTTTCGTTGTTTATAAATATATTCCATTGTTCAAACTTGAGTCCGTGTATCTATATGTACTGCAATTTTTCATTGGTCAATTTTAAGACTCTGCTCAGTATCAACCAATTAGAATCGAGAGTTTTGAGATAGGTCTCCGAACTGATAGCTATACCTTAAGATCCAGCAGATTTAAATGTTTGGCCTAAGAACGGGTGTATAATCTTGGCAATAGGATACACTATTTGATAAATGACTGTCTGCATATCGCGGTTAATGAATGGATATTTATTTAATATATTAGCCAATCACATGTTTGCTTTTTTACTGTCGCATTCCAGGGGCAAAGGTTTCCCGGAGTTGTCGAATTTTACCACGAAAACACTTCTTCATGAACAAATTGTATCACGCAGACGCTGGTGCGAATACAACGATGAGTTTACCAGGTATCGTGGTTTTGCATTTCAAATTAACTCACCAGTGAATTCTGTCCAATGTATTGAATTGCACGAAAATAAGATCGTTGTTTGATACTTCCGAGTTGTCCGTGGTTGTTTCGATGGGTAGATATACGAAACAGGTTTTGTAAATAAAAAGATCAAGTTTGCTATGCATACATTGGTTATGTACAATGCTGTTAAATAATACTTCTTTTGTTGTAAGGTTGTAGCAGTCTCACCTTTCTATAATGATTTGTTAAGAATAGATTGCATTCTTCGACGTCCTTTCGGTATGAAATTAAAGCACCGCACCCATTCTTAAACATCACATGCGTGATCTATTACATGAGCTTGAATTTAAACAACTAGTTCTCAAATTGATGGAAATGTACTCGATATGGATAGTATGTAATGCTATTTCAGAATTTGAGAGAATGTTAGAAGATCTTGGTTTAGGAGAAATGCATGGTGCTGAAGATGATCATGCAGAAGACGAGAAGGCTGAAGACGAGCATGGACACAGAAGGAAAAGAGATATGTCTGACTTCTATCACGATGAATGGGTAAGATATTCTGGTCAGCTATACCCGTTGATTAATACTAAGAAGGTCACCAGAGACCATTGAACACTGTACAGATGTCGACACAGGAGATTGTCACGAGTTCTCTACCGTATATATATATTATGCACTAAATATGGATGTGGATAGTTGTAGTCAACTTTTCGCATTAATTGATTTAAACAATTTTGATCGAAAATGGGCAACGTACTTATATTTTTAAGCGAATTGTGGTATTTGTAGAGAGTAATACTAATAATATAAAAGTCATGTTGTATATTTATTATGACAGCTAAATTTACAAAGCTACATGCCTTATTGCTAGGCTTGTATTACCCCATGTCGTAAAAGACGCTACAATTTCACCCACACTCATGATGATTACTGTCTCTATTTAAACAGGAAACAACATGTTACAATGCCGAGGAATTATTAGCTATCCACAAGTTACTGGAAGATCATATTTCAACAGAAAACTTCCTTCAACTGTGTCCAGCTCTTGTGCAACAAACACTCAGCGGAGCATGTAAGATGGATGCCAAAGTTCCAGAGGAATCAGCTGGATCTTTTCCTACATTTGCTGAGAGTGAGTAACAAAGGAGATTGTCACGAATTCTTCCCCTTTATCCCTTTTATATTACATGTGCTATACAGTAAAACCTCACTTAAAGACCACCTCAATAATAAGACCACTTTGAAATTAACAACACAACTTTCAAGTCCATTTTCACTGTTTGCTCTTTCATCAACCTCAATATTAAGACCACCTTAACAAGAGTCCCAAGGGTGGTCTTATTATTGAGGTTTGATTGTATACATATATATATATACTATAGAAGGGATATAGGGAGATAACTCTGGATGGGATAAAGGGAGAGGACTCGTGACAATCCCCTGTGGCCTTTGTACATGTAAATTGGCGAGGGTTACTTCTTTAATTAAGTGACAAGTGTTTTGTGCGTATGTATTTAAAAGGTTCGATTCCTAAGTTACAGAAGTTTCGATTTTACATCTTTCAAAGAATATCAATCTGTTTTCGGGATATTTTCTTTACATCGTTTATTAGAACTAATAGAGTTATAAACCTTGCAATATACATATAGATCTACATTCCAATGCACTACAGTATGGATGGCGCAATGATTGTAATTTAATAGTTACTGTGATAGTCATAAAGGCTGGAATTGCTAAATGTACGGCAAATTAATTATTTAACGCAAACCGAAAATTACCTTTTTACGTAACCAGACAAACAAGTAGATATATTTAGGTGAACCATTCGTCAGTTCATTGTTAAGTCGCGGTATACGACAGCTACTCTATACAATAAGAAAATTGCTTCTATAATGAAAAAGTAATTAGCCGGTAGCTAACTTTAATATCAATGCAAATACAATAAATCCTCTTTTAAAGACCACCTCAATACTAACACAACCTTAAAATTAACAGTACATTTTTCAAGTCCATTTTCACCATCTGCTCTAAATTCAACCTTAATATTAAGACCACCTCGATAAGAAGACCGCTTTTCTAGGGTCCCAAGGGTGGTCTTATTTTTACTGTAATTTATTTCAATTTCTATATTGCATGCTGCGCTGTGAATTTCCTGGCATTCTCCATTTTTAATTAGTCTGTGCTGTTATATTTGTGGTTTGCAATATATTATAAGTCATTTATAGTATATACAAACGAACCCCGCTTATTCAACAACCTTTTATCCGAATACTTCGTATCATTCGAAGACAATATCAGGTCCCGATGTATCTACTTATGCAAGTCGAATTGAAATCGACTACTTGAAACCATGTATTATTCGAAATAAGAGCTCGGTCCCGATGAATTCGAATGAACGAAGTCCGAATGTAATTGTACTGAAATGTTTTTATCGGGTGAATACAGTTACGAATTGAAAATTGAAATTTATCTTTTGATCTTGGCAAAAAGGGTAAACAATTTAATTGAATTACACCCCACGTAAACAACATCAAGAACGGGGATATTTTAATATACAAGCGTGAAGTTTAAGGCTATTTCACAAAATAAATCGGAGACATATTCACTGAATTAGAATATTGGGTCTAAGAATTGTCCGAAATGTCTCAGTGCGTGAATACAAAACTTCCATAATTAAACTTTTTGAAGTAAAATTGTCAAATTTGGACAAATCTTATTGAATTTAAACTATTAATCTGTGTTCAAATAATTCAAAATGCTTAAATTAAAGAGTGGTATTGTCATTTGCATATTTAATTTATTGTTACAATTCTACTTGTAGTTACATTCAACGACGATAATATGAACCATGTAAATTGTCGTTTGTGTCTTTAAGTCGTATTTTCAAAATGTTGAATAAGTTGAATAAAACTATTGAGTCTGTTCGTGTCATGTTACATGATCAAGCTGGTTATCACAGCCTCACCTCATGTCTACCATAATTGTATGACAACACCCCGATCTGACCAAACCCAACCATGCGCTAAAACAGTACATGTATGCAAACTACTACAAACATAATAACATTTCTAAAATAGTAGCCATCAAGACAATAGTAAACAGCTCTTGTTAGCAATGGTATCCAATATAGAAATTACCCATATCATTTGAATCTAGAGCAGAGCTTTCATTACTGGTGCTGTCATGGAAAGTGTCCTTGAACTTTGAACTGGGTAAAACGTTTCCATCCTTGTCAAGACTTTTACTGGAACCCGATTTCTACAATCATAACATACGCATATTACTTGCATACACATCTAGGGCATTTAAAGTATACTTGAGAGAGTAACACTCAAACATTTACCGAAATCCATTTGGATCTGGAGTGACCAGCAATCGTTACATCTCGGTATTTTTTGTTGCGCAACAAATCTTAACCTTCAAGTTGCGCCGACCACCTTTTTAAAGATATTTCTAGTTACAATAGTCTTAGTATACATACTGGCGAACAAAATGTAATATAATCACTTCTGCCCATATCCCGTCTAGAGTTATAGTTGAATGTACAATATATTTTCAGAGTATGGTTATGGTACTATTGGTATGGTAATTGTGTGTCTGTGTTCTCTCGTTGGTGCCGTGTTTATTAGATGTATGAGTGGACAGACATACAATATCATCATGGCGATATTTCTCGGACTGGCGGTTGGTACCCTGTACACAGACGCTCTCCTTCATCTCTTACCGCAGGTACGTGTACTGAACCGGGAAACAGTAATCTCTGATTTCTTGACAACAATATCTACAAGTGATGAGGCCATCCTCAAAAAAGTGTTTGATTGTAGTTACGCGACCTACTCATGAAAGATACCGCGACTCAATTTATGTTTCCCATGTTCATTGATGGAAAAAATATGTTTTCATTTTGTTTCATTGTGCATAAAATACTAATATAATGTTTCTTCAATTCAAGATAAGACAACGTTGGACGAACACTTTGTACTCATTTTATATAAAAATGAGTAGATGAGGTACACATAATACATTCAATGAATCAATACATATATATGTATGCACAAGTAGACTGTTGACGAAGCCATTACAGAACTAAACTATAAAAATCTGTTAACCAATTCCGGGTCCCGTAACCGCCAACAAACAATGTTTAAGATTGACCTGCGGTTTATAGTGTGGCATTTGAGAAAAATCAACATAAAATGGTTTTAAATATAATTCACTGTTGAAGATTCTACATGGTTCAGTAGAACATTATCAGCAGTTTGTTGTTGTTGGAATGCACGAGTTTCTTTGATGAACTGCATATTGAATCACACTATGAGAGATTTAATACTGATATTCATTGTATGATTTGTTGAAACAATGTGTGCTGTATGACGGAGGCTGTGACAATGTTTTACAAAACATATATAGGATATATGTTGTCTATTACAGGCGTTGGGTGTTCATGCGGAAGAGGAGGACGGCCATGGACATGCTGAAGATTCGACTATAACACTGGAACCATTCTTTCCTTTCGCCCTCCTGTCTTGTGCAGGTATTATGAATAGTATAGCATTTTGAATCATCATCATTATAAAACAGTTGACCATACGACGATGATAAGATAGTGTGCAGTGTCTTGACCATTACATTCATTGTCATAATGAGTGTACAAGTGCTGAGAAAAAGTACCATATTGAAAATTATAATGGCATTTATCTGCCACCAGTTAAATGCTTAATTATTGGTGGCAGTTGTGGGCACTATCAGACACTTTTTCGTGTTAAGAAATTTATCTGGTATGAAAATGTTTCACTATACTTGTCTTGTTAAATACATAATTATCTAGTTAATTAAGTAGTTAACTGGTGGCATATTTCTGCCACCATAGAAAATATATGAAATGTTAATTACATGTTAACATCAATTCATTTCACTTATTACTTTTAATACTTAAACTGTAGTTAATTTGAACATAGTGATTGGGGGAATGTTAGTGTACCTCATCGGTGCAGTTTTAACCAGTTGTCAGTCGTTAGTGACATTTGTTGCATTACTTTCTCTGTTACAGGTATCTACGTGTTCTATCTGATTGAAAAGATCATGTCCCTAGCACGTGGCGAGGTAATTGTATATTATACTCGCATTATTAATATGACATCACTCATATATTTGTGCAAGTGTGTTTGTGTGTGTGTTTGTACTTTAAATATACCTGTCACATATTGGTATATCTGTCATATATGACACTTATCACGTAATTTGACGTGTACAGTCTCATACAGTTATCATTTACGTCACATATTATACCCATCTCATATTAAACCTATCAATTATCATATGTGCCACATATTTTACTTACACTCGCATATTAGACCTATTGTATTTTATACCTATCACATATCATATGTGCCACATATTTTACTTACAGTCGCATATTAGACCTATTGTATTTTATACATATCACATATCATATGTGCCACATATTTACTTACATTCACATATTTGTCCTATTGTATTTTATACCTATCACACATCATATGTGCCACATAGTTTACTTACAGTCACATATTATACCTATTGCATTTATACCTATCACATATCATATGTGCCACATATTTTACTTACAGTCACATATTATACCTATTGTATTTTATACCTATCACATATCATATGTGCCACATATTTTACTTACAGTCACATACTATATCTATTGTTCTTTATACCTATCACATATAATATGGGCCACATTTTTATATTTTGACATATTATAACGTGATTTATATATATTATAGAGTGATTTTCTAGCAAAATGTCATAATATGGTACATTAAATATTTTTACTGACGCTTTACAATTAATTTATCAATACTGACAATTAAAAAATATAACACTTGAATGCAATACATGCAGTTTTAATGTCACTGTAATCTCTGCTCACATTGGCGTAAATGACACAAATGAGCTATTTTTTTCTTTTCATTTTTTATATATTTCCTTTAAATGACTTCAGTGTTATCTATCAAAAGAAAAACGACAATAATATTTCTTTCGAATATATATTATTGGGGATATATATTAATGTTTATATACTATGATTTTCATGCTGCACTATTGCTTCATAAATGTTTACATAAATTATATATGCATTGTTCATATATGAATTATAACTAAACTCAGTTCATGGTGTGCTTAACCGACAGACTGTGCAAATAATTTATTATAACTTCTAAACTAATTCATTATTACAGTTTCTCAAGATCTGTGTACATATTATGCGCCTCATCACTGAATGTGACAGATTGACTACAATTTAAGAGATAAAATATATATTTTCTAGCAACTGAAATATAATTTCCTGTGACTTCTATGCACTTTAATTTAATTTAGACGAGTAATATACGTTTTATCTTACCTGGACACGAAATGCCCGAAGCTTTTATGATCGTTGGCTGTCTGCGTCCGTCGTTGCGTATAGTCCGTCGGGCGTCGTCTGTCAACATCTTTAAACGACATCTCCCCCTAACCCGCATAATGGATATTATCGAATCTTCACAGGAATGATCATTGTGTGGGCCGTTTTCAAAGTTGCATAGATGGTTCTGGGCTGCCGCCTAAGTAGAAAATAGGGGCAAAAATATATTTAAAAAAAGAAAATATTGAAAATGTTCCCGTCCTAAACCATAAGTCATAGAGCTTTGTAGGACCTTATTATTCCCAGATCATATTCTTCACAGGTCTGGGAAAAATAGGATCATATTCTTCACAGTTTTAAACTGTGACATATATGATTGACCAAAATGGTGGTAAACAAGAGAATCATATTCTTCACAGATTTTGTCGACGACATTGCTGTTTGATAAATTTGATAATAAAAATGTAATAATAAATAGAAATAAAAAATAATAATAATAAAAATAAAATAATAATAATAGTATGATAAAAGTAATAATAATAACAACAACAATCATTCTTACATTTACCACATCTAAACTATTATCAACAACAAATATCTATACAGTAACAGACGTTCAGAGGTAGAGGTCCCGGGTTCGATCCTCCGTCGGTTAGCGTTCTCGTAGAACCTTTCCCAAGGGCACTCAGTACTGGTGAGTTTGACCCAGGAAGCGGACTCGAGAGTGATTAAAGAAGCTGCCAGCTTTCTTCAAAATGAGCTAATATAAAATGGTATAGACTATAAACTAACACACCGACGCCTATAATAACAATCGAACAAACAAACAACTATCTTGTCTGCGCCTACATCAACCACCATTCTACCGACAGCAAGCACAACAATGCCATCACAATTCACAACAACAACCACACTGCCATCTACCACTACTACGCTTACACCTACTATTACGGTGCCAACAAGAACCATTACTATTCCTACTTATTCCACTAATACCCGTACAGCAACAACATCAAAAACAAAAACAACAACAAATAAAACAACTACATTTATCTCTACAGCAACCGCCACTGCGCCTACAACTGCAGCCAAGTCGAGAACTAACAGCAACAACAAAAATCAACATAATCAACGATTCTTTATCACTAGAATATATACGCATACATGTATATCAACAAAATATATCTGCAATACTGACAATAGCAATCTGTGACAAATGTGACTCAGTTGTAAAAATTTACTTTTTTGTTAAAAAATTCATGCAATTTTTGACCTGTGAGGAATGTGATTTCATGGTACATAAAAAACCGGCTTCGATCACAAATTTCCCAGGAGCTGTGACATATATGTTCAAAATGTGTGACAAATGAGATCTTATTTTTCCCAGCTGTGAAGAATATGATCTGGGGAAAATAAGGTCTTACAGAGCTTTTATATTTGGGATGTTGCATCGGCTAGTTGCCTTCTTGTGATATTTTATAAATTATTAAAAGTTCCGTACCAAAAGCATGGCCAACAACGGGCGGGCCTTGTTCCCTATATGTATATAGTGGAAACTGTGAGCGACATATCCTCCTAAACTGCTAAGTGTATTTTGACTGAACCTAGACCAATTAAATGGCACATTAGTCTAATTCAGCTAAAATGGCAGCGTAATAAGGTGTGCGATATAGGGCCTTCATGACTCTCTTATTTCTTAATGAATCACGTCTAATCGCATGTTAATGTATAATGGAGGGTTGCATGCATGTTGTATCCAGCTTGCATAGGATCAGCAAAAAATTGTTGTTAATGTTTGAAGTGTAACTTACTGGTTAATTTATTCAATAAATGTACGGCCTGTTTATACAGGGTCTGGTGAGTAATGCATTTGAACGTTTTCATTTCGATTTAACGGAATATGAAATCGGTATCACGATATGCAAAGCTATACCCTTGATGTAGAAAAAATACCCTATGTAAATCCCCTCCCACTCATTTTTGCCTAAACGTCAAATCTCCTTCATTGTCTTTGCAATTTCCCCCAATTTCTCTTCCTGATAGATTTTTAACGGTTAGCGAGTTTCAATATCATTTGATTTCAATGCAATCATTCTACAAATCTTAAATACAGACCACGACTTGCTGCAAGCTATGATAATACTCTCTTTATTCAAGCACAATTATATTGATAAAATAAACAAAGATTTAGAAAAAGTTGTTATTTGTACTTATGTATTATGAAATGTTACGAAATCATAAGTGAAGATTTCGATCTATCTAAAGTGCTTGATCGTGTACATTGGACCATTTAATTACGCTCTGTGTGATAATTCCTAGGGAAAATAACATTCTTAATTTAGAAGATTTAATTGAACAAAACATGTGTTATGAACGCACGATTTAAATACAGTCGGACTTCGTTGTGAACGCACGATTTAAATACAGTCGGACTTCGTTCATTGAATTCATTGGGTCCGAATATTTATTTCGAATAACACATGGTTTCAAATAGCTAATTTCAATTCGACGTGCATACAAAGATTCAGTAGGACCTGATTTTTTTTTGGATGATACCAAGTAGTCGGATAGAAAGTTGTAGAATAAACGAGGTTCGACTGTACATTTGTATTCACATTATCACCAAAATTCACTTTAAGCGAAAATATCGAGTTACAGTGAAATTTTAGCATGATTCTAGATATTTGTGCATTTCATTATTCAAGATGAAGGTAGATCTACATCTTATCTGTTATCATTTTAAAGGGGTCAACTTATGTTATTATGGTATTTATTTCGAATGACACCATGTATTTGGATAGAAGGGTGTCGAATGAATGAGGTCCGATTGTATTTAAAGATACATACGGTGTTATATAACCAAGTATATTCCTTGCTAGACGACCTACTTATTGTGTGATTACTTGTCCCTCAAATCCCATAAACTAACACTCAGATTGTCAGCATTATTTGGAGAATCAAGAACCCCCACATTAAGACAATGATTACTCCCCATGGAATGCGATGTAATCGTTCTTAATATGTCATATGAAATGTCATATAAAATGATATAAAAAGCTAAGTAATCATTAATTAATCACACACTTTAATACTTGAATAATTATTTATATTCGATGTAAGAATTCTCCTTAGGATTGCTCCTATTGAAGAAATTCAATTTGACCTGAAAAGAAAAAACACAATGTGAATACAGTAAAACCTCAATAATAAGACCACCATTGGGACCCTAGAACAGCGGTCTTCTTATCGAGGTGGTCTTAATATTGAGGTTGAATTTAGAGCAGAACGGTGAAAATGGACTTGAAAATTGTGCCCTTAATTTTGAGGTGGTCTTTAAGACAGGTTTTACCGTATATGTGTACATTGTATACTTTCAGCATGCACACAGTCATGGTGGCGGTTTGAAGAAGTCATGTGACCATGTACATGAGAACCAGGTAAATGTGTATTTAGAATACCTAACACTTTGTAACCTTGATATCCAAGTCATAGACTCAGTCCTTGTTGAGGAAAGCTGAACAACAGAAATGACAATCAACATTCTGTTAGATTTGTCTATATTTCTGACATCGATCTTATTTATTCCTTCATCATGCCCGCCCATTTAGCTCAGTCCCTTCATGAGTTCTCTCCCTTTATCCCTTCTAGAGTTCTCTCCCTTTTTCCATTATATAGTTTATATATACCTATACTATAAAAGGGATAAAGGGAGAGCTATCTTGAAGTCGTAGGTAAGAACCGCGGATAAGGCGTGTGTTCTTGGGGAAAGTTTGACCGAAGACAAAGCATACTACGTCACTTGTTCATGGAAAGTTGTCAGTTGCATGCGGGTGAACAGGCTATGACATTTTAATCATAGAAACATATGGTTAGTCTGATATATAGTACACATGCAAAACATGTTCAATATCTAAGTCTTACCAAATCTTGGTAAATTTATCATGTGTACATACATTGTGATTGTTTTGGGGATGGATTTGTTTTTTCAACGATGTTTAACTGTTGGGTTATTGTTTAACTCTGAAATGTACTTTCAGTTGAATGTTTCACCTGTAGACCCCAAATCAAAATATGAAATAGAACAGACAGAGAATTACTCGATCTCCGAAAATGGTAAAAGTGACGACCCTATATTTTCTATATCAAGTAAGCAAAACCTTCTTTGTTTAAACAATTAATGAAATCGGGTAATGATTAAGTCAATGGCGAATTATCGAATTTATGGTTGACTGTCTTAGCTTATCGTATAAATATAATTATACTGTTTGATTAATGTGTATTCAACAGAACACCGTCTTTGGTAAAACTGATAATTACATATAGATGTGGACATTATATAAACTATGTTGTTTCTGAGAAATAACAGTAATCATTTGTTATATTGAGAAAAACTCCTTGTTCCTGAAGTTATTTTAAGCATTCATTATTATATGGTATGTCACAACAAGTCTACCTTCCTATAACACCTGCTGTCTTTGTAATTAATACTATGACAGCAGCATTGAGTTTTACAGACGTCACGCGGAATGAAGATCAAATGACATGCACCATCCTCTGTATCCTTCATAATGCATGAAAATACTTTAGCATTTCTCAACCATTGAAATGGACGATAACAAAAAAGAAGGAATCTCCTTTGTGAAGAGCTATCCCTCAGAACCGCGGTTTCTATTTCCGTATCGCATGAGGTGTGTGTCATGCGGCCAATCAAGCGGCTGCATTTAACCTAATTAATTATTCATGAGTACGAGATTTGTACAGTTAGTTTTGCCAGGGTATCATATTATGTTATGACTAGCCTGCATACCGAGGATGTGCATTACAACACTTGCTATAATATTGTCTACATGTATATTCTGTTCACTCTCAAATGTTTGTTAAACACAGTGGGTACCGAGGATGGTCATGCATATGTTTGTTGTATTTTCCAGCCATGCCAAGTGTTGTTATCATGATTGTGATAGGTGATGCTATCCACAACTTTGCTGATGGGTTAGCCACGGGCGCGTCATTCTCCAGTAGTATGTCGCTTGGTGTATCAACAACGATAGCTGTATTCTGTCACGAGTTGCCACACGAACTGGGTTAGTAACAAAAGGAGTCATATTTTTGTGACAAAGTTTTGTACAGTGTTGTATTACCGGTATATGTAACACGAGTAAAAATAATTAGCACTTAATTAAGGTGATTTACCCAGTTCAGTGCGCAATGAGCATCCATAATTTTTCAAATTTGTTGCCAACTTATCCATTTATTATGGCATTTCGCACAATATCTATTAAGTGATTTCATTAAGTAAATATGGTAAGGGATCAATATGGAGTTAACTATAAGCCGGTTATAACTCACATATAAGAATTATAAACAAATTAAGTGCTGTGGTCGTTGACGCTCCCTTGCACTTAATTTGCTTATAATTCTAATATATGAGCTATAATCTATACATGTAACACATTTAAAAATAATTAGCCCTTAAAGGTGATTCATCCATGTGCGTAGAATTTAGTGGATGTAAGCATACGGTGATAACAATATGTAAATAAAGCGCCTTTTAATCCTGTAGAAACTAAAAGTATAACACAATATAGCTCTATCCACTGATAAAAGCAAACGAAATATATCCGTCAACTATGGCCAAATACTGCACGTGTACATATTATGCCATAGTTATTACCCTTCCTGTTTTAAAAATCGTTAAAATCACAAGAAAAATCGCATACAAACTAACCGTGCTATATATTGTCCTCAACTTTATTTTAGTTTTGGTTTACTTATTGCATATATAAAAACATAATGTCTTACAACTGGATCTCCTTGTAAATTTTATATTTTGTAAAAAAATGTTAGAAATACAAATAACATGTACATTCTATATACAATGAACTGTACGATAGGTTACCCTACATGCAAAATCACTTTTACAGTCATTTTTTTGTAATAAAAACTGTTTTCCATTTTTTGGACTCATTTGTAAATCAAGACTTTCTACAAGAGAATGTCAGCTGTAGAGTTCTCTCTCTTCGCTACGGAGTATATAATTATATACATGTATATATACATATTCTATAGAAGGGGCAAAGGGAGACAACTCTAGATGGGAAATAACTCATGACAATCTCCTGTAGAAATGTATAAGATAACATAAGAGATGTGACAGAGATATTCATTAACATACTGAGTTACAGTAAAACCTCGCTTAAACACCACCCCAATAATAAGACCACATCAATATTAAAAACAAAATGTTCAAGTCCATTTTTAACTGTTTTCTCTTTATTTATTGTAAAACCTCAACAATAAGACCACCATTGGGACACTTGATAACTGGTCTTTTTATCGAGGTGGTCTTATTGTTGAGGTTTTACTGTTTATATTTTACAGGAGATTTTGCTATCCTACTTGCCAGTGGTATACCGTTTTGTCGAGCTTTGTTGTTGAACTTCCTCTCTTCACTGACTGCAATGATAGGCCTGTATGTTGGTCTGGCTGTATCTACGGATGCAGTTGTACGACAGTGGATTGTTGCTATCACATCAGGAATGTTTCTATACATCTCTCTGGTTACCATGGTGAGGCGTGTTAATATATGATTTAGAAAAAAACAAGTTGATTGAACACATTCAGCCTTAAAGTATGCCAAGAAGTAGTCCTTTCCATTTATGGAAACCACAGCTAAGTCAGTTTTTGTATGTGTATGGCATCAAACATGGGTTACATACGAAGAAATAATGAAATTGAAATGATATTTATTGAAAAATATTACTGAGGGACATTTTCTACTAAAAAAACAATTTTATATTAATTGTTTAAGCTAGCGCAAATCATATTATTTTGATAGTACGAGTGTATGCAAGTTCCAATATGAGTGCTGCTATGGGATTTACAACCTCTTCTGTAAGTGACGTCATTTCAAGAAAACACACCACGTGATGTCACTATTTGCAAGCAGGAAAAAATATTACTCCATGTGTTCACTTCGTTTTCATATTGCCATATGGGGGGAAATATCGCTTACTGTCAGTACATGGTGACGTCACATGTGATGTTTTCTGGAAATTACGTCACTTAAAGAAGAGGTTGGAAATCGTTCAGCGGTGCTCATAAACATTGTTATGACGAGTATCAGGTATGACAGGTCAGCCTGTAGATTCAGAGAAGTGAGCATTGTTCAAATAGTGACAATGCCTGTATTGTATGAACTGAGAGCATATAGTACATGATCAATTGAGTATTACTGTTGTCACATGTTCATATAGCAATTTATTTGGTTCCATTTAACGAGAAATGAGTAATTAATCATTTGTGTATACGTACATTGATTTTTAAAATGTGTTTTTTATTCACCATTTAGTTGACGCATCTTATATACATTTATTGTAGCTTCCACAACTCCTGCAAAAATCAGAGAGGGGTGTAAGGGACTTCCTGTTAAACAATGTTGGAATACTTCTGGGTGCTGGAATCATGGTGCTGTTAGCTTTGTTTGAAGAACAAATCAAATTGAAGGACTTTTAAATTTTCAACATAATTATATTCAATGAATATCAAAACAAGTCAAGTTGCTAAATATGAATTCCTATGTTAACTCTTGTGCTAACAATCTGTGCATGTATGCTGTTAGAAACGTTTTATTTGTAAGATTGTAAGATTGTCATATTTTGAGTTCTAAATATCTTAAGTGTTAGATATATTAAAGTTCATCCAGTTAATGACATAAGATAGACATATGGAGTCCATATTGAAATACATTCCGTTGTTTTATATTAATTCAATCACTCATAGTTATATATAACAAGGACATATCATTTATACTATAAACAGGTATATATATATTTTTTATATTGTTTATTTTTTTTTACATTTGTATTTGCATCGCAACTGTCAAAAGTGCAATTCCCAAAACATTATACTTTTGTATAAGACATCAATTATTTCAAATTCTTTATGAAAACATATTTCTCTGTGTTCATCTGAATAGTGTTAACATGAAAATCTTATAACAGGATTTTAATCATTTTCTGGTTAACACAATTTGTTTTTTGTACAGTATTTTTGTTATCAACATCATGAGTACCATAGTAACGTTTGTACTATATGTTTATTTAATGGCTGTCTGATCATGTTTTTCGCTCAGAAAATAAAAACCTACAAATGCATATATTGGTTTTTGTAACATTGGTTTAATTAATGTATTTCTGTATTTTTGCTTGTTGAAGGAATTTTATGAGTCTTTGTGTTTAAATGTTGAGTTCAGTAGTTGATACTCACAGGGCTACTCTCACCATTGGATACCCATGACTGGCTCTTCCATTTCACAGCCATCTGTCATAAATGGACAATCGTGAAATGAGCGCTGCTATGGGATTTCCAACCTCTTCTGTAAGTGACGTATTTTCAAGAAAACGCAACACGAGATGTCACTACATGTATTTGCAAGCAGGAAACACTATTTACTCCATATGGTCACTTCGTTTTCATAATGCCATACGGGGCAAATATTGCTTACTTTCAGTACATAGTGACGTCACATGTGATGTTTTCTGGAAATGACGACACTAAAAGAGACGTTAGAAATCGTACATCTTGTTTTTGATTATATGGACATAACTTGACAATTAACTAACATGTTTGTGAATTATTTTACTAATAATAGTGTATGTACAATATGTACTGTCATGCACCCTGTTTTCTTTCATTCTGTGAATTTAAAGAATTTAACAATGCATGCTACTAAACAAACAAATCACATGTTTTGTTGATAAATTACTAATCTGAGGCACATGGGCCTGTGCAGTAAGGTATGCTTGATTCATGTTTGGAACATAATTACTAATCTGAGGCACAAGGACATGTGCACTTAGGTATGCTTGATTCATATTTAGAACAGAATTACTAATCTGAGGCACATGGGCCTTTGCACTAAGGTATGCTTGATTCACTCAGGGAAAATTATCCGAACGGAACACAACAATGAGTATGCTCAACTACACTTGATGCTTATCAATCCTGTGAAGTGTGGCTGAAATCCAACCAGCAATATTGGAGATGAAGCGCGGAAAAACTCCATATGTATAAAAAAAATCAAAGGGCTGTAAGTGAAAAATTGTCTACGCGGAAGAAACGACAAGTATACATAACTACACTTAATGTTGATTAATACTGTGAAGATTCGCTGAAATCCAACCAGCTGTACTGAAGATGAAGCGCGGACAAACTTCAGAGGTATAAACACTCCAAAGGGCCATAACGCAGTGAAAAAATATCTGGGCGGAACAAAAAACGAAGATGCACAACTGCACTTGATGTGGATCAATTCAATGAAATTTGGCTGAAATCCAACCATCAGCATTGGAGATAAAGCGCAGAGAAGCTAAAAACGGACCGACGGACGAAAAGACCGACGGACCGACAGACAGACACCGAAAGCAAAAACAATATGTCTCCCTCGGAGAGAGGGAGACATAATTACTAATCTGAGACACATGAACCTGTGCACTTAGGTATGCTTGATTCATGTTTAGAACAGAATTACTAATCTGAGGCACATGGACCTGTGCACTTAGAAAAATAGTTTAGTTTATACTTATTTATTACATTTATAAAGAAGCAAGTTCGAACAAATTATATAAATCACTTTTACCTGGGTTACTTACCAGTACTTGTTACTAATTCAGGTATAGTGAGGACCACTGAAGAATCTTGAAGGCTGGAACCCTCCAGCCCCATTGCAGGACTGGAATCCTCTGGGCCCATTGCGGAACTTGAGGTCTCTGGGGCTATTGCGGGACTTGAACCCTCTGGGCCTCTTGTGGGACTTGAACCATCTAGGCCTATTGCGGGACTTGAACCCTAAAGGCCCTTTGAGTGACTGATACACTCTGGGCCCATTGCAGGATTTTACACTTTCGGTTATCAGTTAGACTAGTAATTTCAGCGAACCAGTCGGGAAGGAACAAAAAAATACCCCATATCAAAAAATACGATGTTTACTTTGAAAATCAGGGCATCGCGGCCAGGTGAGCATGAGTTGGCAATCAAACCCGGGAGTCTCCCGTGGACATAGGGACAGTTCACATGTATGGTATATCTATCTCCACAGGCAATTAATAAAACATTTAGAGATTTTTTGATAAAATGTGATTTATTGTCTGAATAAATCCTTTACTACAGAAACGCGTAAACGATGGTATATAGAACATCTCATATATATATATATATATGTAAAGAAAATAGGTTATATTGCAAAACAATCTTATACATATTTTATTGAAAGGGCAAAGGGAGGGAACTCTATATGGGATAACGATAAAGAACTCGTAGCAGTCTCCTGTGGTCATATATATGAACAGTATGAATATGAAAAAAGTAAAAAAAGATCTAAAAAATATAACCAAATGAAAACATAATTTGAGAACAAAATGAAATGAAGGCTATCAAATATAAAACATTATATAAAGGTGATGTCAATAAAATACATGTTGAGACTGATAGGACGTTGAGCAGATTATTTCCCTTTGTGAATGTATTGTTTTATGACATTAATTATTATATAACAATTATAATCTGCAATATGTTATTTATGATATAAGCCACAGAACACACATGTAGGTTACAGTAAAGTACAGTCGGACCTCGTTTATTTGACAACCTTATATTCGAATAATCGGTATCATCGTCCCGATGTATCTTCCTATGCAGGTCGAATTGAAATGGGCTTTTCGAACTATGTTTTATACATGCCCAGTTTCAGCCTATTGTTGCCAGCTGTCTTGACTTGTCCTGTGATATTTCCCATCCATTATTTTCCTTCCCCCCTTTACTGTTTGTCCTCTTTGATTCTCCTAGTTATTCCCTATAGTCTGCCATAAGACATCTGTTCTCTAACGTATGTACCCTTTAACCTCATCAAGTGTCGTATGTTTTATGGATTATTGTTTTCGCGGAGGTCTGTATGGGGAGGCATCGCTTATGTATGGGGCGTTTCGTATAGCAACTTATTCTCTCTCTTTTATTATAGTTTAATACTACAAATATACCTACTGTACGACCAAGTTTGACAGGTTACCGCATTTACTATGGTAGCATACTTCTGCCACCAGTTAACTACATAATTAATTATGTGGTTATCACGTTGAAGAATGTATTTAACTACATAAGTATCATGATAATTATGTTTTATTAACGAATTCCCGTCATTCCTTTGGCATAGTGTTTGAAAAATCAGCACACGGCACGTTTCGTATGATTTCAAGACGTACAATTCATAGCAATCGACATTTAACTACGATGGTACTCATCATTTTAACATTTAACAATATTGCACGCTACAGTTTATTGTTTTATAAACAATTATGATTGTATTTTCTTTTTGCACCTTTAGTCATTTTCTTCTTCGGATTAGTACATTTCTTATCCGAGACGATTAAATTTATTTCGGTGATAATAACGTCAAACCAAACCTCGTCGCAGAAATTTGACTGGTCCCGACATTGCTGAACAACTTCTCAACCCAAAGAGAGATAACTCCTGCAAGCAGTTGGGTCACGACCGCCATTGCTTTTTGTAGAGTCTGTTCAGAGATTTGTTAATTTTAGGTTTTTAATCAAGAGAAAAGACGCTTAAAATTTATTTTCTCTCTGAAACGTAAACATTTTCATAGAAAATATATGCTTAACAAGTTTTTTAAAACACATTTCAGTTGTTTTACAAAAGAAAAAGGGAATAAAAGTAGAGTCGCCGGTTACTAATAAACTGTAATTAGAATATGTACATAACTCAAATCTAGCTGTAACAAATCATGAATATTCTTGCTGCATTATTTTATTTACATTGGTAAGCGATTTTATCGCAATTGTCTATAATTAATATGAGTTTTAGCCATAAGCCTTTTTGTGTCTACAAACTATAACCCACCGTTTATTACTGTGTCCGAGTTAATGGACGGTGGATGAGAGAATCGATTGAAACTAAACATCTTTTAAACGGAAAATGTCACAAAGTTACAAAACAATTAACGGAATAATTCATTCTGACGATCGATATAAAACTATACAAGAGTTTCTACGGCATCGCCGGGATAATTCGGGTGATGAGGAAGCCTTTATTATGACAAATGCAGATGGAGAGAGGATGGCAATGACTTGGAATATGCTGTGGGAGAAGTCTCATCAGGTTGCTTACTCACTTAAAAGAATGGGCGTTCAGAAGGGAGAGTACGTTGCCCTTTACATGAATAACTGCCAGGAATGGATATACATTGCGTTTGGGACGATACTGTCAGGAGCGTGTCTGTTTGGTATTCAATGTGTCGATAGAAATTGGGATAACATTGTACGCCAATTGAATAAGCTTGAAAGATGTCGTTTGATAATATTTGAGACAGGCGAAAATGGACAGGCGTGGCACGGATTATCTACTCTTTTGACGATGACCCAGAGTTCTGAAAACCGCAACGTCGAATGTACGAGTATTCCATATTTGCGGTACGTGGTTGGCATGGATACATCAAATGATAAACGTTTTCTATCAGGACTTTTAACTGTTGAAGAATTGTTTAATGGAGAAAAGGAGGAATTGCCAGAAAGTCTAGAGTATGATCCAATTACCTGTAACCAATCATCGGGTAGCACAGGACCTGCGAAAATTTGTACATATAATCACAAGAATATATTGACTTACTCAAGAATGCAGTACAGCAAACATAAAGTATTAGAAATCCTCCCGTTTTCAAGAGGATGCAGAATATTTCGCTCTTTTGTGTCTGGCTCTTGTTACGTTTTTATAAAAGGAATTTCTTCACTTGATGCTGCTGTAGACACGGATAGCCTCATGCAGATAATATGCAAGGAACGTTGTGTGACATTGCAGGGATTGTCAGGAAAGCATTATTATGATTTGAATAAAAGAAAGGTATTTACGTTTCTTTCGGCGTAGCTGTACTGACATGTGTTTGCTATTTGCATATCAGTGTTGTGTAAACCAATCCAATCTTACGTTAACCAACAAGGTAATTTCTCTTCAACCGAACAACGTTTGTAACTTTGACGCGGATTGGTTAACTATGGTAGCATATTAATGCCCTCAGTTAACATGATATCGTTCGCAAATGTTTCGTGTTAACCACTTAAATATCGCGATAATCTAGCTAATCTAGTTTACCACTTATTATGTTACTTAATTAGTCATATTCGCAAACCATAACTAGACAACCCGTTAGTGCATATACATCATAAAAAAATAACAGGTGGCTGTTCTGGGCACGTTAAAGCCCGGTTTTTAATTTTATGATATTTATCTTACCGAAACGGTATTATGAATATGAACTAGATAGCTAGATAATTATCGCGATATTTAAGTGGTTAACACGAAACAATTCGTAAACGTTATCATGTTAACTGGTGACAGTAATATGCCACCATAGTTAACCTTTCGATAAAAGGTACTTTACCTTACGGAAATCTACTGAATTTCGGTGACATCCATTTTGGATCTGGAGTGACAGGCAAACGTTACATCTCGGCATTTTTTATGTTGCATAGCTAATCTAAACCTTCAAATTGCGCCGACCATCTTTTTTCAATATATTTCTTGTTTATTTTGTACTCGTTAATTACATCAAAATTACCCGATGAATGCCTCATTATTTTGTATGACGTTATTATCACTATGATAATGTCACTGTAAGTTTGTCCATTATTCCACTGTAAACCACCGGAAAGTGTGGGAATAAAACATGTTAGTTTCATTGGTTGTGGGTATTGATTTGTAAGGCCAAACGGGCAAATGAATGCACGTGATGCAAGACCCTTCAGATTAACAAAATGAAAGTCAAACTTAGGTTTTAAACAAAGGTTACACATTTTATATTATGCGAATGATAAAGCATGTTTTATAACAGCATATATATGACTTAAAAGCAAGTATCCCCTATCTATGCGCAATATATACTCAGTACATTTAAAAACGCACATTTTTGTACCTGTGATATGTCTTTAAAATGTCATTGAAGTGTGTTTGAATCCTCGTTTTTGAGGAACAATACCCTTTGATTGAAAGAAATTTTAGTGTTCATCATTGTTTAAAATGAAATAATGTCATGTTAAGTTCTTATCTTGCATACCTGTGTACGTTTATGAAATTTCAGAAATCTTTAAAACGTACTGAGTATAGTTTTGCATCTCTGCATTGTATAGAATAACAATAAAAATACATTTTCCGAACGTTGTATTTTTATTCATTTGTAACTGGTTATTTATGATTTAGTTACTTGACGACAACCAATTAAATATGTGATGACGGTTATGAAGATTATGAACAACACAATTTACATACGTTCATGTTTCCTTTAATTTTATTCCACTAGGATTCACTACCAGAAAACTGGCCAGTAAAGCATCTATTTACGGGCGGTGGACCGATCAACACAAGTGTAATTGATTCTATTGGTAAGTTGTGGTCTGTGGTCTGGATTGAATATTCGTCTGTTGAAGTCACTGGAAGTGAGGGAATATTTACTCACCCCGACCAATACAAGGAATTCTACTGCGGCAAATTAAGCCAGACTTATTCTGAGAAAGAGATGAAGATTGTTGACGAATCTGGAAATATTGTGCCAAGAGGTCAGAAAGGTGAAATTTATTTCCGGAGTGAGGATTTCAAAGGTTACCTAACTGATCCACTAAAAACAGCAAAGGTTTTGACATCTGACGGATGGTTCAAGACTGATGATATCGGCATGTTTACAGAGAATGACGACCTCTATGTGTACGGAAGAAAATCCAATATTATCAATGCTGAAAGCGCACTCATATCACCGGAATTGCTTGAGGAAGCAATTGAAAAATATCCTGGAGTTGCTAATGTTGTTGTTGTTCCAGTACGCAGTCATATATATAGCATTATCCTCTGCGCATGCGTGTACTTGAGACAAGGTGCAGATGTAACCGAGGAACAACTCCGCGAACACTGCAAATCTCTCAAAGAACAAACTCCATATGATTTCAAAAAACTTCCACGTCTGTACATGTTTCTGGACACTTTTCCTGTCACATTTTACAACAAACAACCAAGAAAGGAGATGACTTGTCTAGCTGAGAAAGTATTTTCCAGTGATGTCCAGTGATATCACCAGTATTACTATAGGAACATCAGCAAGAGAACAGAGACGCAAGGAATGGCCTGGTCGACCATAAAGAACAACTAAGGTGAATCCAGGAGGACAAACAGGGGGGGATTTAATGGATTCTTTATTATAACTTCAACAACTTTCACTCTCCTTTTGTATTTATTAGAAATTATTTAGTATACTTGTATTACAAATATCATGGAATAGCACAATGCATGTAGAGCGATAGTTACATTGAATTACGTGGACTGGTACAATGTATTTAGAGGGTTATACCACAAAGAACTTCGTGGACTGGAACAATGTATATTAAGTGATATATCACAAAGAACTACGTGGACTGGTAAAATGTATATTAAGGGATATCCCAAAGAACAACGTGCACCAGTACAATGTATATAGAGTGATATATCACGAATAATTACGTGTACTCATACAATGTATTAGTATATAAAGGGATATATCACAAAGAACTTCGTGGACTGGTAAAATGTTTATAGAGGGATATATCACAAAGAACTACCTGAACTGGTACAATGTACTAGTATATAAAGGGATATATCACAAAGAACTTCGTGGACTGGTAAAATGTATATAGAGGCATATATCACAAAGAACTACATGAACTGGTACAATGTACTAGTAAATAAAGGGATATATCACAAAGAACTACCTGGACTTGTACAAAGTATATAGAGAGTTATATCACAAAGAACTTCGTGGACTTGACTGGTACAATGTATATATAGTGATATATCACAAAGAACTACGGGACTGGTACAATGTATATCGATGGTTATATCACAAAGATCTACGTGGACTGGTGCAATGTATATAGAGGGTTATATCACAACGAACTACGTGATCTGGTACAATTCATATAGAGGGTTATATCACAAAGAACTACGTGGACTGGTACAATGTAAATAGAGGGTTATATCACAAAGAACTACGTGGACTGGTACAATGTATATAGAGGGTTATATCACAAAGAACTACGAGGACTGGTTCAATGTAAATAGAGGGTTATATCACAAAGAACTACGTGGACTGGTACAATGTAAATAGAGGGTTATATCACAAAGAATTACGGGGACTAGTACAATGTATATAGAGGGATACATCACAAAGAATTACTGGGACTTGTACAATGTATATAGAGGGTTATATCACGAAGAACTACGTGGACTGGTACACTGTATATAGAGGGTTATATCACAATGAGCTACGTGGACTGGTATAATGTATATAGAGGGTTATATCACAAAGAACTACGTGGACTGGTACAATGTATATAGAGGGTTATATCACAATAATCATTAACTGGTACAGCGTTTAAATGTATATATCAAATTAAACTTGTAAATTGGACTTCTACAAGTTTATAGAGGAACTTATCTCAAATAACTTTACACAATGTTTATAGTGGGATATGACACATAGTCCGTGGACTGGTTGTACTACAAACGAATACCCTTGCATTTTCTTTGGTTAATAGCTTGTGTGAATGGTTATATATAACCAGTCTTGACTGTGTTTATGGAAGTATTTCGCTTCTACAATTTATCAACCTCCTTTGTGTTTAGATTCTCTTGTCTTGATTATGCATCAGATACATATTTTGTGGCAATTACATGAATATCAGTCAATGTTTTGTCTTATGTTGTACATCTTCTCCACTGCACATCCGTGATAATCTTTTATCATTGGATTTCAAACCACCGGGCATGACTCTGCCTCTACCCGCGATATTTACTTTATGTGTTATCTCCCTTGTTTACTCATTGGGAGGTTGTGTCCATGTTTTTATGCAGTAAACTTTTAATGACGTTATTTTTTTAAGTATCCGTAAATGAGCAGTCAACGATACATGCGAAAGTTAATTAGTTATCAGTGACACTATGTAAATATAGAAGTGCATTTACTGCTTAATAGATTAATAAATTCACTTTTCGGCTGTATATGTTCATACGTTTAATGTAGTCTGAAATTAAAACATCGAAAAAATTAATTGATGTTTTTATAGCGTGCCCCAAGTCGCCGTGCGTGGTGTAAGTATTTCGCATATAAACTCGTGATTAGTAGCCAGATATTACATCAATCGCTTAAAATGTTCAACTTTATGTTTTACATGCACACGTAAACGCAGTAAAATACAAAATGCGATCAACTGCTAACAGACACTTTGTACTGCTCCTCGTATACGGCATTTGGCCATATTAGGCCGAAAATGATTTTTTTTTTAAATTCAAAGTTTTAATTAAATTTCAAAATCGCTTAAAATCCACCCATACGTACGTGTACGACTTGCACACACTATTTAAATGATAAAGAACGCCTAAAAACAGTTGACATAGACTTTAAACCAATTTCACCAATCTACATGCAAGACTGCACGAGCGTGCATATGGGATTTTTTTCTTCAATTTTAATTAAAATTTAAAATCGTTTCACATCCACCCCATATGCATGTCTATGTCTCATTTATACAATTTAAATGATAAAAAAACGCTTAAAAACGATCTGTGTAGACGGTAAAACCACATTTCATACATCTACAACCGAGAACGCAAATCTTTCTTTTACAATTTGAAATTAATATTCTCCATGTAAAACATTATGAATGAAATACTGTACTATAATTTGTTTTATTTCCTTTATTCTCAGCTGTACGTAGAGTTCGGTAAGACAAATTATTCATTATTATGATTGGAACATAGAGATGGGTATAAAAGAATTTCGATTTTAAACACATCGCAACGTTTTCCCTTTCATCGCAACATTTTGCTACATTACGCATTTTAGGCACTTGCTGAAATTTCTCTACATTTTCCCCCCTTAATCGACGTATTTTGCTACGTTTAGTCGCATTTAGCGGGCAAAATGTAGTATTTCAAAGTTTTTCATATTAAATTTTGTTGAAATTTGTAAAAAATCGCAACATTTTGCCCTTATATCGCGACATCTTGCTAGATTTTGCGCTGTGATCGCAACATTTTGCCCTGTAATCGCAACATTTTGCCCTGATTTAAACACATCGCAACATTTTTCCTTTCATCGCAACACGTTTCTACATTACGCATTTTAGGTACTTGCTGAAATTCTCTACATTTTGCCTCCCTTAATCGACGTATTTGCTACGTTTAGTTCCATTTTCGAGCAAAATGTAGTATTTCGACGTTTATCATATTAAATTTTGTTGAAATGTGCAAAAAATCGCAACATTTTGCCCATTAATCGCAACATTTTTCTACATTACGCATTTTAGGCACTTGCTAAAAGTCATTTGATTTACATTTTGATCGTATTAGTCGTATTTTGTTCAATTTAGCCCCATTTCGACTGCAAAATGCAATATTCTAACATACATGTATATGATATTCAATTGCACACTAATTGCCAAAAGTCACTACAATAAGCCCTTTAATTGCAACATTTTGCTACATTTTGCTACATTTTGCCACATTTTGCCTCATGTTGCTACATTACGCATTTTAGGTACTCCGTAGTAAATGTGGAACTGTTGTATTTCAATCTGCATTACCCTGACTAATTGACACGTATTCACATACATGTGCGATATACAGTAAACCCTAAAATAAAGACCACGTAAATAATAAGACCACATCAAAACTAAGAACACAATTTTCAAGTCTAGTTTCACTGTTTTGCTCTTTATTGAATCTAAATACTAATACCACGTCATTAAGAATACCAGATTTCAAGAGGACTAAATGTGGTATTATTACCTAGGTTTGAATGTACATTGAAATGACACACTCTCCGTAGTCTATGCATTCTGAACATGCTTAAACAAGTATTATTTCTTACAATGCTCGACAAACTTTCTGTACTACCAGTGCTTTGATTCAGTGTCGGGATATCAGATAAAGCGCATTGGAGTGGTTCGATTAAATATTCATATAGCTGTTTCCAGTTTACTAGATCACGTGGTTTTTACATGTTAATACCAAGTCGCATTGTGAAAATACAAGCCGCGTGGTAGTGAAGAACATAAGCAATACTAACGTTGGTCTATACGTGTTAAGCTCTAGTATTTTAGCAAAAATGGGAAAGTTCGTTTACATTTCGATTGTTTTATTTTCTTTATTCTGTGGTTTAATATTTGACTCCGACCATGTTGGTAAGAGCTCTGACCGATACATGGATCTTTTACGGTTGTATAATTTGAACGACTCTGTGGAGTTTACTGAGGATATATTGAAAGATATTGTTCAAGACTTCGGTAAGAGAATCGAGTGCACAAAGAGCAACAATGAGAACAATTCGTGTCTGGATGAGATCGTAAGTTTTGTTTACTAGCATCGAATTTAAGCGAGTATATTATCACCTTGAACCAATATATTACTGGCCCCAGATTATCACCTGGGTGTAATTTGTCGCATTAATTAGAACACTGTTGTTACCATTCTGTTGAAGTCGTATCTCGTATCTGTATCTTACCTGTCACGTTGTTGATACGTGAATTTACATACTGCTATAGATGGTTCGTTGTCATCTGAAAATTCTCTTGTTATTTTCTCAATTATCACATATTTGGGAATTAATCTTATAAGTGCTTATCAGGTTTGCCTATCAAAATGGCTGATGATTAAGAACAAAGGAGGTAAATATTGTAGATGTGGAAACTCTCTACTGTGGATTACATGTTAGTTGAGAATACTGTTATTGTGCCTATTTGTCAAAATTTTCCAAAACCTTTGCTGACCACCTAAAGTTGTTAATAACCAAACTCAGGTACAAAGACATCAACGCGTATGTAAATACTATTCATAACATAGTTTAGTGTCTTTCTAAAAGCATTGACGTTAAAGAAGCGCATATATAACCGGTTATAGCATGGAGCCAATATCGATCTTGCGATGAGTCTGAAAGTTGGACATGGAGAGTTCATCATAAAAATCTTATAATTTTCAAAATGATTGAAAATACCCGAAACAGACAGCGTTTGAATATATGATCGGTTACTTGGGAAGGAATACTTATTTTCCTTTCCAGACACCTCTACTCGTGAAACTTGTGAATTCTGGAAGGTGATTATTTTCAATAATTATCTTCCTATGTAACCTCTCAGCTTTGGGAATGTGCCTTTTTACAAGCATTCATACTCCATCAATACATAGTTCCAAGAATTTCTATTAAGTCAGACTCAAAAACCTTCTAAACAGTCTGAAATACAATGTATGTTTATATGGGAATCTGGTATTTACATATCCATTGAAAATGATTCAGTAATAAGTCATTACAGATATTAATGCGCTTATAGGCTAAAATAGTGCAACATGATACTGCATTTATAGATTGATCCAGATGCTTTCCTCTCTATGCAGTGTGTATCAGCAAATACACCTGATACAAAATTCGACACTGTAACTATCATAGCATCAGTGTTTGGTGAAACTAAGATTGCCCTATAACTTGAATTGCGAGTAATGCCCTGCTTAAAGTGTCAAGTTTTGGCTGCCACGTCTAGCTACGTTGCGAAACGTGACTACAACGTGAGGAAATATGGAACAACGTGGCTGAACGTGATCAAACGTGACAAAACGGGAACTGTGTATTTTAATTTTGTACAGGTACAAAATTCGCAGGTTTTCCCCCCACTACGTACTACAACGTAGCAACAACGTGGCAATAACGTTGTACACCGTAGCACAACGTGGCTATAACGTTTTAATCACGTGACAGAAAGAGAGCATGTTCTGTTGTGTTTTGACACATTGTGCTGTTACGTTGAATAGAGGTTGACATCTGTCAAAATCACCTCCCAATGCTTCTTCGAGTACTTTGATTATTTCGTAGAGATACGTTTACACTTATTTAGTTTTACATCGATTCTGAAACAAATTATTACAATTTAATTAAAAATCACTGTCAATAACTGCTCTCTGAATTTCCAGTTATCGAGCATATAACATTGCCAGAAATCCCAAGCAAATCGCTGGCTTATTGATGAAATTGATGAAATTGATGAAATTGTCTCCCTTGAAAATACGCTATCGGCGGTATTGATTTGTCAGTTCGCTCAATTTGTGGCTATTGAAATATAAAGTAAACAGTTTTTTTAATTATCATAATGTTTTTTGTTATTTAATTCACATAATTTATTCACATATGAGCACAAACTTCAATGTTTCCTTTTTAAAATTATATAAATTATTTTATGATTGATTATTATCTTCATGCTTCCCTGTTTGATTTAAAATTGTTATTATTGATCCTTATTGATCCTTATATCTTTAACTGAAAAACACACGAAAAACTGTAATTTCATAAAATATCCCATTGTTAGATACATATTTAAAGTATTTATATTTAAAGTACAATATTTATTCACATATGTGGATAAACTACAAAATATAAATATTTTAATGGTGTTTTTAAAATGCGAATTAAATGTGATCTTCATGCTTCCCTGTTTGATTTAAATAAGCAATGTATTTGAAAAAACAATTGTTTTCCAATAATTTTGAATACACAATATATTGCGGTGTACGCGTGGTCGGTATCCAACAGTGCGTGTACAGCATGCCATCTAACCGAAGTGATCAAGCCGGATGCAGCGATTATACAAGCTGTTAATTAACAATTAGTGCTCTTTATAGGGAAAAATTTGGGGGGAAATGTGACATTTTATAGAATAGCCTTGAAATAAAATATTGGAGTGGTTAATTATAAATTGACTTTTTAATCTGTAAAGGTGTAAAATTTAAAACACGATTACAATAAATACATTTTTTATAATGATATTGTAACTTGATATCTAAAAGTGAAAATATGATATTAATATTGTAATACAGATGTTACAGTTATTTAGACAAATAGCCTGCATAACTTATGTAATGTAAATTTAAAACCACTAGGTTTGATATTCGTTTTATAAGTTTTATAGCGTTTTTCGAGAAAAGAGACGAAAGAGAGATCATTCAATGAATAATAAACACTAAATACTTTTCGTATGCATAATTTCACTTCAATAGTAAGACAACGTAGCTTGGTGTTTTTTTGCAAAAATGATAAAACTTATCACTTATAGCAAAGACCTAAATACCATTTATTTAGGTATTTGCTTATACTTTATTCAAACTACAGGCGTGAATGATATACATCTTGTCCGGCGTACACACTTGTACATAATATATCACAATTATTTCAATAAGATATTATCACCAATGCACATATGATGACGGTATAAATAATTGCATTCCTTCTTAAAAATACGAGATCATGTTTTTAAATGTAACATACAAAATAAGTAGTTGTATTTTTTCAGTGTCATTATAATTTGTGTTGAAAAAAGACAAATGTAGCTTTGCGATGCTAAAAAGCTAAGTAGCTACCATCTGCAAAAAAAACAAGACAAAACCTTATGGTGCATAATTCAATTTTGAATTATTTGTTTCGAAAGAGGCTACAATATAAGTGTCATAAATGTATAATACATTCTGATAAATAAGTACAGCCCGGGGCAATTTCATTATGCTGATTAAACACAGCGGGGTGTCTAATCAAGGCGCGAACGAATATCGACCCTGTATCGATTTTTTTTATCCGTGACGCATTCCCCGCGATCGACGGACATTAGCCCCTAGGACATTTGCCCCAATGCTAAAATTTGCACATGCGGACATTTGCCCCATTCTGATTTTGCACAGGCGGACATTTGCCCCATTCTGATAATGCACATGCGGACATTTGCCCCTTGTATTTTATTTTGAATTATTTCCTTTTATTACAAAAAAACGAAACATCTAGTTTTGTCCAGTACACATATTTAATTAACATTAATGACATAGATATATCTGTTTTACGAAAAGAGTTCATGGAGCGTATTTCAGTGTTTCAAAATGAATGAATACACGGCAATATTATAAAAAGAACACGTGAGGATTATTGAGAAACATCGGACTCATGCACTGATGACTGAAATCACGAAACTATGATTGTGTATTTAAATGTAACGTAAACTTTACTTAAAATAGGGTAACTTTATAAAAAATATATTTTTATGTTCGTTTAAAGTTTACACAGTCGTAACATGCGCGTATGTTATAGTTTCACCTTTTTTAGATTTAACATCAATATTGTTTTATTCTTCCACAAATCTATACTTATTGGCTACTTTAATATCTTAATATTATCGATGTATAACAAATCGCGTCTAGTCTACCACTAACCCTGAACGTATTTACTTTTGATGTTCAAAAGATTTAATTTCGATTTGAAGGGAAAGTAATTTTGCTACACTAGTTAAACCGCTGATTGAATCCATTGAACTTGCAAATTATGTAAATTCTGGTCTGCGCCATGTGAGGTAAGGATTGTAGAACACTGAACTAGTCGCTTTTACCAGCAAAACATGATTTGTAACATGTTTTATTCCCCATCACTGTGTAACAAACACATTAAAATATAAGGCCAAATATTTTATATCTAAATTCATTCAGATTACTTAACTCTCATGTACCTAGGAAGCGACAAGTTTATGTCGTTGTTGAGTGATAAGTGTTACTGTCAGTCTCGATGAACGCCATAGTTTAGTGCAATATATTGTTCACGTAATGCCAATGGTTACCATTATACATTTACTATACCACCTCTCCAGAGCAACGCCCTTTGAGATACGCAAATTCCGGATGTTGTTTAGACAGACAGACAGACAGACAGACGGACAGACAGACATAAAGACAGACAGACAGACGAACGGACAGACGGACGGACTTATTTCGATATATAAACTTGCATACATACATCATACATGATACATGATAGTAGGTAGTTTTATATCACGCAGAAGCTTTAATTATTATATACCAGATTTATATAGCGCCCGTTTCATGCGAAACACGTTCACCGGCGCTTTAATGTCCTGTACATTTCGGAAACAACATTTCAATGGTCATTTTCTGAATTTAAAATCATGTAGATTAATAATATATGTGTAACTGAATATAAGAATAAGAAAAGGTCGGATCTAATTTTGTGTATTTAATTCTAGCAACATGATATCGAATGGGAAATAGAATGGTCGGGCTGTTTCTTGTGCTCTTGTATATTCCTATATAGCGCATCATTGTTTAAGTCTACATGGTCGTATTACCACATACAAGTTAGTCTTTTGTCAGTTCGAGAAATATTTGCTGACACAAAACGTCCTAGTACTTTTAATAGTTATAGACAAAAGGATGACTGTACGCATCTCGTATTTCGTATCTCTACGCGAGTTAAGTGTCACAGTAAATTCACAGAAATAATAATACGATGTTAACATGATTTCGTAGCGAAACATACGATTTATGCTAATTATTACTACAACAATTTACCTGATAAGTAGACAACCTGGATGCATGTCAGGGATAGATATAAGTGAGCCGGTTGGACTGTTCTTTATTTTGTACAAATCTATTAAGAAATAAAAGCTCGACTTGAATGATTCCGAATGCAGGCGAATTCGACAATGACAAAATGACGTCACATATCACGTGGTATTATGTATTGTCTAATCTCCACGTACTTACAGGTTTTTCTATGTGTTAACAACATTAATGTCCTATGTTATATAGATATAAAAAATCATCTCTGTACGTGTTAAACAGCTAAAGAACTGTTTGGTGTTATGTGCCGTATAATCTCCATATATCCTTATGAACTACGAATATCTTTTACAAACAGTTGCTAGATTCTTAATATAAAGTTTTGTATATGTACAGATCTGTTGTATTCATTACCCTACGACGCTTGCTACATGTTAAACAACTATTTTTAGCGAAGCTGTGTAATATTGATTTTGACCGACATTCTAGACCAATCAAATGTTGTATATGAAGCACTTTGTTTAAATATGATTGGTTCATATTTTAAGCAGAGAGGCACCATACAGCGTTTTCCACTGAGACTCTTCTTCCCCGGACGTCGATATAAACATCAGTATCAAGATATGTACATTTGTTAAAAAAGTTACTATTTACGGTCATAAAAGTACTACATTAAGTCATTGAAGTGGAATAAAAGTCACTATCGTATTTATTGCAGTGTTTGGACACCGATGCATATCTTGGGAACCCTTTAAATGTCAATATCACGTCGATCAACGAGGATCAATTTGAAGACATATCTATCATTTTATTGTACACTGCTATCAATGGCACATGTTACAATACTATACAAGTGACACCAGATATTGTAGTCGAATTCCGTCAATCACTCATAGTTAGACTAAGAGATGAATTTACCCCTGACAACACACTCGACGTAACCGCTTTACAAGAAGCACTGGAACATATAACGTTAGGTACGATCAATTTACACTTTATTACATGAGAGAGAATATAAGTTGCTACAGGGAACGCCACATACATAAGACAGTGCCTCCCCACACAGACCTAGAGGAAAAACAACAGTCCATAAAGCATAAGGCATTTGATGAGGCGCAATGGTAAATAGTAACTAAATACGTAAGGGAACAGGGGCGCAAGGAATGGCCTGGCCGACCATAAGGGATAACTAATGAGAATCACCAATAGTGCGTCGGAATGCTGTATGCAATGTGATGTTTGGTAAATAAATCGGTTAATCATTGCCAGTTGATATTATTAGTTTCAGACGACGAGGACACACACACATCGATGATAACAGACGAACATGATGATGACCATGAAGGAGAAAGCCATGTAGATACTGTTGCAGAAAAGGTATAACGGCTATCACACTACATACGCAAGTGTGCAGATATATTTGAAAACAATATTCGCGTATTCAAGGGTGAGGACAGTCGGTTCTCCCTCTTCCAATCTCAGATTAGTATGTTAGGTTTACATGACATACAATTTATGAAATTGTTAACATTATAAAACATTTTTTCGATTAGCTCGCAAGCAAGAAGTCACCATCTTTGATACCAAATTTAGTCCACATAGACGAAATATACATGTTAAACGCCTTCTTATTATATAGCAGTGACCTTACCTATAAAGTACCAAAGTTCGCGCTCCTTACCCAAAATCCTAGCATACGAAACAAAGCACAAATACATATAGATCGGTGTTTCTGAGCGTCAAGAGTGCCATTCAACAATATAATTCTATTTCAGAATGACCCTGACATCACGATGATTTAGACCGAACATATGCACATTTTGCTTTTGATATTATATGGATTGACATTATTTTACAAGCTGCGCATGTCTACGCGTACACTAATCATTGAAAATCAAGTCTTTCACCTCGTCATTGTTTACAGTGTCTTGGAGCAGACGTTCTTTTTGATGAAGTGAATGACGTCTACCAACATATGTCAGCAGACGACATTGGTCATTTTGCAGCGTCCATTGTATACCAGATATTGGAAGGTAACACAATCCGAAACAATAATACATGAATGAAAATTAAACTTGAACACGATATGCGACAAAAATACATATAAAATTAATGTTTTGTTTATTGTTTGGGTTTTTTAGAGAGGGAGAGAATTTATTTCCCTCGTCTATAGGTATGAGTAAAATTTGGTTTTCATAACATTTCTACAAACAACTTAATTAAATACAGAACATATCTAGACATATTCGCTGTGTTTTCCTGTAAATCGTGACTGCTTTGAAAGGTATGCAGACGTAAATTGAGAAGTATACACTTGGTTCAATTCAGCAGACGAACACACTGAATATCATTAGTATCGAATACAGGCATAATGCATCAACACTATTGACTGAACTTCATCGAACTAATTAAGAATAATCAAAGCACAAAAGTGCTGTGGGACGGTACCACTTGTCTGTGCAGCCAAGCTGGCAACTCGTTGCATACAAGTTTCCGTTTTGTAACTAAACAGTTTTATAATATCAAAGCATCTGTAAATATGTCAGATGATTTGCATGGAATATGGAATAAAACAAAAACATAAGACAGAAATGTGAAAAAGAATAAACATTTATTGAAAAAATAGTAAACATTTTTTCCAAGAGATCTTCAATCCGACTTGTTCTAGAAATGCTAGATTTTCAATCCGAAATAAAGAAAAATGGTCAGTAATATTGGTAGAACCTTAAGACTGTAAAACAAGTGAAATGTTGTCACGATTGTAAATAAATGGTGTTTTTTTTTAACTTTGAGTGCCGACTGTTTTTTTTTTACATTGTCATATTTAACTTTTGCCATACAGTAAAAGGCTTATGCATATATTATAAATATTGTCCCTCAAGTACATTTCATTGCACTTACAAGCCGATTTTGTACATTTAAGATTAAAGGGCTGTTCCAGAAAATATTGTACTACACTGGACGCAATATAGTACCCCCACTACATACAGAAGTAGATTTACAGCTAATGGTAAATTTCATGTTTTTTTTAAAAGCCACCCATGAAGAAAATAATTAAGTGGCGTGTTAGTGGTTGTGAGGGGAGTTTTTTTTCTCTGAAACAGTCGCGTTGAGCTTCAATAAAATCCACATTTTTTGTTTCCAGGGTTCCCTCTGCCAGTCGCCTATAACATCAAATGTGAAAAGAAACAATAATTTGGCAACAGTTTTTCAATTTTGGCAAAAGAATATTCCAAAAGAATACATATTTGTAAGCAATTGCATAATTGTTTATGCTTTTTATCAAAATTGGTGTGTACTTTGAATCATGTTTTCAAATTAAAAAAATTAGCACCTTCAATACTGAAATATGAATGAATACCCAATGATATCAGAAATGGAAGTGACTAGTTTTTCGCACAACTTTGATTGCAGTGTCAGTTGTTCCGAATAGATAAGAGTTCACTGCCCCTTAAGTGCAGGTGACACTTATATAAGGTTTACACAAGATAACAATATGAAGCTCTAAATCTTCGTCTTGTATATATGGGAACATCTGCTTCACATTTCCTACAGGTACCGCAACTACTTCGTCATCTGTTTTAAGAAGGATAACTCATATTCTTCCTGACATTTTCCACCTCATCAATTACTTCTTCTACTTGAGATTCTGTTTTCTATTAAAATACAATAGTATAGGTATATTGTCAGGGTATTAATGAAACATATTTAAGAAATATCTGATCGATGTTTTCTATCTTTAGGTGTTGAACTTTCACCTAGTGTTTAAGCTCTTTCTGATGAAGTGTGAGGATGAGTGACCGTATCATGTTTATGATAACAAAAATTATTACTTTGATCTTGCTACCGCATATCGACCCTTTGACGGTTTGTCCTTCTTTAAGTGTGTATTTCTTCACTTTTCTGCTTTAATAATGGAAATAATAATATTATAACCATGACATATTGATGTCTCTATGTACAATTTAATGGTATTAAAAAGCATTAGCCAATGATATATTTCAAAAGAATCAGTTGACAGCTGCTAAGATTATCAAACTAAAACTATCTGAATGGACAAAAACAATTTTTGCCTTTTTTAACGCTATAAATACTGTACAGAGTATATTCAGATTTTTTTTGCAATATTTCATTTTAGCTTAACATGCAACAGGAATGCAATAATTTGAACTTGCTTTTTAAATTTTTAAAGCAGAATTTCAATGCAGCATTTCCTATAATTGCAATAATTAATCTCACAATGTGTCTGTTGTTCAAGACACAACAAAAAACAGGGTTCCCACTCTTTCCCCAGAAAAAAATCTAGGAATTTTCACAAAATTCAAGGACCAAAACAGCATTTGTACTGCTATTTTATTCATTCAACATGTCTTTCAAATTAACTTTTTCCAAGAACAATTAAGTATTAAACTTAAAATTATGAACTTATATACAAGGAAATGTTACACTCACTTCGACGCGAGTTTTCCAAGACTTGCAAAGCCGCTATTTTTTATCTGTTTAAAGTGAGTTATTTTTTAAAGCACATTGTGCAGTCTCCAGAAAATACAGAATTCCCGACTTTTTTCCTTTTTTTTTGCTCTTTCTTTTAAATTCAAGTACTTTTCCTGGCCTGGTAAACGACATTGAAAAAATCAACGACTTTTCCAATTTTCCAGGCAGCGTGGGAACCCTGAAAAATGCACATTATCTGATTATACAGTAGGAGAACCATGGTGACATAACGTGAATACGGTACTGGATGTTGTTGAAAGGGAAACTTCAATTATGTAGGTGTTTGTACACTGTCTGTTATGACGAGTCTCCATGTTGAAAGTTTTCATTCACACATTTGCGCCATAAGACAACCTTACATTTGTTTGTTGCAACTTCAAAATATATTGACTTTATTTTGACATTCTCATTACCTCACATACAGTTTCTTCCTGCAAATAAAAGGTAAATTCATAAAATACTGCCATAGACTTTCCAATAGCTAATAATGAATTTTGCCTTTCATCTCAAATAATGTTTTAAAACAGGCATTCAATTTGCTGATCGTGTATCAGAAGACATCAATTTGAAGTTGTCATGAGATAATATTATCTTAATTTAGATTCTCCAAAATTATATCCTTGACAGTGTTTTCCGTGGACTTTTAAAATTGAAGGTCTTTACAATTTCATATCCGAGGGTCATTGGAGGTCATACAGGAATATGCAAATCGAGTCGACGATTATGTACTTAATATATGTCATATTCAGTCAGCATGTAATTATGCATGTAAAACTGGAAGTACATTGTCGGAAAATCGCTGTAAGGTAAACATAATTTAGCATATTGCTGGATTTACGATAAGAATAATTTGCCAGTTGATATGAGTTACATTTGTATATTGTAATCTTAGTTTCCCACTAAAAGTACATTTTGATGGTAATGAACAAACAGAAGAACACATACAAAGGTATTAGGATAATATGACATGATCAGATCCCGATCCCCCTAAGCATCTCAATCTGAGCTAAATCTCAGCTCAAATATTTTTCTTATACGTTGAGATTTTCTCATCTGAGATCGGACTCAAAATTGGTAGGACAAACGAAAAAAATGAGATGAGTTTTTCTCAGAAAGATTTCAAGATATCCAAACTGAGATTTGTGTCAAACTCAGGCTCTGGTTGGAGCAAAATCTCAATATGAGCCGGGATTTCTATTTGAGATGCTTTGGAAGGGTGGAGCCTGATATGCGGCCTTTTAATACTCTCAGATCAAAGCGGAGTGTTATGTAAATGTTTGCTCAGTTGTGTCTTCGTTTCCTTGTATTAGTTTAAATTAAAGTAATGATTTTGGTATAAACATGCGATAATATAAAACATATACACTCGGACCTCGTTCAGTCGAATTCATGGGGTCCTTAATTTTATTTCGAAAATGCATGGTTCCGAATAATTTGACGTGCCTAAGAAAATACATCGGGACCTTATATTTACTTTGGATGATACCAAGTATTCGGATAGAAGGTTTTCGAATAAACGAGGTCCGACTGTATTTTAAAAATGATATAAAGAAATTACATGTTTGATTCAAAGGCGTTTAGCTTAAAGCAAACCTATTATGAGCAATGCACACTCAGAGTGTTTTATACGTACGTAGATATGCGCACATATACACAAACACAAAAATTGTAAGAAAATAAATGCTGCATACTTGAGACTGACCTTTTGACATCACTTTAAAACCACTCTTAAAGTTAAACAACGATAAAGTTTATTACATGTATCTAGTGGAATGCTGTTGCTTCATAAATACAAAATATTTAATTTCAATGGGGGGGGGGGGGGTAGTGTGTCTGTAAAGGGGTTGTCATCATTAATGTAGCTGAAGTCAATAAGCGGGGTGTATTTTCTAAACGGGGTTATCGATTTAGTCTCTGAATGGATAATTTCCATTGACAAAATTAGGATTTTGAGAGCGTCTTGTTTATAAATATATTCCATTTTTCAAACTTAAGTATTTTTCACCTATATTCAAAATATCTGTACTGCAGTCAATCATTGATCAATTTTAAGACTCTGCTCAGTATCAACCAATCAAAATCGAGAGTTTAGAGATAAGTCTCCGAACTGATAGTTAAACCTTAAGATCCAGCAGATTTAAATGTTTGGCCTAAGAACGGGTGTATAATCTTGGCAATAGGATACAATATTTGATAAATGAGTGTCTGCATATCGCGGTTAATGAATGGATATTTCTTTAATACAGCCAATATTAGCCAATCACATGTTTGCTTTCTTACTGTCGCATTCCAGGGGCAAAGGTTTCCCGGAGTTGTCGATTTTTACCACGAAAAGCTTTCTTCGTCAACAACTTGTATCACACATACGCTGGTGCGAATACAACGATGAGTTTACCAGGTATGATGGTTTTGTGTTTCAAATTAACTCACCATTGAATTCTGTCCAATATATTGAATTGCACGAAAATTAGATCCGTGGTTGGTACTGTTTGATACTTCCTAGTTGTATGTGGCTGTTTCAGGGGGTAGATATACGCAACAGGTTTTGTTAATAAAAAATATTAATTTTGCTAAGCATACATTGGTTATGTACAATGCTGTCAAATAATACTTCTTTTGTTGTAAGGTTTGTAGCAGTCTCACCTTTCTATAATGATTATTTAAGAATATATTGCATACTTCGACGTCCTTTTGGTATGACATTAAAGAACCGCACCCATTCTTAAACATCACATGCGTGATCTATAACATGGGCTTGGATTTAAACAACTAGTTCTCAAATTGATGGACATGTACTCGATATGGATAGTATGTAATGCTATTTCAGAATTTGAGAGAATGTTAGAAGATCTTGGTTTAGGAGAGATGCATGGTGATGAAGATGATCATGTAGAAGACGAGAAGGCTGAAGACGAGCATGGACACAGAAGGAAAAGAGATATGTCTGACTTCTATCACGATGAATGGGTAAGGTATTATGGTCAGCTATACCCGTTGATTAATACTTAGAAGGTCACCAGAGACCATTGAACACTGTACCGATGTCGACACAGGAGGTTGTCACGAGTTCTCTACCTTATATATACATTATGCACTAAATATACAGATAAAGGGAGAGAACTCGAAAAGGGAGAAAGGGAGAGAACGGGTGACAATCTCCCATGGATGTGGATAGTTGTAGTCCACTTTTCTCACTTATTAATCAAAACAATTTTGATCGATAATGGGCCACGTACTTATATTTTTAAGCGAATTGTGGTATTTGTAGAGAGACATAATAACTATACAAAAGTATGTTGTACATTTATTATGACAGCTACATTTACAAAGCTAGAAGCCTTATTGCTAGGCTTGTATCATCCCATGTCGTAAAAGACACTTCCAAAAACGGAATCCGTACATTATGAAATGTGTCAAACCGCTACAAGTTCACCCAAGCTATGATTATTGTCTCTATTTAAACAGGAAACAACATGCTACAATGCTGAGGAAGTATTAGCTATCCACAAGTTACCGGAAGATCATATTTCAACAGAAAATGTCCTACAACTTTGTCCAGCTCTTGTGCAACAAACACTCAGCGGAGCATGCAAGATAGATGCCAAAGTTCCAGAGGAATCAACTGGATCTTCTCCCACATTTGCTGAGAGTGAGTAACAAAGGAGATTGTGACGAATTCTTCCCCTTTATCCCTTTTATATTATATGTGCTATACAGTAAAACACACTTAAAGACCACCTCAATAATAAAACCACTTTGAAATTAAAAACACAACTTTAAGGCCATCTTCACTTGTTGCTCTTTCGTCAACCTCAATATTAAGACCACCTTAATAAGAATACAAGTTTTCAAGAGTCCCAAGGGTGGTCTTATTATTGAGGTTTGAGTGTATACATATATATATATTATATATATATATACAGTAAAACTTCGAAACCTCGAACAGTTTTGGCTCGAACACAGTAGATACCTCGAACAGGTTCTTAAGTCCCGGCGAAACCCCTTCTTATTTCATATTATCTTACAGTAGATCACTCGAACAGAGATAGGTCGAACACTCGAACAGGATTTGTGGTCCCAAGCTATCATTGCATTCATTGTTCACCATAGATAGGTCGAACAATACAATAATTCTCACCTTTCTTAATATACTATTATTTGCTGACGGGTAAGATTGGCGACACATGTTATTCGCAATTAATAATTACTTGCCAGTTGTACATGGACAGTGGAAAGTCCCTAATCCGAATACCCCTTGAACAAACTATAAAGTTCGGATTAGAGGAGATTCCGGACTGGAGAGGATTCCTCCATTGAATGTCAGTAGGCAAGTCAGTCTTTCTGGAATTTGAATAAGTTCGCTAGAGGCTGTTTGCGTTATCGCGATGTAATTTATAATGTCTGAATGCATTCTTTTATTCGACTTTGCTGAGTAATTTAAGATACAGTATTTTACAAAATTTGTGTAAACTTGAACATTCAATTTATAGCCCAAAATCATAAGTTATAGGAGACCAACATATTTATGCTACTTTCATAAAAGGAAGATTTGCAATGCGATATGCAAAATACATGCTTTGTTAAATATTGGTTATAATTATAATTTGTTTAGTCGTTATAGAAATTGAAGAACATTCGATTCTTCAGAATATGCACCGCTATATACGCCTCTCGTTTAATTAAAACTGTATGAAAGCATTGAATATAATTAACTTAAGATTTTGACCTACAGTTCATTCTGAAATAGATGTAGAAATTACAGCAAAATTACACTGTGCAGAAAATGTATTAGATATTTTATTTATTAGAATTTTATTGATATTTTGATAATTTCACTGCATTAGGTGGATCTCAATATCAATCTCAAGCAAGTATTTCAATGAATCATTCAACATGTCAAATGATTTCAAACATAGCTGAAATTAAGTATGGGTGTTTTGCGACGTTATACCATCCATAAAACCTGACAAGCTATGCACATAGTACGATGTATTTTCAAAACACCGTACCTGAAAACTATGCACCATAGCTTCATTTCAAAAGATTTTAATAATGATCTAGGGTAAAAAATTTGATTTGTGATTTGTGTACCTAATGGGCACTTTTCTGCATTTTGACTGTCAGTTAGGGCATATACGCGTATACCGTAGATGCCTCGAACAAAAGATGGCTCGAACTTATTACTAGGTCAGACGGAAGTTCGAGGTTTCGAAGTTTTACTGTATGTATATACTATAGAAGGGATATAGGAAACCCATTGATATTTTTGAAAGATGTAAAGTCGAAACATCTGTAACTTAGGAATCGAACTTTTTAAATAAATAGGCACAAAACACGTGTCACTTAATTAAACAAATAACCCTTGCCAATATACCAAGGCCACAGGGGATTGTCACGTGTCCTCTCCCTTTATTATAATTCTTTGAGTTATACACCTTGCAATATACATATAGATCTACATTCCAATGCACTACAGTATGGATGGCGCAGTGATTATAATTAAATAGTTATTGTGATAATCAAAAGGGCTGGAATGGCTAAAAGTACGGCAAAGTAATTTTTTAAAGCAAACCGAAAATTAGCTTTTCACTTAACCAGACAAACAAGTAGATATATTTAGGTGAACATTCTACAGTTCATTGTTAAGTCGCGGTAGACGATAGCTACTCTATACAATAAGAAAATTGCTTCTATAATGAAAAAGTAATAACCGGTAGCTAACTTTAATATCAATGCAAATACAGTAAATCCTCTCTTAAAGACCACCTCAATACTAACACAACCTTAAAATTAACAGCACACTTTTCAAGTACATTTTCACCATTCTGCTCTAAATTCAACCTTAATATTAATACCACCTCGATAAGAAGACCAGTTTTCTAGGGTCCCAAGGGTGGTTTTATTATTGCGGTTTTACTGTACTTAATTTCAATTTCTATATTGCATGCTGCGCTGTGAATTTCCTGGCATTCTCCATTTTTAATTAGTCTATGCTGTTATATTTGTCGGTTGCAATATATTATAAGTCATTTATAGTATAAACAATCGAACCTCGCTTATTCAACATCCTTTTATCCGAATACTTCGTATAATCCGAAATAAATACCAGGTCCCGGTGTATCTTCTGACGTAAGTCGAATTGAAATCGGCGACTTGAAACAATGTATTATTCGAAATAAAATTTCGGTCCCGATGAATTCGAATGAACGAGGTCCGACTGTAAGTGTACTGAAATACTTTTATCGGGTGAATGCAGTTACGAATTGAAAATTGCAATTTATCTTTAGATCTTTGCAAAAAATACAAACAATTTAATTGAATTACATACCACGTAAACAACATCAAGGACGGGGATATTTTAATCTACAAGTGTGAAGTTTGAGGATATTTCACCAAATTAATTAGAGACATATTGACTGAATTTGAATATTGGCTGTAAGAATAGTCCGAAATGTCTCAGTGCGTGAATACAAAACCTCCATAATTTAACCCAGTAAAATTGTCAAATGTTGACAAATCTTATTGAATTAAAATTATTAATCTGTGTTCAAATAATTCAACATGCTAAAATAAAAAAGCAGTTTTATCATTTGCATATTTAACTTACTGTTACAATTCTACTTGTGGTTACATTCAACGAAGATAATATGAACCATGTAAATTGTCGTTTGTGTCTTTAAATTTTATCTTCGGTCCAGATGCCCAAACATATATACAGTACAAGCCTCTCCCTAGAAACAGCCATTGGGAGACGCACATTTTGTTGGCGAGTGGATGTTGTTTTTCGGCGCAGCCATACTAACATGGTTTTGCTATTTGCACATAAGTGTTATATAAACCAATCAAATCTTACGTTAACCACTATGGCATTTTCTCTTCAACCGAACAACGTTTGTAACCTTGACGCGGATTGGTTAACCTTTCGATGAAGGGTACTTTACCTTACCGAAATTCACTGAATTTCGGTGAATTTACCGAAATCCATTTGGATCTGCAGTGACCAGCAATAGTTACATCTCGGCATTTTTTGTGTAGCACAACAAATGTTAACCTTCAAATAGCGCCGACCATCTTTTTTCAATATGTTTTTTTGTTACAACAGTCTTAGTATACATACTTGGGAGAAAAATGTAATATAATCATTTCTGTCCATCACCCGTCTAGAATCGCGATTGATTTTACCGACTATATTTTCAGAGTATGGTTATGGTACTATTGGTATGCTAATTGTGTGTCTGTGTTCTCTCGTTGGTGTCGTGTTTATAAGATGTATGAGTGGACAGACATACAATATCATCATTGCGATATTTCTCGGACTGGCGGTTGGTACCCTGTACACAGACGCTCTCCTTTATCTCTTACCACTGGTACGTGTACTGAACCGGGAAACAGTATTCTCTGATTTATTCACAACAATATTGTTTGATTGTGATCACGTACAGTTTGTTTTTTAAACCACAAAGAGAAAATGTATCCTTTGTGACATAATTCATGAGATAAGTTACAAGTGATGAGGTTTACGTAGTGACATTTGAGAAAAGAGCAACACATTATGGTTTTAAATAGAAATCACTGTTGAAGATTCTACATATCCAGTACAACATTATTGGTAGATGTTTTGTTGGAATGCATAAGTCCCTTTGATTGATCACACCTTGAGAGACTTAATACCGATATTTACACTGTTGCTAAGGTGATCGATTTTATACGCTTATGAACGATGTATTAAGAAAAAACTTTGCACGGTGATTTCTTATATTTTATTTTACATGGTAACAAATTATTTCGAAAATATACATTGTTTTGAGTGTTTTATCAATGTTGTCCACGAACTTAATGATCAGTCCTCGTATTGTATGAGTGTTGAAACAGTGTGTGCTGTATGATGGAGGGTGTGGCAATGTTTTACAAACCATCTATAGGATGTGTTGTTTATTACAGGCGCTGGGTGTTCATGCGGAAGAGGGGGACGGTCATGGACATGCTGAAGATTCGACTTTAACACTGGAACCATTCTTTCCTTTCGCCCTCCTGTCTTGTGCAGGTACAGTAAAACCTCAATAATAAGACAACCTTTGGGACCATTTAAATAGGTCTTCCTATTGAGGTGGTCTTAATATTGAGGTTGAGTTAAGAGCACAACAGTCAAAATGAACTCGAAAGTTTCAGTTTTGAGGTGGTCTTATTATTGAGGTGGTCGTTAGGTGAGGTTTCACTGTATTATGAATAGTATAGCATTTTACATCATCATTATGATAAAGTAGATTATACGACGATGATAAGATATAGCATAGTGTCTTGACCATAACATTCATTGTCAGAATGTGTGTACAAGTGCTGAGAAAAAAGTAGTCGACTTTTTATGTTTTTTAATTCAAGTACCATATTGAAAATTTTGGTGGCATATTTCTGCCACCAGTTAACTACAATTTTTTGTGTAAGATATTTATCTGGTATGACAATTTATCACGATACTTGTCTAGTTAACCACATAATTATCTAGTTAATTAAGTCTTTATCTAGTTTCTTTAACGTGATAACCACATACTTATCTAGTCAATTAAGTAGTTAATTGGTGGCAGAAATATGAAATGTTAATTACATGTTAACATCAATTCATTTTCACTTATTACTTTTGATACTTAAACTGTAGTTAATTTGAACATATTGATTGGGGGAATGTTAGTGTACCTCATGGGTGCAGTTCTAACTGTTGTCATTCGTTAGTGACATTTGTTGCATTACTTTCTCTGTTACAGGTATCTACGTGTTCTATCTATTTGAAAAGATCATGGCCCTAGCACGCGGCGAGGTAATTGTATATTTTACTCATATTATTAATATGATACAACTCATATATGTGTGTAAGTGTGTTCGTGTGTGTGTTTGTACTTTATATATACCTGTCACATATTGGTATAACTGTCACATATTACACATATCACATACTATGACAGTCTGATAGTATTATAAATGTCGCATACTATACAACCAAATATTATGACTGTCACATTATGCTATAACATATGATAAATGCCTAGTATTGTTCCTGTTACATATCATGCCTATTACATATTATACATGTTAAATACTATACCTGTTACATATTACAACTGTCACATAAACATGACACGTATCATTCATGTGACATGTTATGAATGTCCCTCATTATACATGTGCTTGTCTAAAAGTATGGCCAATACATATCATACCAGTCACATATTATACCTGGTAAAACATATCATACATATTACTTATCATATGTTCCACGTATTTATACCTACTGTCACATATTATACCTATCACTTATCATATGTGCTACATATGTATACCTACTGTCACATATTATACCTATCACTTATATGTGCTACATATTTATACCTACTGTCACATATTTTACCTATCACTTAGCATATGTCCTACATATTTATACCTACTGTCACATATTATACCTATCACTTATCATATGTCCTACATATTTATACCTACTGTCACATATTATACCTATCACTTATCATATGTGCTACATATTTATACCTACTGTCACATATTATACCTATCACTTATATGTGCTACATAGTTATACCTACTGTCACATATTTTACCTATCACTTATCATATGTCCTACATATTGATACCTTCTGTCACATATTATACCTGTCACTTATCATATGTCATACATAGTTATACCTACTGTCACATATTACACCTGTTGTATTTATATTTCGACATATTATACCGTGAATTATATATATATATAGAGTAATTTTTGGTGTTTATTTTCGATATTTAATCTTTCCTCTAAAAGGCTTCAGTGTTATCTATAAACAGAAAAACGACAATAATTTTATTTTAATATACATTTGTGATATATGTTTTTGTTTTTCATGCTGCACTATTGCTTGCCTAATAAATGTTTACATAAATTTGATTTGCATCGTTGATTTATGAATTATAAGAAAAATCAGTTCATGGTATATTATAAGCGACATACTGTGCAAATAATTCAAAATAACTTCTAAATTTAGTTCAGATTACATTTTATGTACCTCATCACAGAATATGACAGCTTGACTACCATTTAGAATAGATCGTATATATTTTCTAGCAACTGAAATATAATTTCCTGCTTTTTCTGTGCACTTTAATTTAATTCAGACAAGTTATATGCGTTTTATCTTACCTGGGCACGAAATGCTCGGAGCTTTTAAGATCGTTAGCTGTCTGCATCTGCGTCGTCGTGTGTAATCCGTCGAGTGTCATCGGTCAACATTTTCTTTAAACGACATCTCCTCCTAAGCCACATATGTATATTATCGAAACTTCACAGGAATGATCCTTGTACGGACCGCTTTCAAAGTTGCATCAATCGTTCTGGTCTGCCCCCTTAGTAGAAAATAGGGGCAAAAAATACATTTTAAAAAAAAATGTTCCTGTCCAAAACCATAGAGCTTTGATATTTGGGATGTGGCATCGGCTAGTTGCCTTCTTACGATATTTATAAATTATTAAGTTCCGTACCAAAAGCATGGCCAACAAGGGGCGGGCTAAGTGGATTTTGACTGAACCTAGACCGATTTATTGGCACATTAGTCTAAATGACAGTGTAATAAGGTGTGCGATATAGGGCCATTGTGAGCCTCTTATTTCTAAATGAATCACTTCTAATAACCGTATTTCAATGTATGATTATGAAATGGGAGGGGGGTTACATGCAACTTGTATCCAGCTTGCATGATCATTGTGAAAGTTGTTGTTAATGTTAGAAATCTAACTTACTGGTTAATTTATTCAAGATACAGGATCTGGTGAGTAATGCATTTGAACGTTTTTATTTCGATTTAATAGAATATGAAATCGTTCAAATCACGATATGCAAAGCTAGACCTTTGTTGTAGAAAAAATACCCGATACAAATACCCGCCTAAATGTCAAATCTCCTTCATTGTTTTTGCAATTTCCCGAATTTCACTTCCTGATAGATTTTTATTGGTTAGTGAGTTTCAATAACATTTGATTTCAATGCAACCCTTGTACGAATCTTAAATACAGAACACGAAATCTGTGTATATTTATGATTTATGACTAATATTGAAATTGTGTATGGTTAAACAACGAAAGATCAGTGCATAAACATGAGGGTGTCACACCCCCTTACATGCTTTACATGTAAGTACGTATTCCGAGAAATGATACTTATATTATGAACCAATGTACTCTGTCTTGCATAAACTGATATCTATGAGCCAACATACTCTGTCTTACTTAATCAGATATCTATATGCCCACATACTCTGCTTTACATAAACTGATATCTATATGCCCACATACTCTGTCTTACATAAACTGATATATATATGCCCACATACTCTGATTTACATAAACTGATATATATGAGCCTACATACTCTGCCTTACATAAACTGATATCTATGAGCCCACATACTCTGTCTTACATAACATGATATCTATGAGCCCACATACTCTGTCTTAAATAAACTGATATCTATGAGCGCACATATTCTGTCTTACATAACATGATATCTATGAGCGCAAATACTCTGTCTTACATAAACTGATATATATGAGCCCACATACTCTGCTTTTCATAACATGATATCTATGAGCCCACATACTCTGTCTTAAATAAACTGATATCTATGAGCGCACATATTCTGTCTTACATAACATGATATCTATGAGCGCAAATACTCTGTCTTACATAAACTGATATATATGAGCCCACATACTCTGCTTTACATAACATGATATCTATGAGCCCACATACTCTGTCTTACATAAACTGATATCTATGAGCCCACATACTCTGCTTTACATAAACTGATATATATGAGCCCACATACTCAGTCTTACATAAACTGATATATATGAGTCCACATACTCTGTCTTACATAAACTGATATCTATGAGCCCACATACTCTGCATTACATAAACTGATATATATGAGCCAACATACTCTGTCTTACATTAACTGATATCTATGAGCGCACATACACTGTCTTACTTAAACTGATATATATGAGCCCACATACTCTGCTTTACATAACATGATATCTATGAGCCCACATACTCTGTCTTACATAAACTGATATCTATGAGCCCACATACTTTGTCTTAAATAAATTGATATATTTGAGCCCACATAGTCTATCTTACATAAACTGATAGCTATGAGCCCACATTCTCTGTCTTACATAAACTGATATATATGAGCCCACATACTCTGTCTTAAATAAATTGATATATTTGAGCCCACATACTCTGTCTTACATAAACTGATAGCTATGAGCCCACATACTCTGTCTTACATAAACTGATATCTATGAGCGCACATACTCTGTTTTACATAAACTGATATATATGAGCCCACATTCTTTGTATAACATAAACTGATATCTATGAGCCCACATACTCTGCCTTATGTAAACTGATATATATGAGCCCACATACTCTGTCTTACATAAACTGATATCTATGAGTCCACATACTCTGTCTTACATAAACTGATATCTATGAGCCCACATACTCTGTCTTTATGTAAACTGATATCTATGAGCCCACATACTCTGTCTTACATAAACTGATATCTATGAGCGCACATACTCTGTCTTACATAAACTGATATCTATGAGCCCACATACTCTGTCGTACATAAACTGATATCTATGAGCCCACATACTCTGTCTTACATAAACTGATATCTATGAGCCCACATACTCTGTCTTACATAAACTGATATCTATGAGCGCACATACTCTGTCTTACATAAACTGATATCTATGAGCCCACATACTCTGTCTTACATAAACTGATATCTATGAGCCCACATACTCTGTCTTAGGTAAACTGATATATATGAGCCCACATACTCTGTCTTACATAAACTGATATCTATGAGCCCACATACTCTGTCTTACATAACTGATATCTATGAGCCCACATACTATGTCTTACATGAACTGATATCTATGAGCGACCATACTCTGTCTTACATCAACTGGATTCTTTGAGCATGATTACTCTGTCTGATTTCTGTTAGCACATTTGCTGCAAGCAAAGATAACACTCGCTTTGTTCAAGCGTGTAAATTCTTGAGTTTTTTACCACAATTATATTGATAAAAAAAACAAAAAATAAATTGTTCTTATGCATTATGAAATGTTACCAAATCATAAGTGAAGATTTTGATCTATTAAAAGTGCATAATTAAGTACTTTGGACCATTGAATTACGCTCCATTTGATATTCCCTAGCGAAAATGACATTCTTAATTTAGAAGATTTAATTGAATAAAACATGTGTTGTGAACGCACGATTTAAATACTGTCGGAACCTGATATTTATTTCGGATGATACCAAGTATTCGGATAGAAGGTTGTCAACTAAACGATGTTCGACTGTACATTTGTATTCACATTATCACCAAAATTCACTTTAATCGATTATTAGCAATCTTGACAAAATTACTTTTAAGTGAAAATACCGAGTAACAGTGAGTTTATTAGCACGATTATCAATATGTGTGCACTTCATTATTCAAGATGGTAGATCTACATCTTATCTGTAATCACTTTAAATGGGGGTCAACTTATATTATTATGGTATTTATTTCGAATGACACCATGTATTTGGATAGAAAAGTGTCGAATGAACGAGGTCCGACCGTATTTAAAGATACATACGGTGTTAAATAACCAAGTATATTATACAGCGTTATATTACTGAGCATATTCCTTGCTAGACGACCTAGTTATTTGTGCTTTCTTGTTCTCAAATCCCATAAACTAACACTTAGATTGTCAGCATTGTTTGGTGAATCAAGAGCCCCAACATCTAGGCAAGGATTAGTCCCAATAGCATGCCTACGCAATGCAATCCACACATCCGGCCTCTGTATCCAAGCCTCAGGAAAATATGATCTATTCAATTCATCTGAGTTTTTAATATGTGGTATGAAATGTCTTTAAAAAGTTAAATGATATCTTAAGCTAAGTAAGCATTAAGTAATCACACACTTTATTATTTGAATAATTATTTATATATTAGATGTAAGATTTTCTTTGGGATTGCTCCCAATCTAATTTTTGACCTGACAAGAAAAATGTTGTGTGAATATAGTAAAACCTCAATAATAAGACCACCCTTGGGAGCCTAGAAAAGTGGTCTTCTTATCGAGGTGGTCTTAATATTGAGGTTGAATTTAGAACAGAACGGTGTAAATGGACTTGAAAATTGTGCCGTAAATTTTGAAGTGGTCTTTACAAGAGGTATTACTATATACGTGTACATTGTATATTTTCAGCATGCACACAGTCATGGTGGCGGTTTGAAGAAATCATGTGATCATGTACATGAGAACCAGGTGAATGTGCATTTAGAATACCTAACACCTTGTAACCTCGATATCCGAGTCATAGACTTAGTACTTATGTTGAGGATAGTTAAACACTAGAAAAACAATCAACATTCTATTAGATTTGTCTGTGTTTGTGATATCGACCTTATTTATTCCTTCATCATGCCCAACCAGTAAGCTCAGTCCCTTCTAGAGTTCTCTCCCTAGATCACTTCTAGAGTTCTCTCCCTTTATCCCTTCTAGAGTTCTCTCCATATATCACTTCTAGAGTTCTCTCCCTTTATCCCTTCTAGAGTTCACTCCCTATATCACTTCCAGAGTTTTCTCCCTATATAACTTCTAGAGTTCTCTCCCTATATCACTTCTACAGTTCTCTCCCTTTATCACTTCTACAGTTCTCTCCCTATATCTCTTCTAGAGTTCTCTCCCTATATCACTTCTAGAGTTCTCTCCCTATATCACTTCTAGAGTTCTCTCCCTATATCCCTTCTGGAGTTCTCTCTCTATATCACTTCTAGAGTTCTCTCCCTATATCACTTCCAGAGTTCTCTCCCTATATCACTTCTACAGTTCTCTCCCTATATCACTTCTACAGTCTCTCTCTATATCACTTCTACAGTTCTCTCCCTATATCACTTCTACAGTTCTCTCTCTATATCACTTCTAGAGTTCTCTCACTTATCCCTTCTAGAGTTCTCTCCCTATATCACTTCTTCAGTTCTCTCCCTATATCACTTCTACAGTTCTCTCCCTATATCACTTCTAGAGTTCTTTCCCTATATCACTTCTAGAGTTCTCTCCCTATATCACTTCTAGAGTTCTCTCCCTTATCCCTTCTAGAGTTCTCTCCCTATATCACTTCTTCAGTTCTCTCCCTATATCACTTCTACAGTTCTCTCCCTATATCACTTCTAGAGTTCTTTCCCTATATCACTTCTAGAGTTCTCTCCCTATATCACTTCTAGAGTTCTCTCCCTTATCCCTTCTAGAGTTCTCTCCCTATATCACTTCTTCAGTTCTCTCCCTATATCATTTCTAGAGCTCTCCCTCTTTATCCCTTCTATAGAATATATAAACATATACTATAAAAGGGATAAAAGGGATAAAAGGAGAGAACTCCTGACAATCTCCTGTGGTATGTAGAGTTATCTTGAAGTCGTAGGTTCGAACCGCGGATTAGGCCTGTGTACTTGGGGAAGGTTTGACCGAAGACAAGCATACTACGTCACTTGTCCTCCGCCTCTGATTCATTTGGAGAAATTGTCAGTTGCTTGCGGATGAACGGTAACCCAGGGATACTGGTGAGATCAACTGACCTACATACTGATGAAAAACGGCGTATAACTTCAACAAACAGTTTTGCTTTAGCATATATTATATTATATATATTAAAAAGGAGGGAACTCTAGAAGGGATAAAGCGAGGGAATTCGTGACAATATCCTGTGTCTCATTGGTCATAACTGTGCCTTATTTTTAACGTATTATTACGGACACAAAATCCGTTACTGAAAGGTATGTAGTTTATCAAATGAACGGAGTTATTGTGATCTAATTACAACTAAATGTTAAATTGACATTTTATGACTTGAATGATGACATTTTAATCATAGAAACATATAGTAAGTCTGATACATAGTACAAATGTAAAACATGTTGAATATCTAAGTCTTACCAAATCTTGGTAAATTTATCATGTGAACATATATTGTGATTGTTTTGGGGATGAATTTATTTTATCAACGTTGTTTAACTGAACATTGTGTTATTTTTACAAGAGAGTTTTAAATCAGAACTGTACTTTCAGCTGAATGTTTCACCTGTGGACCCGAAATCAAAATATGAAATAAATCAAACAGAGAATGACTCGATCTCCGAAATTGGTAAAAGTGACGACCCTAGCTTTTCTATATCAAGTAGGCAAAATATTTCTTGTTTTAAACCATTAATTAAATCGAATAATGATCAAGCCAATGGCACATTATCTAATGAATGTTTGACTGTCTTAGCTTATCGTATATATGAGCGCCGCTGTACGATTTCCAACTTATTATTTATTCTTTCATGCTGACAAATAGTGACATCACATGTTGCGTTTTCTTGAAATGACGTCACTTACAGTAGAGGTTGTAAATCCCACAGCAGAGCTCATATATACTTGTACTGTCTGAGTAATGTGCATTGTCATGTTGCCGACTTTCTAAAGTAAAACCAAAGACCTGAATATTTAGGTCTTTGGTAATACTGATAATTACTTATAGGTGTGGACTTAAACCATGCTGTTTCTGAGAAATATCAGTAACTATTTGTTATACTGAGAACAATTCTTTGTTTCTGGAGTTATTTTAAGCTTTCATTATTATATGGTATGTCACGAAAAGTCTACCTTCTTATAACACCTGCTGTTTTTGTAATTAATTCTATGACAGCAGCATTGAGTGTCACGGACACCACGCGGAATGAAGATGCACCATCCTCCACGGCTTATCAAGCGGCTGGATTTCACTTTATTAATTATTCATGAGTACGAGATTTTTACAGTCAGTTTGCCCTGGGTATCAAATAAGTTATGAATAGCCTGGTGACCGAGGATGGTCATGCACATGTTTGTTGTATTTTCCAGCCATGCCGAGTGTTGTTATCATGATTGTGATAGGTGATGCTATCCACAACTTTGCTGATGGGTTAGCCATGGGCGCGTCATTCTCCAGTAGTATGTCGCTCGGTGTATCAACAACGATAGCTGTATTATGTCACGAGTTGCCACACGAACTGGGTTAGTAACAAAAGGAGTCATATTTTGTGATTAATTATTGTACAATGTGTTGTTTTACCGGTATTTGTAACACATGTAAAATATATACTATAGAAGGGATAAATGGAGAGAACTCGTGACAATCTTCTGTGATTTAGTAAACGATCATTCTAATTTCGACTTCACTGAATAATGATTGTATCAAGACATTCCAAAAGAGAATGTCAGTTCTAGATTTCTCTCCCTTCGCTACGTAGTATATGTACATATTCTATATAATGGGCAAAGGGAATAAATAACTCGTGACAATCTCATGTGGAAATGTATAAGATATCACGAGAGATGCATCCATTTATCATATTAAATTACAGTAAAACCTCGCTTAAAGACCACCTCAATAATATAAAACCACCTCAATGTTAAGAACATAATTTTCAAATCCATTTTACCTGTTTTGTTCTTTATTCAACCTCAATAGTATGACCACCTCAATAAAAGACCAGATATCAAGGGTCCCAATAGTGGTCTTTTTGTTAAAGGTTTTACTGTATATATCTTACAGGAGATTTTGCTAAACTACTTGCCAGTGGTATACCATTTCGCCGAGCTTTGTTGTTAAACTTCCTCTCTTCACTGACTGCAATGGCAGGCCTGTATGTTGGTCTGGCTGTATCTACGGATGAGGTTGTTCGACGGTGGATTGTTGCTATCACGGCTGGAATGTTTCTATACATATCTCTGGTTACCATGGTGAGAGGTGTTAATATATAATTTAGAATAACCAAGCTGATTGAACATATTCAGCATTAAAGTACGACAAGACATAGTCACTCCTTTACATTTATGGAAAGCTATGGACACCACAACTAAGCCACAACTAAGTATGACATAAAAGATTGGTTACGTACGAAGAAATAATGAAATGTGAAATGATTTTATTGTAAAATATTACCGAGGGACATGTTCCACTTAAAAAGTTAAAAGAACAAGTGTACATGTATGTTAATTGTTCGTTGGTTCAAAATCGAATTATTTTGATAGTACGAGTGTATGCAAGTTCAATGACTGCATTGTATCAACTGAGAGCATATAGTACATTATCAATTGAGTATAAATGTTGTCGCAAATTCATATAGCAAGCTTGTTTGGTTCCATTTTACGAGAAATGAGTAATTAATTATTTGTGTATAGGTACTTTTATGTTTAACTTGAAATGTGCTTCTAATCTGGAACAAACTATAACATATACGGTCCCTGTTCTAATTCACCATTTAGTTGACACAGCTTATAAACATCTATTGTAGCTTCCACAACTACTGCAAAAATCAGAGAGAAGTGTAAGGGACTTCATGTTAAACAATGTTGGAATACTTCTGGGTGCTGGAATCATGGTGCTGTTGGCTTTGTTTGAAAAAGAAATCAAATTGATAGACTTTTAAATGTTTAACATATTATATTCCATGAATATTAAAAAAAGACATATGGATTCAATATTAAAATACATTCCGTTGTTTTATATTAATTCAATCACTCATAGTTATATATAACAAGGACATATCATTTATAGTATAAACATGTTTATATATTAGTTATAGTGTTTTAATTTCTTTACATTTGTATTTGCATCGCAACTGTCAAAAGTGCAATTCCCAAACCATATTTTTGAATAAGACATCAATTATTTCAAATTCTTTATGAAAATATATTTCTCGGTGTTCAACTGAATAGTGTTAGCATGAAAATCTTCTAACAGGATTGTAATCATTTTCTTGTTAACACAATGTGTGTGTGTTTTTGTACAGTCTTTTTGTTATCAACATCATGAGTACCATTGTAACGTTTGTACTGTATGGCTGTCTGATCATATTTTTAGCTCAGAAATAAAAACCTACAATGCATATATTGGTACTTGTTTTTGTTACATTGGTTAAACTTATGTCTTTCTTTATTTTGCTTGTTGGAGGAATTTTATAAATATTTAGTTCAGTATTTGGTACACACAATGCTACTCTCACCATTCGATACCCATGACTGGCTCTTCCATTTCAAGCCAACTGTCATAAATGGACAATCATGAAATGAGCGCTGCTATGGGATTTCCTACCTCTTCTGTAAGTGACGTCTTTTCAAGAAAACGCAACATGTGATGTCACTACATGTATTTGCAAGCAGGAAACAATATTTACTCCATATGGTCACTTTGTTTTCATATTGATATATGGGGCAAATATTGGTTACTGTCAGTACATAGTGACGTCGCATGTGATGTTTTCTTGAAATTATGTCACTTAAAGAAGAGGTTGGAAATCGTACAGCGGCACTTAGTTGTTGGTGTCCGACCATGAATGTTTTTTTATCCCTAGTTATGTATTTATAAAATACATGTCTATCATGTAATGTACGAGATGAAAACAACACAATTAATATGCTTCAGTTTCTTCCAGGATAGCTTCACATGTAAATTGCTAGTTTAATAACCATACTTCTTTGTATATAAAGTAAAACGTCACTAATAAGACGACCCTTTGGACCCTTGGAAACTGATCTTTATATTGAGGTGGTCTTAATATTAAGGTTGAATACAGAGCGGAACACTCAAAATGGTCTTGAATTTTTTTTGAGATGGTCCTTAGGTGAGGTTTTATGGCAGATACAATTTTCATTATTGCGTTAGCATTTCCCAGAGTACTGGTTCCACATGCTTTACTATATTATTTAAGTTGTTTTAATTTGTTTAATTAGGTTTTAAGCCATTTTTCTTCCGTAACATATAATGGTTAGTTGACCTAACCCGTTTTCCTGGAATAACCAGATGGGGCTTAATTATTTGAGAGTATTACTTATTCTGTCAAGCATTGTAAGAAAGTAAATACAATTCTCATAATCCAAATAAGGAAATAATGAGTATAATAATGATGCTGCAGTTACTGTACTGTGTACATGTTGTTGTTGATAGGGACATAGCTTGCCAATTGAATAACAGTTCTATGTATTATACTAACAACAGTGTACAATGTGTTCTGTCATTCACCCTGTTTATATCATTATGTAACTTTAAAGAATGTAACAATGCATGCTACTAAACAAACAAATCATATGCTTTGTTGATAAATTACTAATCAGTGGCACATGGGCCTGTGCAGTAAGGCATGCTTGATTCATGTTTACAACAGAATTACTAATCTGAGGCACATGGGCCTGTGTAGCAAGGTTTGCTTGATTCATGTTTACAACATAATTACTAATCTGAGGCACATTGGCCTGTGCAGTAAGGTATGCTTGATTCATGTTTGGAACATAATTACTAATCGGAGGCACAGTGGCCTGTGCAGCAATTAAGGCATGCTTGATTCATGTTTACAACAGACTTTTCAGTAATTCAAAGAAGTTGATCACACAACAAGAATAGTCAAATGATAATGAAATTATTGTGAAACAATTAAAATAAACCAGACATCAAGTAAGACAGAAAACTGTTCAAATGCATTTTCAGCACTGAATTCAGTGGTAACTTTCTGACTGGCTTTATCATGACAGTTAGTCCTACAGGACATTTAGAAATTGTTGATAGCAATAAGACCAGTCGTTTGAAACTGTGATTGCTTGTTTTATTAATTGAAGATTTATAGATAGCCGTATCACATATTTTTATGAAAATACAGTAATAAATAGGTGAAATCTTTTCCCTTGCGTTGTATTTTAGTTAAAGCAATTAATTCTTCATAAAGACAAAGATAATGATTTTCTAGAGTAAATTTAAACTTGTGCCTGTGATAAGTGGTTAGTCTTGTTCAAATGTAAAAAGGAAAAGTGGTTTAGTTAATACTAATTTATCACATCTACAAAGAAGCAAGTCCTAACAACTTATATAAATCACTTTTGCCTGGGTAACTAACCAGTACTTGTTCCTAATTCAGGTATAGTGAGGACCATTGAAGAATCGTGTTGGTTGGAACCCTCCAGCCCCATTGCAGGACTGAAATCCTCTGGACCCACTGCGGCACTTGAACCCTCTGGGCCCATTGAGGGACTTGAACTCTCTCGACCCATTGCGGGACTTGAACCCTCTGGGTCCATGCTGGACTTGAACCCTCTGGGCCCATTGCGGAACTTGAACTCTCAGGGCCTATTGCGGGACTTGAACCATCTGGGCCTATTGCTGGACTTGAACCCTCTGGGCCCATTGCGGAACTTGAACTCTCAGGGCCTATTGCGGGACTTGAACCATCTGGGCCTATTGCGGGACTTGAACTCTCCAGGCCAAAAGCGGGACTTGAACCCTCATGGCCTATTAAGCAATCGAAACATCTGGACCCACTGCGGGACTTGAACCCTCTGGGCCCATTGCTGGACTTGAACCCTCCGGGTCCATTGCTGGACTGGGCCCATTGCGGAACTTGAACTCTCTGGGCCTATTGCGGGGCTTGAACTCTACAGGCCCTTTGAGTGACTGATACCATCTGGGCCCATTGCAGGATTTTTCACTTATAGTTATCAGTTTGACAAGTAATTTCAGCGAACCAGTCAGGAATTAACTAAAAAATACCCCATAACAAAAAAAATACGATGTTTACTTTGAAAATCGGGAGAGTTAACCATGTATTGTATATCTATCTCCACACGCAATTAATAAAACATATAGAGACTTTTGATAAAAGGTGATTTATTGTCTGAATAAATCCTTTACTATATATACAAAAACGAGTAAATGATGGTATATAGAACATCTCATATATACAAGTATATATTGCAGTTATATTGCAAAACAATCTTATTAAATTACGAAAAAATATCCTTAAGTTATAAACACAGGAGGTTGACACGAGTTCTTACCCTATACATATTCTATTGGCGGGGCAAAGGGAGAGAATTCTATAAGGGATAACGATAAAGAACTCGTAGCAATCTCCTGTGATGATACATATGAACAGTATGAACATGAAAAAAAGTAAAAAAATATCTACAAAATAGGTTCTATTCAAATGAAAACATAATTTGAGAACCAAATGAAATGATGGCTATCAAATATAAAACATATATTATAAAGGTAATGCAAATAAATAAATGTTGAGACAGTTCGGACCCTATGAATTTGAATGAACGAGGTCCGACTGTATTTATTGTCAGAGTGAAAAAAGGAACACACTGTATACATGTAGTATCATTACGCATATGAGAGAACAGAAATGCAGGTGAGTCAAAAATAAATTATTATAGGCAAATATAAAAGAGGGCGTATAAATATATTTAACATATTTGAATACAATACGAAATGATAGTCATTAAATGCCCTAGATCTAAGTCTGTGACAATATAGACATGACAGCATTGGACTATACACAGCATCTATATACAAAACTTACGCTTGCCATAAATAGCGAAAAGTATGCCTTTAATAAGTATGCACAATAAATATAAAAGAAAAGAAAGCTATTATTTAAACGATTATTTTCAAGTTATATGCAATAAAAAACTATATTTAACTTTATATATGCAACCATACATACACATATGACAGTAATTAACAATTTTGGTCATGTGGTTCCCGTTTGTGTTGTACATTAACCTGTTTCAGGAATTGTAACAGTACCCGTAGAACCAAAACTTGCATCGATACTCTCTGGTATTGAATGAATAACGTGTGAATATGAAGCATGCTCAACAAATGATTATGTCTTTATTCTCAAATCAGCTCAAATATTCTCGAATCGGTGAGATTTTTCTCATCTGAGACCGGACTCTAAACCAGTGTCATAACACGAAAAGGCATAAGATTAAGATTTCCCTCAAACATTTTTCAAGAGATGCAAATTGAGATTTGGTTCAAATGCTGACTCAGATTTGAGACAAATCTTAATCTTGAGCTGAGATTTTGATTTGAGATGCTTCGGGAGATCGGGGCCAGGTTACCATGATGTATTATCATACATTTACTTATTTTTGATTGCTGGCAATAAACACTGTGCACTGATATGATTTCTTATTTCTGCACAATGTTTATATAACATACATTGTAGCTCGCCATAGATTAGGAGCTGCATCAATTATAAATATTTTGCAAAATTATTTGAAGATAGACCAATGAGAAAAAAATAAGAAAAATCCAAATAATTAGTACATTACATTTAACAACATGATAATATAAATTAAAGAGTCTATTGATTGCACTGGTAATTTAATAAATATAAAAATATTGCACCACTAGACTTCAGTCTGGTAAAAAACATAGATTGTCTGAAGCATTGTTGCCGACCATAATTCTACAGATGTTACATAGAGCGAATTTTAGGAATGTTTCGACATACAAACAGTAAATACTAATCACAAATGATCATGAAACAATAAAGGGCAAGTCATCCTATTTTTATCTGGCAGTGAGTTAGGGTCATTATACTTACATAGTAATTAAATAAACATGTAAATCGTCGCATGAATAATACATGTATATAACAATTAACACTAATTGATTTTGTTATCAAAGTAAGGTTGATTGTATGTAGTAGTTGATTTGATCACGTTCATTTAACTTTTTACAAAACATAGTTTTACTACACTTGATATTCATACACTTTTATCTAAATTGTTCATAAAATATATATCAGATACATTATATTGAAGAGTTTCACACATTGCTGAAGCAAAATGGAAGACTTTCAAAGTGGAAGACATTGATATATATCCATGTTCTGTTACACAGTTTTGTTATGCTAGGATACGTGTATACATGTATATGCATCATTCTACATAAAATTAATATCTGTGTTTGTTTGAATTAAATATTATGGTTCATTATATCCTCTTGCCATTTTCATGAATACATAAATATAATAAATAACATAAATAAAGATTTTACAGTCAAACAACTCGCCAAACAATCTGGCTTGCCTGTGGTTTCACTAAAACTGCTACTTTCAAAAGTATTATCTAGTGATCCAATTTGTCAACGAATCAAATCTTTACTGCATCCTTTACTTGAATGCCTTTCCAGTAGTATTCACACATTCAACAACTATTTTCTTTGAGCGAACCAACAGAATTCTGGAAAAGTTCCAGGTGTGATGGATTCAAAGCCTAGTATGAAATTTAATTCCTCCAACTAGAAACATTTGAGCAAGACTAAACCGAGGTTTCTCCGTAAAACTGTCCGACATAGAACTGGATAATGCAATATCTGAAATAAGGCAAGAAATACCTATAGAATTTAAGACTTTATTATACAACGAATATTTCAAAGTAACTTCTTTGGCGCCAGGTTCCATACTAAGGTTCTTTACACACATTCTTATCATCACACCTTGTCCACATGTGGCTGAACAACTGGACATAGCTGACCAACAACCCCATATACCTGTGATGTTTGAAGAAAAGTAAAGATAATCTCCAGCAATAGTATACAGTAAAAGCCTCAATAATAAGACCAGCCTTGGGACTCTTGAAAAATGGTCTCATTATTGAGGTGGTCTTAATATTGAGGTTGAATAAAGAGTAAAACAGTGAAAAATGGACTTCAAATTTGTGTTCTTAATTTTGAGGTAGTCTTACTATTGAGATGCTTAAAGAGGTGTTACTTTACTTGGTTGGTTCAACGTTATGAAGAAATTTCTACGAAAAATAAATGATCTCGGTCACTATGCTGCACTTTGTTCCCTTATGTTACTCATTCTTGTAGAAATTACTTGTCTACATAAAGAGATCTATACACAGTAACATATACAACTGGAATATCTAGTTACAGCCGGACCTCACTTATTCGACAGCCTTCTATCCAAATACTTGGTATCATCCGAAATAAATATCAGTATCAGGTTATGTTCTGTCTGTCCGTCTGTTCAGATTGCGTGTCCGGTCCATACCTTTGTCATTCCTGGTCGGATTTTAAAATAATTTGGCAGAAATGATCACCATAGAATGACGATGTGTCACGCACAAGACCGGTATCCATAGCTACAAGGTCAATGTCATTACACGCCTTTGAACTTTGTCAGTTTTGCTATATATTTTGTATACGCCCGTTTGAAAAACGGACGTATTATGGGAACACCCATGGCGTGCGGGCGGCGTCCACATGTTATCCGCTCTCTAAGTCAAAGAGTTTTCATCCAATCTTTACCAAACTACGTGTAAATGTTTGTGGGCATAATATCTCAGCCAAGCTCGATAACCAGCCACATCGCCCAAGGCACTTATAATGGCCCTTGAATTATCCAAAATTGGCCAAATTAGCCTTTTCAGCTCTCTAATTAAAAGAGTTTTCATCCGAAACTTGGTGAAAATGTGTGTGGGCATAATATCTCAGCCAAGTTTGATAACCAGCCATTTCGCTCATATCACTCGGGAGTTATCACCCTTTGATTTTAGAAATTACCTAAAATTTGTATTGTTTTAACTCTGAGCTCTGACTTATGACGGGCGTATTTTGTGACAGTTTGCCACTCTTGTTCTTGGATTTTCTCAAAAAAAATTCTTCTACAGTTTTTGCAGGCTTTTCATGAAACTTCACACAATCTACATGATGAGTTGTAGCATTTGACTTAATATGTTTTTTTAATCACCTTCAAGAGTGTGGACTGGCAGCCATCTTGGATTTTATAAAAGCATATATGTGACAAAGCAGTATTGCGGGGATATTGATCACCTTCAGTGATAGCTCTGGTTTATGCTTTTGTGATGGTTTTCATGACTTGAATAAACTGACTAAATGTTGCATGAACATGTTTGTTATATATATGTAGTATCAAATATTGTATCTTGAGGGTTGTGATTGGCATAATATTTAGCTTGTTGTCTTTTAGGGATCTGGGAAATATGTGTTCAAATGAAAAATTAATTTATAACAATGCCAAAGCATTATATCTTTTGGTCAGAAAGTATTTGTATATATCTTTTCCACAGGAGATCGTCTCAAGTTATCTCCATTGATCCTTTCCAGACGTCTCTCCCTTTATCCCTCCTATAGTATATGCTTAATAATATATAGAATGAGGTTCAGTGTGAAAAGCATTGGACTTCTTTTTCTGTATATATAAATACTGTTGAAGGAATAAAGGGAGATAACTCCAGAAGGGTTGAAGGGAGAGAACTCAAAACAATCTCCTGTGTTTTTTTCTATGTTTATATTGATCTGTAGGTATATTCTTGCCTTTCGATACAATGCTAGTTGTTGTATTAAATTTCAAAAGTGTAATTAAATATAACAACTGTGTTGTTTCGTCTTTTTATTCATCTCTTGGGTTCTTTAATAATACTTATTCATTCAATGATCAATACATTCCAGTCATTGATAACATATAAATCTCAAGAAATGTTGACCTCATAAAATACATTGTCATTTTAACCTGTTTTGATATGATGATGTCGACCGTCTTTATTTACGATTGTCTCATCAGTTATAAATTGAGTAGTTTGAATATTGTGTACAAACAAAGATTCAACAAGGTTTACTTTACAAGTTATCATGGTCCACATAGTTTACGAGGTATTAATGATATCAGTCAATATTCTGAATTATGAAAATAAGACCAACACAAAGATCATACAAAATCGTCTGTAATAATCATTATTCTATCAACTATCACGTTTTCGTGGCGGTCATTTCAAACATATCAAAATGCACTATGAAAGTCTTTCATTATAACCGAATAATTTTGGATGTATGATTATAACTCAGTCTAATTAAGGAATACACGACGGTGGACTTCTGAATCTTTGCATGAAATCACAAATTGTTCTTTAAAGGAAATTTAGTGCATTTAATAAATGCATTTTGTTATTTTTAGTAGAAAATTCGAAAAATGAGAGATTTTAAACCTATTTTGAGAATATTTCTTCAAATATAACATGTTTATGTGCAAACGGTGCATATGAATACATACCATGATTTCTTGATATACCACGAAAATCCGTTAGGCGACCATGCAGGAATTATTGTATGTAGGTTGGAATAGTATTGTCTTTACTTATAACAAGCATAAATCATACTTGTTTATATATGTGTATGTATAATATTCTTCATTTTTTCAAATTTAGAGTGTCTGTATAATGATATTCGATATGTTAATGCGTAAACAATTATTACCATTTCAGTTGATATAGAAACAAGATATCTTTCACTTGAATGCTTTGATGCATGTATAAATACATTAATGTATGGAATATGAAATATTCATTACCAAGAATTCACTTGCAGCTACAGATTGTTGACTCATACATTTATTCATTACATTATATACATGTATACCTTTGTTATCTGTTAAAAGTACATTTGATATTCACATTATTTATACATGTATCTGATAGGCTTTATGCTTTATTATAAATCTATGATAATCAAATAAGTTACTGACCTGAAGCATGTTGAAATATACAAGTCGCTGCCCTCTGATCTTTATTTCGAACTATGTTAGATAGTTCAGCAAGCACTCCTTGCAGAACACGTGGTTACGTGGCAGATGTTTCGGATAGCGATATTGTTGCAGACATATGCTGCAGCTTAAATAGTCATCCTTTAGATTGTTCATCAACCGTTCAGCCATATTTCTAAACTTTAGAGCCGATGTATCTGAAAAATGAAAAGCAGGTTTTGAAGATTTTCGCTAATCTATAAACGCATTTAAATGCTCACGAAGAAAGATTGTTAATAATACAATTGGACATGATTTATTCATTGTCGGAAATATCAACCTGTTTGAATGTCCTTTAAAACTAGAACTTCGAACAATTAAGCTTTTTAAGTCAACATCGGACTATGAATGTGTATCAGAGTCAACGAATGTGGCATAATTCTGTGATACATATTTTTCCATTACAGATTGTGGTTCTTTAAACGCTTTATACACATAGCTTAGTAATGTTACCCGTTAAACCTACTAACCGAATGTAGATGTATAGTGCATCTACATACATGTATAATAAAACACGATTTAAATACCTGTGAAATATTCCGTTTGGTTATATTCTGTATTTACCGTTTAACACATCACATCACAATTTTATTTCAAGTTTAAATATGTATTACGATACAATATTCACATAACATGTTATAACCAATAAATCGATTATCACTTAAACGCATGAAAAGAAAGATATCGTGTGCGTAAATACACATTGACTTGTAAAGATTGTCTGTTAACTTAAATTCGACAATTCAATATATATATTCCCCCAATCAAAAGTAGTTCGTACAAACATTATTATAAATATATTTTGAATGAGTCAATACAAAGCTCAGGTGCAAGATTTCTTTAGAAGAAAAAAATGTATTATAATTTTAATTGTAATTCGCTGTATGGTTATTATTTCTTTTTGTGTTTTGAATGTATGTTATATTTCCCTTGTGTAATTCTTACACTTTATATAGTATTATGTTATTTTCTGCCCAGTTTCGGCCTATTGTTGCCAGCTGTCTTGACTTGTCCTGTGATATTTTCCATCCATTAATTTCCTCCCGCCTTCACTGTTTGTCCTCTTTGATTCTCCTAGTTATTACTTACGGTCGGCCCGGTCATTCCTTATGCCTCTGTACCCTAATGTATGTATCATTTAACCTCTTCAAGTGCCTTATATTTTATGGATTGTTGTTTTCCCGGAGGTCTGTGTGAGAAGGCACTGTCTTATGAATGGCGCGTTCCCTGTAACAACTTATTCTCTCTCTTTTATTATAGTTTCATACTACAAATATACCTACTGTACGACCAAGTTTGAAAGACAACCGCATTTACTATGGTGGCATACTTCTGCCATCAGTTAATTACATACTTAACTAGAAAAAATATGTGATGATCACGTTAACGAAAGTAGTTAACTACATAAGTATCATGATAATTAGGTTGAGGATAACGAATTCCCGTCATTCCTTTGGCAAAGTGTTTGAATAAATTTCGTATAACAATCAGCACACGGCACGTTTCGTACGATTTCAAGACAAACAATTCATAGCAATCGACATTTTTATCTACGATTGTACACATCATTTTAACATTTAACAATAATACACACTGCATTTTATTGTTTTATAAACAATTATGGTTGTATTTTCTTTTTGTACTTTTAGTAATTTTCTTTTTCGGATTAGTACATTTCTTATCCGAGACGATTTACTTTATTTCCGTGATAATAACGTCATGCCAAACCTCGTCGCAGAAAAATTTGACTGGTCCCGACATTGCTGAACTACTTCTCAACCCAAAGGGAGGTAACTCCTGCAAGCAGTTGGGTCACGGCCGCCAATGTTTTTTGTAGAGTCTGTTCAGAGATTTGTTAATTCTAGGTTTTTATACAAAGGACGCATAAAATTACGTTCTCTCTGAAACGTAAACATTTTCATAGAAAATATATGCTTAGCAAGTTTTTGAAACTCATTTCAGTTGTTTTTATTCTGTAAATGTTCACTTTTGAAATGCTTTAACATCACTTAAACAATAACTGCTCTTCCCATGAACAAAATGAAAAGGAATAACAAATATAGACGCCGGTTACTAATAAACTGTAATTAAAATATGTACATAATTCAAATCTAGCTGTAACAAAATCATGAATATCCTATAAATAAAAAATAAATGTAGTCGGTTGCTCCGTTAGTTTATATACATTGTATTTAGTGAGCGATTTTATCGCAATTGTTTGAATTAATATGAGTTTTAGCCATAAGCCTTTTTGTGTCTATAAATTATAATCGACCGTTTATTACTGTATACAAGTTTATTGACGGTGGATGAGAGAATCGATTGAAACTAAATATCTTTTAAACGGAAAATGTCACAAAGTTACAAAAAACTCGACGGAATAATTCATTCCGACGATCGATATAGAACTATACAAGAGTTTCTACGGCATCGCCGGGATAATTCGGGTGATGAGGAAGCCTTTATTATGACAAATGCAGATGGGGAGAGGGTGGCAATGACTTGGAATATGCTGTGGGAGAAGTCTCATCAGGTTGCTTACTCACTTAAAAGAATGGGCGTTCAGAAGGGAGAGTACGTTGCACTTTACATGAATAACTTCCAGGAATGGATATACATTGCGTTTGGGACGATACTGTCAGGAGCGTGTTTGTTTGGTATTCAATTTGTCGATAAAAATTGGGATAACATTGTACGCCAATTGAATAAGCTTGAAAAATGTCGTTTGATAATATTTGAGACAGGCGAAAATGGACAGGCGTGGCACGAATTATCTACTCTTTTGACGATGACCCAGAGTTCTGAAAACCGCAACGTTGAATGTACGAGTATTCCATATTTGCGGTACGTGGTTGGCATGGATACCTCAAATGATAAACGTTTTCTAAAAACAGGACTTTTAACTGTTGAAGAATTGTTTCAAGGAGAAAAGGAGGAATTGCCCGAAAGTCTAGAGGATGATCCAATTATCTGTAACCAATCGTCGGGCAGCACAGGACCTGCGAAAATTTGTACATATAATCACAAGAATATATTGACTTACTCAAGAATGCATTACATCAAACATAAAGTATTAGTAACCATCCCACTTTCAAGAGGATGCAGAATATTTCGCTTGTTTGTGTATGGTTTTTGTTGCGTTTTTGTACAAGGAATGTCCTCACTTGATTATGCTGTAGACACGGAAAGCCTAATGAAGATAATATGCAAGGAACGTTGTGTATCATTGCATGGGTTGTCTGGAAAGCATCATTATGATATGAATAAAAGAAAGGTATTTACGTTTTTTCGGCGTAGCCGTACTGACATGTTTTTTGCTATTTACATATCAGTGTTGTGTAAACCAATCCAATCTTACGTTAACCAACAAGGCAATATCTCTTCAACCGAACAACGTTGTAACTTTGATGCGGATTGGTTAACTATGGTAGCATATTAATGCCACCATTAACCATGGTAACGTTTGCGACTGTTTCGTGTTAACAACTTAAATATCGCGATAATCTAGCTTATCTAGTTAACCACTTATAATGTTACTTAATTAGTCTATTTCGCAAACCTCAACTAGATACCCAGTTATATAAATATTTTTATAGATATCTGGCAACCCGAATCTTATCTAGTTAACTACATGTACTTATTATGTTACTTATTAAGCGAAATTCGCGAAATATTACTAGATAACTCGTTTGTGCATATACATCATAAAATGATAACAGGTGGCAGTTCTTGGCACGTACTAGCCCATTTTTAGTATAATGATATTTATCTTACCGAAACAGTATCATGAATATGATGAATAGCTAGATAATTATCGTGATATTTAAGTAGTTAACACGAAACAATTCGTAAACGTTATCATGTTAACTGGTGACAGTAATATGCCACCATAGTTAACCTTTCGATAAAAGGTACTTTACCATACGGAAATCCACTGAATTTCGGTGAATTTACCAACATCCATTTTGGATCTGCCAAAGACCTAAATACCATTTAGGTCTTTGGATCTGCAGTGACCAGCAAACGTTACATCTTGACAATTTTTATGTTGCACAACTAATCTAAACCTTCAAATTGCGCCGACCAACTTTTTTCAAGATATTTCTTGTTTATTTTGTACTCGTTAATAACATCAAAATTGCCAGATAAATGCCTCATTACTTTGTATGACGTCATTATCACTATGATACGTAATGTCACTGTAAGTTTGTCGGATAATAATTTACCGTTATTCCACTGTACGTTTATGAAATTCGAGAAATTCGAGAAATCTTACATTTTGCGTTTTTAAGTGTAATGAGTATAGTTCTGCATATATGCATTGTATAGACCGACAATACACTACATTTTCTGAACGTTGTATTTTTATTCATTTGTAACTGGTTATTTTACTTATTTATGATTTAGTTACTTGGCGATAACCAATTGAATATGTGATGACGGTTATGAAGTGTATGAACAAAACAATTTACATACGTTCATGTTTCCTTTAATTTTCTTCCATTAGGATTCACTACCGGTAAACTGGCCAGTGAAGCATATATCAACGGGCGGTGGACCGATCAACAGAAGTGTAATTGATTCTATTGGTAAGTTGTGGTCTACGGTCGGGATTGAATATTCGTCTGTTGAAGTCACTGGAAGTTGGGCAATAGTTACTCACCCCGACCAACACAAGGAATTCTACTGCGGTAAATTACTCCCGACTAATTCTGAGAAAGAGATTAAGATTGTTGACGAATCTGGAAACATTGTGCCAAGAGGTCAGAAAGGTGAAATTTATTTCCGGAGTGAGGATTTCAAAGGTTACTTAACTGATCCACAAAAAACAGCAAAGGTTTTGACATCTGACGGATGGTTCAAGACTGATGATATCGGCATGTTTACGGAGAATGACGACCTCTATGTGTACGGAAGAAAATCCAATATTATCAATGCTGAAACACTCGTATCACCGGAATTGCTTGAGGAAGCCATTCAAAAATATCCTGGAGTTGCTAATGTTGTTGTTGTTCCAGTACGCAGTGATATATATGACATTATCCTCTGCGCATGTGTGTACTTGAAACAAGGTGCAGATGTAACCGAGGAACAACTCCGGGGGCACTGCCTATCTCTCAAAGAACAAACTCCATATGATTTCAAAGTACTTCCACGTCTGTACATGTTTCTGGACACATTTCCTGTCACGTTTTTAAACAAACAACCAAGAAAGGAGATGACTTGTCTAGCTGAAAAAGTATTTTCCAGTGATGTCCAGTGATATCAACAGTTTTACTATAGGAACATCAGCAAGGGAACAGAGGCGCGAGGAATGGCCTGGTCGACCATAAAGAACAACTAAGGAGAATTCAGGAGGGCAAACAGGGGGGGGGGGGGTTTCAATGGATTCTTTATTATAATTTCAACAACTTTGACACTCATTTTATATTTATTAGAAATTATTTAGTATACTTGCATTACAAATATCATGGAATGGCACAATGCATGTAAAGGGATGTGTTACATTGAATTACGTGGACTGGTACAATGTATATAGAGGGTTATATCACAAAGAACTACGTGGACAGGTACAATGTATATAGAGGGTTATATCACAAAGAACTACGTAGTCTGGTACAATGTATATGGAGGGTTATATCACAAAGAACTACGTGGACTGGTACAATGTATATAGAGGGTTATATCACAAAGAATTTCGTGGACTGGAACAATGTATATCAGTAAGGGATATATCACAAATAACTACGGGGACTGGTACAATGTAGTAGATTATAGAGGAATATATCACAAAGAATATCATGGACTGGTACAAGGCATGTAGAGGGATATATCACAAAGAACAACGTGGACTGGTACAAGTTTATAGAGAAATTTATCTGAAAGAACTTTACACACTGTATATAGTGGGATATGACACAAAGTCCATGTGTAAATGGTTATATATAACTTGACTGTGTTTATGGAAGTATTTCGCTTCTACAATTGATCAACCTCTTTTGTTTTTAGATTCCCTTGTCTTGATTATGCATCAGATATAATATGTTGTGGCAAATACATGAATATCAGTCAATGTTTTGTCTTATGTTGTACATATTCTCCACTGAACATCCATGATAATCTTTCATCATTGGATCCAAACCATATGGCATAACTCTGCCTCTACCCGCGATATTTACTGTATGTGTTATCTCCCTTGTTTACTCATTGGAAGGTTGTGTCCACATTTTTATGCAGTAAACATTTAATGACGTTATTTTTTGAAGTATCCGTAAATGAGCAGTCAACAATATCTGAAAATGGAATGAAAAGGATTTAGTACTTAACCAAAACACTCATACGTCCCTTGGGGCCCTTGAATGAAAACTGGTCTTCTTATTGACGTGGTCTTCAAGTGAAGTTTTACTGTACATCTACTCTCAAATCCTTTAGACTAAATAAACCGCGATTGTACTTAGGTAATTAACCAGTACTCGTGCCATTCAGGGGTTCAAACTCACCACATCAGGAGTCAGGCGCTCTACCCACTCGACTTATACGCCCTCCTTACATAGTTCATCCTCGGAACTCATGCTATTCATAACATATATGATACCCTGGGCAAATTTGCTAGCGAAAGTTAATTAGTTATCAATGACACTATGTAAACATCGAACAAATTAATTGATGCTTTTATAGCGTGCCCCAAGTCGCCGTGCGTGGTGTAAGTATTTCGCATATAAACTCGTGATTAGTAGCCAGATATTTCATCAATCGATTAAAATGTTCAACTTTATGTTTTACATACACTGGTAAACGCAGTAAAATACAAAACGCGATCATCTGCTAACGGGCACTTTGTATCGCTCCTCGTATACGGCATTTGGCCATATTAGTACATAGACGTAAAACCAATTTCACCAATCTACATGCAAGACTGCCCGAGCGTGCATATGGGATTTTTTCTTCAATTTTAATTAAAATTTAAAATCGTTTCACATCAACCCCATATGCATGTCTACGTCTCATAAAAACAATTAAAATGATGAAAAACGCTTAAAAACGATCTGTGTAGACGTAAAACCACATTTCATACATCTACAACCGAGAACGCAAATCTTTCTTTTACAATTTGAAATTAATATTCTCCATGTAAAACATTATGACATTTTGCCCATTAATCGCAACATTTTTCTACATTACGCATTTTAGGCACTTGCTAAAATTCATTCGATTTACATTTTGATCGTATTAGTCGTATTTTGTTCAATTTAGCCCCATTTCGACCGCAAAATGCAATATTCTAACAAATATGATATTCAATTGCACAATAATTGCCAAAAGTCACTGCAATTTGCCCTTTAATTGCAACATTTTGCTACATTTTGCTACATTTTGCTTCATTTTGCCACATTTTGCCTCATTTTGCTACATTACGCATTTTAGGTACACCGTGGTTAATGTTGAACTGTTGTATTTCAATCTGCATTACCCTGACTAATTGACACGTATTCACATACATGTGCGATATACAGTGAAACCTCACATAAAGACCACCTAAATAATAAGACCACATCAAAATTAAGAACACAATTTTCAAGTCTAGTTTTACTGTTTTGCTCTTTATTGAATCTAAATACTAATACCACCTCATTAAGAAGACCAGTTTTCAAGAGGACCAAAGGTGGTATTATTACCTAGGTTTGAATGTACATTGAAATGACACACTCTCCGTAGTCTATGCATTCAGAGCATGCTGAAACAAGTATTATTTCATACAATGCTCGTCAAACTTTCCGTACTGCCAGTGCTTTGATTCAATAAACGGGTTTAAAACTTTTTCAACGCTTGACTGATTTCAATACCCCGATTACATTACCCGCATTGACTATCATTGGGATTAAAGCGTTATTTTAGGAATGTGCACCTTTCATGTGTTGTGCAAACAAAGGATTGTCCCTCACAAAGTGTGTCGGGATATCAGATAACGCATTGTTTCCCGTTTACTAGATCACGTGGTTTTCACATGTTAAAACCAAGTCGCATTGTGAAAATATAAGCCGCGTGGTAGTGAAGAACATAATCAATACAAACGTTGGTCTATACGTGTTAAGCTTTAGTATTTTAGCAAAAATGGGAAAGGTCGTTTACATTTCGATTGTTTTATTTTCTTTATTCTGTGGTTTAATATTTGACTCCGACCATGTTGGTAAGAGCTCTGACCGATACAGGGATCTTTTACGGTTGTATAATTTGAACGACACTGTAGAGTTTACTAAGGATATATTGAAAGATATTGTTCACGACTTCGGTGAGAGAATCGAGTGCACACAGAGCAATAATGAGAACAATTCGTGTCTGGAGGAGATCGTAAGTTTTGTTTACTAGTATCGAATTTAAGCTATAGTATATTATCACTTGGAACCAATATATTACTGGTCCCAGATTATCACCTGGGTGTAATTTGTCACTGTAATTAGAACATTGTTGTTACAATTCTGTTGAAGTCCTATATATATTACCTGTCACGTTGTTGATACGTGAAATTACATACTGCTATAGATGGTTCCCATATTTACAATATTGACCTCACATGTTCAAAATAGTCAGCCATATTGATAGGCAAATTCCTTAAAGTTTTTAAGGAATATAATGTAAACGATGATAAAATAATCAGATATATAAAATAATACTTATTCATTATGCTCATGTGGGCAGGTGGCTCAGAAAGTTTAATAAAAAGTCGTTGTCACCTGAAAATTCTCTTGTTATTTTCTCAATTATTACATATTTTGGAATTACTCTTATAGGTGATTATCTGTTTTGCCTATCACAATGGCTGATTATTAAGAATATTGTAGATGCGGGAACTCTCTACTGTGGATTACATGTTAGTTGAGAATACTGTTATTGTGCCAAATATTTACCAAAACCTTTGCTGACCACCTAAAAATTGTTAATAACCAAACTCAGGTACAAAGACATCAACACGTATGTAAATACTATTCATAACATAGTTTAGTGTCTATCTAAAAGCATTGACGTTAAAGAAGCGTATATATAACCGGTTATAGCATGGAGCCAATATCGATCTTGCGATGAGTCTGAAAGTTGGACATGGAGAGTTCATCATAATAATCATATAATTTTCAAAATGATTGAAAATACCCGAAACAGACATCGTTTGAATATATTCATTTCCATACACCGCTACTCGTGAAACTTGTGAATTATGGAAGGTGATTATTTTCAATAATTATCTTCCTATGTAACCTCTCATCTGTGGGAATTTGCCTTTTTTCATCAATATATAGTTCCAAGAATTTCAATTAAGTCAGACTCAAAAACCTTCTAAACAGTCTTAAATACAATGTATGTTTATATGGGAATCTGGTGTTTACAAATCCATAGAAAATAATTCAGTAATAAGTCTTTACATATATTAATGCGCTTGTATGCTAATATAGTGCAACATGATACTGCATTTATAAACTGGTCCAGATGCTTTCCTCTCTACGCAGTGTGTATCAGCAAATACACCTGATAAAATATTCGACACTGTAATTATCATAATATCAGTGTTTGGTGAAACTAAGATTGCCCTATAACTTGAATTGCGAGTAATGCCTTACTCAAAGTGTCAAGTTTTGGCCGCCACGTCTAACTACGTTGCAAACACGTGACAGAAAGTGAGCATGTTCTGTTTTGTTTTGACACGTTGTGCTGTTACGTTGAATAGAGGTTGACATCTGTCATAATCACCTCCCAGTGGTACTTCGAGTACTTTGATTATTTCGTAGATACGTTTACACTTATATATTTTTACATGGATTCTGAAACAAATGATTATAATTTAGATAAAAATCACTGTCAATGACAGCACTCTGAATTTCTAGTAATCGAGCATATTATGTAATCCAATATTGCCGAAGCACGATGACTTGCTTTGATCCATTCGACCGGTTTGATTATTTGTTCGATCTTATGTTTAAATTTCTTACTGTTTCCTCAAGACAAATATATCTCGGTGTGATCGCGAGAGACAATTTTCTGTCTGCACGTAAGTCACGATATCAGCAAATACGCACTTTTAGTTATTAAGTACGAAACAGAAGAAGTATGGGGAGCCCAGACACATACAGTACACACAAGGTCAGAACTGAAGTCAGATTACAATGTAAAATGTTTGTTTATTATACTGACATTCCTATTTAAAGGGCCATCTATTTCTAACTTATGAGACACCTAAATTCTGAGCACATTTACTTCCCGATTCCTATCCTTTTAATGCCAGACACTAGAAAAGAAGGCGTACGGTAACCATTATTTAACAAGCTGGCGACTCACCAACCGGTCATATCAGAACGGTCCCCTACCGGGATTCGAGCCTTCCACCTCCGGTATATGATGCGACTAGGATGATATAGAAGTAACGTCAATAATCGCTCGGTATGGGTTTTTTGCAAGTCAGCATTTGATGATTTAGGGAAATTGTCATTTAAGCTTATGATTATTTAACCTTTTTATTTTACCGACAATGTAACTCCAACTGGTCACCAGGGCATAGCGTCAATATACCAAAATCATACTTTAAGGTTGAAAGTTCTATTCACAATTTTCATTGTTATGGTATATATTTTTTTAAACTTATTCCCTTGTATTTTATTTTTGAATTAATTTCTTTTAGTACAAAAAACGTACACATATTTAAGTAACATTAGATTAGTGACATAGATATATATGTGACCATAATCTTATTTCCTATTTTTTGCGGTCATAATCCCTTCAGCGGTTTATTAAACTGTTTTTCTATACGAATGTTTCAAATGGACCATTTCTTTTCTGGGCTGTAAAAAAGAAAAGTATTCATATATTTTTCAAAGCAGACAGAGAAAATCAACAAAAATATCTCAAAACGCAAAAGTAGTATTACGACAATCCAACTGTGTCTGTATGCACCTGCAGGCTCCAATTACTTTGCATTGAATAATCAAAGCGCTGAAAGCACTGCAGTTGTTCGGTATTGAACAGTGATTTTGTATTCAACACCGAAAGTTCATATTGTTACAGTAAGAAGACGGACTTAACCTTGGATTAGTTGTGTAAATAAAATGGATTAGTTGTGTAAATAAATACGTTTATTTTTAGAGCAGACCGACGTTCCTGACCCCAAGGCATTCAACTATTGTATTCAGTCTGTCCTGTATATTTTTCCGATCGAATGTCTATTAAATGTGATAAATATCTGTTTAAAGGAAAGAGTTCATGGAGCGCAGGCCCGGATCCACCGGGGGGGGCCGAGGGGGCCCTGCCCCCCCCCCAGTCGGCTGTGGAGTGACCTTTTTCTATTCCTAATATAAAATTATATCCACTGATTAGGTCTTGAGGTTAATATTCTTTTAGCACTTCAAATACAATACATTGATTTATGGTTGATTTCCTCTTGAATACTACCAGTATAGCGGAAGCAAGTGCAATAAAAGTTGGCCCCCTGATGTGCTCATCGGTCTTGAGACTGTATAGTACATTCTTGTACTCTTCACTCTACATCAGACAGTCGCTTTCAATTTCCTTATCATGTTGAAAGCGTCTGTAAAACGCTGACTATTGAGCATCAAATGTAACAGAGACAGAGATCTATCGTGGTGTTGTTTTAGTGTGAAACAGTGAAAATAAAATTTAAATTTTAAACAATTTCTAGAACAAGCCTTCGTTCATATTTTCACATTTTCCTTTTTAGAATTGCATTTCAAAATGCTTAAATCTTAAATTACATTTTCTTCATCGTATAAAGAATTTGTATTCAAACTAAACACACACTAATTTTCTTTGTATTTTGAATACGTTCGTATTACCGCGGCTTTACCGAGTCATAAGGAAAATTAAATAATTCAAAAGATTGAGTAATAAGACACAATCATAATTGTGGTCCTTTCATACAAGCAAGTTTTGCAGTGTGATATCACAGTCCTATATACTTGGAGGTGTGAATACTATATAGAGGCGTTCCGAACATTAACTGTCATGTTTCTGAAAGAGATATTTGAATTTGAAACATAACTACTTAGATGTTATTGAGATAGCTAATACAAATACCTTAACGTTAAAAAAACACAAATTATTCATGTACTGGAGATTACATTTTTCCTTTCGTTATGTTACACCACTTGAAACATGAACATGCATGTATATATATTTTGCGCATTAAGCTACAACGATTGGTATAGAATGTAGTAAATGTATGTTATTGTAAATCACCAACCTACAGTCGAACCTACAGGTCAAATGTATGTCTGCTTAATCGGAACCTGGCTATAAAATCGTACACATTGTTATGTTGCAAAACAGAAGTAACAAATTTCTCAAATTAGATTTTGATGCGACTGTGTCAACTAAATCGTTATGGTCTTCTGACACTAAGTTCGTATACAATCAAAATCATATGGGTCATTTTTATTCGACTTAACCGTCTGTTTGTTTGCAAATCTTAATCATAACTGGTTTAAGTTTTTCAACCAAACTACAACAAAACTGAAACCTCAAACCTTAACTAGGTTTTGCGAAACAAATTCGCCCTGTATTTCAGGGAGCATACATAAACCTGTTAGTAGTTTAAGTATATACTTTAGGCGGTAACCAGTTAATACAGTTTATAAGTGTGCTAATGTTCAATTTGGACATTAACAATAGTCAACTTCTGCCAAATCAGCCCGAAAGTTTTAATATCTACACTATTTCACAGAGTTGATGACGAAATGGCCCCTTATTCACTTGTGACAAGGATTTGTACTGAAGGCTGACTGGGAGTAGGTACAAGAGGGGCTGTCCTCTGGAAATTTGTTAAAATGTTGGTACTTGTATTTGGACGTTCTGTATTTTTTACAAGATAATACTAGTGCAATTCTCGAGAATGAGTCTTAAAAGTTTGACCCTGAAATACAACAAAAGCCACCATTTCATATACATATATTTGAAAAAATGTTACGGGGAGATCCCCCGGTCCCCTTAAAGGAGGGGAATAAACCCCTCCCGAACCTACCCCCACTCGGTGCTGTGCACTCAAGTTCAGGGCATTTTCATCATGTTTGGCCCCCCCAGTCGGGAATTTCTGTATCCGGGCCTGGAGCGTATTGAAGTATTTCAAAATGAATGAATACACGGCATTAAATATAAGATGAACACGTGAGGTTTATTGAAAAACATCGGACTCATGCACTGATGACTGAAATCACGAAAATTATAATAATAATGTATGGTCATGCCTGTCGATCAATGAGATATAAATATTTACTTCCCTGATATTTTTCGATGTTTACTGAATTATGATCATTTTTACGGATTTAAATGTCGAAATAGTGCATGCGATACTTAAACGCACTTAAAAAGCGCTTTATACTTTAATGGTACATCAATCACTTCCAATGTCGTACTAACCTCGGTTCAATTTGTTGCACACGTCAATGCTTTGCACCAAAGTTTTCGTTTGCAAACATTTTACGGACACTTGTTCACAAAATAATCGACTATCAGTTTACATTCTTGCGGTGCAAACTGGCGTCTTCTGCAAAGTTTCATATGTTTACGATGATAAATAGAAGTAGTTTAAAAATACTGATAAAACGTTCTAGATTTCGGTAAGGCTTATACTACAGCGTGGAAAAACCACGTGGTATGTGACGTCATTTTTGCTACCGCGTTCGTTTCTTTCAAACGCTCATAGAATGCTTTGTTGGCGAAGGTTTCTGGAAGTGTTTGGAATGAGGAAAGCTCCATGTAATGCATGGAGGCTCGTCAGGGGTAGATATAAGTAAGTCGGTTGGACTGTTCTTTATTTTATACAAATATATTAAGAAAAAAAGCTCGACTTGATCGATTCCGAATGCAGGCGAATTCGACAATGACAACATGACGTCACATATCACGTGGTATTATATAGTGTCTAATCTCCACGTACATGTTTTCTCTTTGTTAACACATTTTTATGTTCCCATCTTATATAGATAAAACATTCAATTGAGAAGGTGTTTGATGCTATGTGTTGTATATTATCCATATATCCTTATGAACAGTTGCTAGATTCTTTTATATAAAGTTGTGTATGTATTGTATTCATTACTCTACGACGCTTGCTACATGTTAATTTGGCGTAGCTGTATAATATTGATTTTGACCTACATTTTAGACCAATCAAATGTTGTATATGAAGCACGTTGTTTAATACGATTGGTTCATATTTTAAGCAGAGAGGCACCATACAGTGTTTTCTTTGATTCCACTAAGACTCTTCTTCCCCGAACGTCGATAAAACATCATTTGTAATCAAAGTTTGGTTTAATAAATTAACCGAGGCATAAAGCGATCAATATCAAGCTTTAAAATGTTACTTTTTTCGGTCATAAAATTACTTAATTAAGTCATTGAAGAGGAAAAAATCATTTTCGTATTTATTGCAGTGTTTGGACACCGATAAATATCTTGGGGACCCTTTAAATGTCAACATAACGTCGATCAACGAGGATGAATTTGAAGACATATCTATCATTTTGTTGTACACTGCTATTAATGGCACATGTTACAATACGATACAAGTGACACCAGCTATTGTTGATGAGTTCCGTCAATCACTCATAGTTAGACTAAAAGATCATGTTACCCCTGACAACACACTCGATGTTACGGCTTTACAAGAAGCACTGGAACAAATAACGTTAGGTACGATCATTTTACACTTTATTACAAAAGAGAGAGAGAGAATAAGTTGCTACAGGGAACGCCACATACACAAGACGATGCCTCTCAACACAGACCTCCTGGAAAACAACATAATGCATTTAAGGAGGCGCAATGGTAAATACGTAAGGGAACAGGGGCGCAAGGAATGGCCTGGCCGACCATAATGGATAACTAAGGAGAATCATCAATAATGCGTCTGAAGCCGAGCATTTGTATGAGTATTTACAATATCACAATAACTGAAAAATATACAAATGAAATTCAAATCTCAACACTGTACATAGCTATCAGATCAACAAAGAGTGTAATGAGCGCGTTAATATGTAAGGGTAAAATGGTATAATGAACAATAATTGAATTCATGAATTTCATGCAGATGCATACCCGTATGAAGCAACCGTTCATTACCAGTAAACCAGTAAACCTACGTTTGATTTGAACCACGTAAACATTAGTTTAAAGTACAAAACGCCCAAATTAACTTATAAATATAAAATAATGCTTATAAACAACGGTATCATATTACAATTACCAGCCTTGAACAATCGGGCATTTACGTTAATGATGTATGCAATATGATGTTAGATAAATAATTCGGTTAATCATTGCCAGTCGATATTATCAGTTTCAGACGATGAGGACACACACACATCGATGATAACAGACGAACATGATGATGACCATGAAGGAGAAAGTCATGTAGATACTGTTGCAGAAAAGGTATAACGGCTATCACACTACATACGCAAGTATGCAGATATATTTGAAAACATTATACGCGCATTTAAGGCCGAGGCCAGTCGATTTGCCATCCCTTAATATCAGATTAGTATGTTAGGTTTACATGACATACAATTTATGAAATTGCAAACATTATAAAACATTGTTTCAATTAGCTCGCAAGCAAGAAGTCACCATCATTGATACCAAATTTGGTGAACATAGGCGAAATATACACTCAGCAAAATTTCTAATTGGTCACTAGGATTTTATTGATATTATTTAACAGTGAATGAAAATTCAACAATAAAAACACCATTACATAAACATTTACTTCGTACAACTGTTCAGAATACATTAATCCATATTGATTCTCACGTGAACTTTAGGACATATCAACACTAATAATCCTAAAATTAAAAGTCATGAAACGGATATATATGGTATGGTCTCTTCAATAAATATGAAGTGACCAATTAGAAATTGTGTTGAATGTACATGTTAAACGTCATCTTATTATATTGCAAGTGAGCTTACCTATAAAGTACCAAAGTTCGCGCTCCTTACCCGAAATCCTAGTTCCGGCCCTGGATATCGTGGCATACGACACAAAGCACAAAGACTCATATAGTACGGTGTTTCTGAGCGTCAACAATGCCATTCAACAATATACTTCTATTTCAGAATGACCCTGCCATCACGATGATTTATGCACATTTTGCTTTTGGTACTATATGGATAGACATTATTTCGCAAGCTGCGCATGTCTATGTGTACACTAATCATTGAAAATCAGATCTAAAAGTCTTTCATCTCGTCATTGTTTACAGTGTCTTGGAGCAGACGTTCTTTTTGATGAAGTGAATGACGTCTACCAACATGTGTCAGCAGACGACATTGGTCATATTGCAGCGTCCATAGTATACCAGATATTGGAAGGTAACACAATCCGAAACAATAATACATGAATGAACATTAAACCTGAACACGATATGCGACAAAAATACTTATAACATTAATGTTTTGTTTATTTTTTGTTTTGTTTTTTGAGAGAGGGTACGAGTCGGTCGATGATATTCCACTCCATACCGTATAATATTAATGTTGATCATATGTTCAGGTGTACAGGTCTCATTTATGCAAATGACACAATTTGTCAAACACGATAATATTACGTATTTGGTTTTAATACCATTTCTACAAACAATTCAATTAAATACAGAATATCTAGACATATTCGCTGTGTTTTCATGTGAATCAATGACTGCTTTGAAAGGTATGCAGGCGTAAAATGAGAAGTATAATTGGTTCAATTAAGCAGACGAACACACTGAATATTATTTGTATCGAATACAAGCATGATGCATGCACACTATTGACTGAACTTTATCGAAATAGTTAAGAATAAAAACCGCAGAATAATCGTAAAACCTTGCCACATGTCAACATGAGGTATTTCTCCTTTATTTACTTAATACCTAAATGAAAAGTATTTTACAATCAGTTCATTCATCAGAATCATGTGATTAAATGAGTTTCAAATGCATTAAAGGGCGATTAGCAAAAAAATCACTGGTCGAAAATCGTGCAGTTTTCAATGAACTGAGTTTATAATAAGTATGTATATCCTAATATATATTACATGTAATGCTCTGAAGCCCACAGTTGTGGACATTTAAATGAAAAACATTAGTCACGAACTAGGAAGAGAAAATAATGAACAACAACTCTTTTTGTTTATTTGTTGTTGTTGTTTATTTCAGGGGAGGGGGGGGGGGGGTCAATGGCTTATGCAATTTAATTGCACTTGAATGATATAACCATAATTAGCATGTAATTGGATTTACGATAAGAATAAGTTGCCGGTTGATATGAGTTATATTGTAATCTTAGTTTCCCACTAAAAGTACATTTTGATGGTAATGAACAATTAGAAGAACACAGATAAAGGTATTAGGATAATATGACATGGTCTAGCCCCGATCTCCTGAAGCATCTCAATCTGAGCTAAATCTCAGCTCAAATATTTTTCTTACACGTTGAAAGTCTCATCTGTGACCAGACTCAAAATTGGTAGGACAAACTAAAAAAATGAGATGAGTTTTACGCAGAAAGATTTCAATACTTCCTTAATGAGATTTGTCTCAAACTCGGGCTCTGATTTGAGCAAAATCTCAATATTGAGCTGAGATTTCTATTTGAGATGCTTTGGAAGTTCGGAGCCTGATATACGGCCGTTTAATACTCTCAGATCTAAGCGGAGTGTTATGTAAATGTTTTGCTCTGTTGTGTCTTCTTTTCATTGTATTAGTTTGCTATAAACATGTGATAATACAAAACGTATGCAGTTGGACCTCGTTCATTCGAATTCATGGGGTCCTTAATTTTATTTCGAATAGTACATGGTTCCGAATAACCCATTTCAATTCGACGTGCCTAAGAAGATACATCGGGACCTTATATTTAGTTCGGATGATACAAATATAGATTAACATCCATCAGGTTTAAATGTTTGGCCTAAGAAAGGGTGTATAATCTTGGCAATAGGATACAATATTTGATAAATAACTGTCTGCATATCGCGGTTAATGAATGTATATGTCTTTAATATATTAGCCAATCACATGTTTGTTTTTTTACTGTCGCATTCCAGGGGCCAAGGTTTCACGGAGTTGTCAAATTTTACCACGAAAAGCCTTCTTCGTCAACAACTTGTATCACACATACGCTGGTACGAAAACAACGATAAGTTTACTAGGTATGGTGGTTTTAAATTTCATATTAACTCGCCATTGAATTATGTCCAATGTATTGAATTGCACGAAAAAGGATGGGTTATTGGTAATGTTTGATACTTCCTAGTTGTATGTGGTTGTTTCAATGGGTAAATATATGCAACATGTTTTGTAAATAAGAAGATTAATTTTGCAATGCATACATTGGTTGTGTACACTGCTGTCAAATAATACTTCTCTTGTTGTAATGTTTGTAGCAGTCTCACCTTTCTATATTGATAAGTTAAGAAAATATTGCATATACAACTAGTTTTCAAATTGATGGAAATGTACTCGATATGGATAGTATGTAATGCTTTTTCAGATTTTGAGAGAATGTTAGAAGATCTTGGTATTGGAGAAATGCATGGTGATGAAGATGATCATGCAGAAGACGAGAAGGCTGAAGACGAGCATGGACACAGAAGGAAAAGAGATATGTCTGACTTCTATCACGATGAATGGGTAAGGTATTCTGGTCAGCTGTACTTGTTGATTCATAATAAGAAGGTCAAGAGAGATTGTCACGAGTTATCTCCCTTATATTTATATACATGTACAAAAGAAGAGATAAAGGAAGATAACTCTAGAAGGGAGAAAGGGAGAGAACTGGTTACAATAATAATTGTTTTCTGCCCACTTCAGTAATAAATGGAACAATTTTGATCGAAAAAGGGCCACATACTTATATTTTTAGAGAATCATGGTATTTGTAAAGAATACTAAAAAATATTCAAAAGTCATGTTGTACTTTTATTATGACAGCTACATTTACAAAGCTAATACCTTAGTGCTGAACCAGTATTGCCGCATTTCACAAAGACAATTCCCAAAACGGACTCAATATGAAATGTTTCACACTGCTACAATTTCACCCACACTATGATTACTGTCTCTATTTAAACAGGAAACAACATGTTACAATGCTGAGGAAGTGTTAGCTATCCACAAGTTACCGGAAGATCATATTTCAACAGAAAATTTTCTTCAACTTTGTCCTGCTCTTGTGCAACAATTACTCAGCGGAGCATGCAAGATGGATGCCAAAGTTCCAGAGGAATCAACTGGATCTTCTCCTACATTTGCTGAGAGTGAGTAACAACGGAGATTTTCACGAATTCTTCCCCTTTATCCCTTTTATATTATATGTGCTATACAGATAAACCTCACTTAAAGACCTCCGCAATAATAAGACCACTTTAAAAATAAAAACACAACTTTCAAGTCCAATTTCACTGTTTGCTCTTTCATCAACTTCGATATTAAGACCACCTTAATAAGAAGACCAGTTTTCAAGAGTCCCAAGGATGGTCTTATTATTGAGGTTTGAGTGTATATACATATACATATACTATAGAAGGGATATAGGGAGATAACTCTAGATGGGATAAAGGGAGATGACTCGTGACAATCCCCTGTGGCCTTGGTAAATTGGCGAGGGTTATTTGTTTAATTAAGTGACAAGTGTTTTGTGCCTATTCATTTAAAAGATTCTATTCCTAAGTTCAGATGTTTCGACTTTACATCTTTCAAAGACTTCTTAGAGTTATAAACCTTGCATATATCTACATTCTAATAGTCATTATACTTAAGTATGGATGACACAGTGATTGTAATTAAATAGCTAATCTGATAATCAAAAAGGCTTGAATGACTCAAAACAGGGCAAATTATTTAAAGCAAACCGAAAACTTTTCACAAATAACCAGACAAACAAGTAGCTCTATTTAGGTGAACAATTATACAGTTCATTCTTAAGTCGCGGTAGACGACAGATACTCTATCACATAAAACTATTTGCTTCTATGACGAAAAAGTAATTATCCGGTAGCTAACTTTAATATCAATGCAAAAACAGTAAAACCTCTCTTAAAGACCGCCTCAATACTAAGACCACCTAAAAATTAAGAGCACAATTTTCAAGTCCATTTTCACCGTTCTGCTCTAAATTCAACCTCAATATTAAGACCACCTCGATAAGAAGACCAGTTTTCTAGGGTCCCAAGGGTGGTCTTATTATTGAGGTTTCAATTTTAATTGTGCATGCTGCGCTGTGAATTTCCTGGCATTCTCCATTTTTGATTAGTCTGTGGTATTATATTGTGGTTTGCAGCAACACAGGTATATTATAATTCATACAGTCGGACCACGCTTATTCGACAACCTTTTATCCAAATACTTGGTATCATCCGAAATAAATATCAAGTTCCGATGAATCTTCTTACGCAAGTCGAATTAAAATCGGCTACTTGAAACCATGTATTATTCGAAATACAATTTCGGTCCCGATGAATTCGAATGAACCAGGTCCGACTGTAATTGTACTGAAATGTTTTTTTCGGGGTGAAGGCAGTTACGAATTGAAATGTGCAATTTATCTTTAGATCTTTGCAAAAAGGGTAAACAAATTTATTGAATTACATACCACGTAAACAATATCAAGAACGGGGATATTTTAATCTACAAGCGTGAAGTTTAAGGCTATTTCACTAAATAAATCGGAGACATATTGACTGAATTTGAATATTGGGTGTAAGAATTGTCCAAAATGTCTCAGTGCGTGAATACAAAACCTCGATATTAATTATCCAAATTTGCCGAATTTTATTGAATCCAAACTATTAATCAAATAAATTAAAATGCTTCAAGCGGTTTTGGCATTTGCATATTTAACGGTTGCGTCTATTCGTGTCATGTTTGATTATCAAGCTGGTTATTACAACCTCATCTCATGTCTGCCATGAGTGTATGATAGCACCCCGGCCGGACAAACGCAACCATGTGCTAAAACTAGGGTGGCACATTTCTGCCACCAGTTAACTACTTAATTAACCGTAGATAATTATGTGGTTAACTCGATAAGTATCGTGATAAATTTTCATACCAGATAAATATCTTAACACGAAATATTGTCTGATAGTGCCCACAACTGCCACCACTTATCCAATATAGACCATACCATTTGAATCTAGAGCAAAGCTGTCATTGCTGGTGCTGTCATGAAACATATCCTTGAACTTTGAACTGGATGAAACATTTCCATTCTCGTCATGACTTTCACTGGGACCAGATTTCTACAATCATAACATACACGTATTACTTACATAGAGCAAAACCTAGACCATTTCAACTATACTTGAGAGAGTCGGAGTCAAACATATTGTCTAGTACATAAATCATGGACACAAGTAGTATTCTACAGTAAAACATTAGCCAAATATTTGAAACACGAACGTACAGATGTATGACAGTTGCCCAAACATATATACAGTACAAGCCTCTCCCCAGAAACAGCCTTTGTTGGCGCAGCCGTACTAACATGGTTTTGCTATTTGCATATCAGTGTTGTTTAAAGCAAACAAATCCGACGTTAACCACCAAGGCAATTTCTCTTCAACCGAACAACGTTTGTAACATTGACGCGGATTGGTTAACCTTTCGATGAAACGTACGTTACCTTTCCGAAATCTACTGAATTTCGGTGAATTTATCGAAATCCATTTGGATCTGGAGTGACCAGCAATCTTTACATCTCGGCATTTTTTGTGTTGCACAACAAATCTTAACCTTCAAATTGCGCCGAGTATCTTTGTTCAATATATTTCTTGTTACATAAGTCTTAGCATACATACTTGGGAGAAAAATGTAATATAATCACTTCTGTCCATCACCCGTCTAGAGTCGCAATTGATTGTACCGACTATATTTTCAGAGTATGGTTATGGTACTATTGGTATGGTAATTGTGTGCATGTGTTCTCTCGTTGGTGCCGTGTTTATAAGATGTATGAATGGACAGACATACAATATCATCATGGCGATATTTCTCGGACTGGCGGTTGGTACCCTGTACACAGATGCTCTCCTTCATCTCTTACCGCAGGTACGTGTACTGAACCGGGTAACAGTAATCTCTGATTTATTCATTGCAATGTTGTTTTATTGTGATCAAGTATAATTTATTTCTTAAACCATTAAGACGGGAAATGTTTCCAATGTGACATAGTTCATGAGATAAGTTACAAGTGATGAGGTCATCCTTAAAAAATAGTTTAATTGTAGTTACGCGACCTACTCATTAATAGAATTCACTGTTGAAGATTCTACATGGTGTAGTAGAACATTATTGGCAGTTTTTTTTGTTGGAATGCATACTTGTAAGTCTCTGGGGTTGATTACGTATTGAAATCACATTATGAGAAACTTAATACTGATATTTATTGTCAGTAATTCTCAATAAGCTGGTGCAATTAGTGTCGCCGGCGGTTTTTGACGCGATTAATACGATACCAGTATCGTTAATGAATGCATATGATATGATTAATGTTGGTTTAGAACGTGTGCAAAGGAAATTGTTGGAAGCTTTATAGTTACTGAAAAAAATGACATGTTCGTTACTGTCGCCAGAGCAAAAGGCTAAACTTTATTACATATTTACTTCATACTGACAAAACACATACGAAAATGAAGGGTTGATGTTCATATTATACATTGACACAACCACTTTGCTCGAGTATTACGTCAGTGTGCCAAGACATAAGTCATACGTTGGCTTTTGAATGTAGAAAAAGCAATGTCGCCGAATTCAGCGACATGTTCGTTACTATACATTAATGAGGTTGTATAATCTTGGGAGGCTATTACAGATTTTCTCTTTACACATATTTGACTTAATTAAACATCGTTCAAATCATATGCAAGACATCAGTTATATAGGGAAAATAGTTTTTGTTACATGTTGTTTCACACAACGTTGACTGAAGAATTCCATATCAAACTGACATGTTCGTTATCGGACTTTACATAACTATACAGTCTAGCAGTACTACTTTTTAACTCGTTGACGTTTAGCCTTATGCATGACGTTTTATATTTTTAAAAGTTAACCTGACGGAACTTCCTACTCTCTCACAATTTTATACCATACACTATTTTGAAATGTTCGTGACTGAAATGTTCGTTACTATATTATAAATACATTGCGACAGTAGGGTGTAGTTTTTTTGTACGATCATGGCGTTTCATTATGACGTGATACTTTCGTCATTCGAGCGGGTAATATGGCCGCAGCTTCTGTGTTTGTGTCGTAAACAAGTGTTTTACATGAGATTGTTTGCCGTTGCGAAGGTAGGTTTATTTATATACATCTATTGGCATTTTTTAATGGTGCTCATAAACATTTGTTATCAAAATGGTCTTGAAAATCTTCATTTGTACCGCTTTTAAACTTACCATGGATGTGCATGTACAGGAATACTAGTAAAAGCATGCGATTTATAGTGAAATGTTCGTTACCATCCTGTAACGAACATTTCAAATATTTTGTTGTAGCTACTTTGCTAATCAAGTATATAGTTAAGTATGCTTATATAATATATCTATGTATTCGTTTTTCTGAACCATTTTAAGTTTGTTTATGATATCAAAAGTAATGATACATGTTATGTATTCAGAAAAAAAGAGCAGTTGACAGATGCTATTCAAAAACCGTATATGCTACATTTCTTTTTTATATTGATGGATCGTTTGTACATTAACCCTCTTAAGTCATATCATAATTTTATCTGATGTCGTAGAAAGATGTATTTTTAATTATTGAGCAGTACATCAGTATGGTTTCGTGTTGTTACAATGGCTACTCATTCCTCTAAAGCTAAGTAACGAACATTTCAAACGTAAGTAACGAACATTTCAAAAAAAAAGAAAATGCACAGTATTTATCAAGGGAAAGACAAAGAAGGAAAGCAACATAAATCCCAAACGGTCAACTCAGCCGAGTAAAGCGTGCTAAGCGAAACCAAAGGAATAGAGACTATTTGAAATCATACAGAGAGAAGAAGAAGGTGCTGGAACAAGCAGAGGTAAACAACAATGATGCTGAACATGACGGTCTAAGTACTAGTGGGCACGGTAGCTCATATTCTGTAGTGACACCCCAAGCAAGTCGAGGGTTAGGGTTAGGGTTAGGGGTTAGGCTAACCCAAGCAAGTCGAATTGTAGTACAGATGAATTTTCCTGCACGTGCTCGTGAGTCACGAGTTAGAATGCAAAACGACCTGAATAAATACAAACAAAAGATGAAATCCTGGGAATTGAAATACGAAAACCTTCAAAAGAAGTACATAAACAGATTGAGGAAGTATCAATTCGCGTTACAAGTTGTTATTGTACAGTTTGCCTGTCGGAGAAGTTAACATGCGGATCTTGGAGAAGAGAACCCGTAGAGAAGGTGCAAACAAGAGTTATTAGTGAAACTGTTGAAAGTGTTGTGGCAGAACAAATGAACCGGATACAGTACCATATGAAATAAATAAATATGTAGCTGCAATGATTAGTAGAAATTGGTACATAGGTAAAATAATAGATATAGATGAAGAAGATATGGAAGTAGAAATATCATTTATGGAAAGGAAAAAAAGTTTGTTTCAGTGGCCAAGTCGTCCTGACATTATCTGGATAAAATGTTCAGATATCATTAAAACATTAAATGAACCAGTTCCAACCGGAAAGACAAAGAGGCTATTTCTGACGAAGACAAAGTTGATGTTGAACAACTTTTCAAGGAACAAAGTGGAAAGTAAAACCTGTGATGTACATGTGTTACTGAACTGAAATGTTCGTTACGATGATGTGACTATATATGTGTTTCAAAGTTGTTTGTAGCAGTTGACTTTAACAGTGTGCCTATACATACCGAAGAATCTTCATCATCAGATTAGCCGATAGTTATCGATGAGAGTGTCGCAAATCAGTGGGCACGGTGGTCGGAAACACTCGGAAATACTCGGAAGCCTCCGTGATTTACCGATTTATGATATGATTTCATGATCATTATCGTTCGCGACTTAATTAGCCACCTCGCTGTGTTTAGCCAGCATAATGAAATTGCCCCGGGCAGTACTAATTTATCAGAATGTTTTATACATTCACGATACTTATTGTAGCCTCTTTCGAAAAAAAATATATTGAATTATGAACAGAACATAAAGTTTATTATGGACTTGAGCGATTACAGCTGATCATCGTTAGCAAATATGTACACAAATACATCATCATGTGATGTGACAAAAATAAATACATAATATTAATGAATAACATCAATAGCATTGTAATATTTGTTCTTAAATTACCTTTTTCATACATAAAGATGAATATTACAAGTGATTGTATAAACAGATAATAACAAAACAGAAGAAATGGGAATAAACTCAATTAATTCTAACATTAAGTATGATATTTCTCTGGTTATGTGCGGGTTTAGTGAATAAGGCCAAGTTATATAAAGTTTTTTTCTCATTTGATTGAAGTAATTCTAACAAATTAAACATATCTAAGGTCTTTTGTAATAATAATATTTCCTACGTAAAAGTTCGAAACAAGGACATATGCACGTGAAGTGAAATTCATCTTCTAAATCATTTAAATTACAACATAAACAATATATTTCGTTACGTTAATTTCTTTATGCATCATAAAGGGCGAATTTGTTTTGCAAAACCTGGTTACGGTTTGAGGTTTCAGTTGTGTTGTAGTTTGGTTCAAAAAACTTAAACCAGTTATGGTTAAGATTGGTTGCAAACAAACAGAAGGTTTAGTCGAATAAAAATTACCCACATGATTTTGATTGTACAAGAACTTACTGTATCAGAATACCATAACGATTTAGATGACTCAGGCGCATCAAAATCCGATTCCATTTACTGCAGGTTTAACCGCTAGCAGTATTTTGATTGCAGATAGATTGGTGCGTGATAAGAAAGTCAGAGTTGAGAACTATGTAACTTCGGATTCGTTACAATGTAGACGATTGTATAGCCAGGTTCCGATTAAGCAGACATACATTTGACCTGTTTGTTTTTGGCCTGAGGCTTTAGTCCGAGGCCATATGATCTATGCTACATTTCAGATACTGTGATTTTGACCCAATTTCCCTAAAGTACAAATTACTACAGTACATGTACGCGTTAATAAAGTTTTTGATGGTTTGTGCCATCGACCTTAATGTGGCGATACTCTAAAACGTGTATTAAATTGATTTTCTAAAAATATATAGTGATCTGGGCGGCTAGCATAACAGACTTTTGTGGCGGTTTTTCACTGCGAAGATTTTGACAAATTTTACAATAACATCATGGTATAGTATCTCTGTCGGCAAACTAAATGCCCATATTTCAATTTTATGCTGCTGGTGCATTTTCATTTGTCAAAACATAGTTTCGACCGTAGGTTGGTGGTTTACAATAACATACATTTACTACTCTCCATACCATAAAATTCGTTGTAGTTTAATGCACAAAATATAATTATTCATCTCCATGTTTCAAGTGGTGTAACATTACAAAAGGAAAACTGTAAATCTCCAGTACATGAATAATTTAATAACAAAATGATGTAGTTTTTATTAAAATTAAGGTATAAAAAATGTACTCGCTTTAGCTATCTGAATAACAACTAAGTAGTTATGTTTCAAATTCAAATATCTCTTTCAGGAACATGATATGCCTTATAACAATTAGTGACAAAAACATCATATGTGCACGCAACGATCTTTGAAGATTTGCAATCTCATTGCTTAATTTTCAAATAATACCGACCATCTGTTCAGAGGATATAATTATATTCGTTGAAGACATATCATACTTACTCGCATTACAGTATTATGTGAAGATATTTGTTACTTTCTATATCATTTGTTGTAACTGGAACACACACATGTACGGTCCCTGGTTGTAACATATATCATATAGATGCATGTCTATGCTTCAAGTGGTCTCTATTGCTTTCTAACAGAAATTATAATGACATTGACCAATACATGTACTTATTTTGTCAGTCACATTAATAAAGGATGAACATGTATTTTTGATGATGGAGTGCAATTAGTTTATATCATCGTCATATGTGCATTGATAGTAAATATTATGCATACTAGTCTATGATATAGGAATAAAATCTGGACGCATTAATTTTCAAATATTACCAGAGACATAATAGTTTTATCATTGTTTAGCAAACAAATCAAGCTAATCTGTCATACAGTGAAGTGAATAAGTATCAAATGTATATTATTCATGGAATGATCTATCTTGCAGAAAACGATATAAAACTTATAAAATGTCAAACCTAATACTTTGAAATTTATTTTATATAAGTTATGCAACTATTTGTCTAAATAATTGTAACATCTGTATTTTACAATATTAATAGCATTAATATTATAGTTTTCACTTTTAAATATAAAGCTAAACAATATCATATGAAAATATATTTATTGTAATCTAATTATACTGTTTTAAATTACACACCTTTACAGAATAAAAAGTCAATCTATTGTCACCCTATAATGAACCACGCCAATATTTCATTTCAAGGCTATTCTATAAAAATTCACATTTCCCCTAAATCCTTCCCTATAAAGCGCACTAAATGTTAATTAACAGCTTGTATAATCGCTGCTGGACCCCTAGTGTGACCGTCCAGAGATCAAGGGCCATAAAACTTCGGTCATACTCGGATGGTCTTCCGAACATTTCCGAACGTGTTAAAAAACATACTATATAATTATAAAGTGTAAAAAGACCATTTTCCTTTTTAAATATTTTCACAAAATAAATACCGACTGACAGAGAAATAATTATGGTTTATGAGACAACTTGTATTTTGTTAATATCATTAACCGTTTTTAAATGACATTAAGTTAATTTCGGACTAATTTATTTTCGCCTATATATTCTATATAGCACTGGTAACTGTTTTAAAGTAAAAAAAAGACCATTTTACTTTTTTTTTAAATAAAAGGTAAAATATTTGAATGAATGGGGAATATTGAAACATTACAAAACCGTTTGCATTTATTTGATATCTTTAACGGATAAAACGTTATCCTAATTTAAAGCTAAAATCCTTCATAGTTCTATATAGGCATTTTTGCGGTATCGATTATCGGATGATGAGAATTCTGCCACATGTTTACAGCTACAGACGAGTACAATATTTGAGCAAGACTCTCAGTAACACTGTATATAGTGTTGGTTTACATAAATCGCATATTGTGTATTATCATGAAAATGGTAACGGACATTTCAATGTATAATTGGTACCATAGTTGAGCATATAAGACATATTTGATTTGAGTTAGTTATCAATTAAGTTAGTTCATGTTCTTTTCTCTTGGTAGGGACCATTAGCTGTTTTAAAGTTTCCTCTCACGTTTGCTTGATTTGCTATATGCATAGAAATATAGACTGAAATAGACAATAGAGACATTTACGTGGGATGTTAGAATGTGCAAAGTATATTAATTGATAAAGTAAAACAAAAAAATCGTTTTTACGCTTTGTGATTTAATCATGTGTTTATAAATACGTTTTTTTCCCGTTATAATGTTGTTTAATTGTTCAATATTACACGTTTTACGAAATGTTCGTTACTTTTTGCCAAATGTTAAAAAACTGGATAAAACCAATTTTGAATCATTGGTTTCACAGTAACATGCCATCCACTCATTTATGTAATATTTGATTTTTTCACTCACGAATATAGTAAGCTCTATATTTATTTAGTGCAGAGCAATCAACATTCAAACAATTAAAATCCTAATACATTTTACAAAATTAACGTCGTTGTATTTAGCTGAAAGTTTGATACCTCAAATTTTTGTAAATAATGCGTTCTTTCACACACATTTTATGTCAAACAGAAATTCAATGCATCCTCTGCTAAAAACTATGTTTTAGCTTGTATTTAACTGTAACAAATGATCTATAAACTGTTTTTAAGAAAGGAAGTGTCATGTAACGAACATTTATTATCAAATATTTCTATTCATGGTCACTTTTTTCCAATCATTAAATTGATGTAACACAATGCCGTCTTGATGTGGTTTCTGTAATTTTCTTGCTGACAAAGGTTAAAAGTTTGAAATTCTTGATATAATAAAGCTATAACAACGCATTTGAATTTCAGTTTTTTACACCACTGCATTGCACCTGCTTAATGAGAATTACTGTGATATGATTTATTGAAACAACGTGTGCTGTATGACGGAGGCTGTGACAATGTTTCAAAAATCTATAGGATCTATGTTGTCTATTACAGGCGTTGGGTGTTCATGCGGAAGAGGAGGACGGCCATGGACATGCTGAAGATTCGACTTTAACACTGGAACCATTCTTTCCGTTCGCTCTCCTGTCTTGTGCAGGTATTATGAATAATATAGCATTTTGAATCATCCTTATAATAAAGTAGACCACACGACGATGATACGATATTGCGTAGTGTCTTGACCATTACATTCATTGTCAGAATATGTGTACAAGTGCTGAGAAAAGGTAGTCTACTTTTAATATTTTTTTAATTCAAGTACCATATTGAAACAATTATGGAGGCATATTTCTGCCACCACTTAACTACTTAATTATTCGTGGCAGTTGTGGGCACTATCAGACAATTTTTCGTGTTAAGATATTTATCTGGTATGAAAATTTATCACGATACTTGTCTAGTTAACCACATAATTATCTAGTTAATTAAGTAGTTATCTAGTTCCTTTAACGTGATAACTACATAATTATCTAGTTAATTAAGTAGTTATCTAGTTCCTTTAACGTGATAACTACATAATTATCTAGTTAATTAAGTAGTTAATTGGTGGCAGAAATTTGCCACCATAGGAAATATATGAAATATTAATTACATGTTAACATCAATTCATTTTCACTTATTACATTTGATACTTAAACTGTAGTTAATTTGAACATATTGATTGGGGGAATGTTAGTGAACCTCATGGGTGCAGTTTTTACCAGGTGTCATTCGTTAGTGACATTTGTTGCATTAATTTCTCTGTTGCAGGTATCTACGTGTTCTATCTGTTTGAAAAGATCATGTCCCTAGCACGTGGCGAGGTAATTGTATATTATACTCATATTATTAATATGATACCACTCATATATCTGTGTAAGTGTGTTTGTATGTGTTTATGTACCTGTAACATATTGGTATATCTGTCATATATGACACAAATACGAACAGTCTCATACAGTTATCATATATGTCGCATTTTATACCTACTGTCACATATAATACCCATCTCATATTAAACTTATCACATATCATATATGCCACATATTTTTCTTACAGTCACATATTATACCTATTGCATTTTATACCTATCACATATAATATGTGCCACATATTTTACTTACAGTCACATATTAGACCTTTTGTATTTTATACCTATCACATATCATATGTGCCACATACTTTACTTACAGTCACATATTAGACCTATTGTATTGTATACCTATCACATATCATATGTGCCACATATTTTACTTACAGTCACATATTAGTCATATTGTATTTTATACCTATTATATATATCATATGTGCCACATAGTTTACTTACAGTCACATATTAGACATATTGTATTTTATACCTATCACATATAATATGTGCCACATATTTTATATTTTGACATATTATAACGTGAATTATATATATTATAGAGTGATTTTCTAGTAAAATGTCATAATATGGTAAACAAATACAACTACATTTAATATTTTTACTGACGCTTAACAATTAATATATCAATACTGACAATTAAAAAATATAACACTTGAATGCAATACATGCAGTTTTAATGTCATTGTAATCTCTGCTCACATTGTCGTAAATGACACAAATGAGCTATTTTTTTTCTTTTCATTTTTTTTATATTTCCTTTAAATGACTTCAGTGTTATCTATCAAAAGAAAAACGACAATAATATTTCTTTCGAATATAATATTTATATTATTTGGGATATATATTTATGTTTATATACTATGTTTTTCATGCTGCACTATTGCTTCATAAATGTTTACATTAATTATACATGTTGATATATGAATTATAACCAAAATCATTTCAAGCTGTGTTATAAGCGACATACTGTGCAAATAATTCATTATAACCTCTTTTAGATCTGTGTACATTTTATGCGCCTCATCAGTGTGTTAACAGTTTGACTACAATTTAAAATAGATTAAATATATATTTTCTAGCAACTGAAATGTAATTTCCCTTTTTATAAGTTTTTACAAGTTATATGCGTTTATCTTACCTGGGCACGAAATGATCGTTGGTTGTCTGCGTCCGTCGTCGGGCATCGTCTGTCAACATTTTCTTTAAACGAATCTTCACAGGAATGATCATTGTGTGGGCCGTTTTCAAAGTTGCATAGCTCGTTCTGGTCTGCCGCCTAAGTAGATAAAAGGGGCAAAAACTATATTTTTAAAAATGAAAATATTGAAAATGTTTTCATCCAAAACCATAAGTCATAGAGCTTTGATATTTGGGATGTTGCATCGGCTAGTTACCTTCGTGTGATATTTGATAAATTATTAAGTTCCGTACCAAAAGCATGGCCAACAAGGGGCGGGCCTTGATCCCTATATGAATATAGTGGAAACCGTGAGCGACATATCCTCCTAAACTGCTAAGTGTATTTTGACTGAACCTATACCTATTTATTGGCACATTAGTCTAATTAAGCTAAAATGGCAGTGTAAAAAAGGTGTGCGAAATAGGGCCATACTGACTCTTACTTCTATATGAATCACGTCTAATCGCATTTTAATGTACCCAGCATGCATCATAGGATCCGAGTGTGAAAGTTGTTAATGTTTGTAATCTAACTTACTGGTTAATTTATTCAATAAATGTACACCCTGTTTATACAGAATCTGGCGAGTAATGCATTTGAACGCTTTTATTTCGATTCAACGGAATATGAAATCGGAAGCACGATATGCAAAGCTAGACGTAGAAAAGATACCCTATACAAATCACCTCCCACTCATGTTTGCATAAATGGCAAATCTCCTTCATTGTTTTTGCAATTTCTCCAATTTCCTGATAGACTTTTATTGGTTAGTGAGTTTCAATATCATTTGATTTAAATGCAACCATTCTACGAATCTTAAATACAGACCACGACTTCAGTGTATATTCAATGTGTTTGATGACTAATATTGAAATCGTATATGGTTAAATAACGAAAGATCAGTGCATAAGCATGAGGGTGTCACACTCCTTTACATGCTTTACATGTAAGTACGTATTCCGAAAATGATAGTAGTATTATGAACCCATGTAAGCTGCCTTACGTAAACTTAAATTGAAAAAGGAATCCAGGTACTCTACATTGTATCTGGCAACTGGTTTCTATAAACAGTAAGCGTATAAACTGATATATATGAGTCCACATACTCTGTCTTACATAAACTGATATATATGAGTCCACATACTCTTTCTTACATAAACTGATATCTATTAGCCCACATACTCTGTCTTACATAGACTGATATCTATAAGTCAACATTCTCTGTCTTACATAAACTGATATATATGAGCCCTCATACTCTGTCTTACATAGACTGATATATATAAGTCCACATTTTCTGTCTTACATAAACTGATATCTATGAGCCCACATACGCTGTCATATATTAACTGATATATATGAGCCCTCATACTCTGTCTTACATAGACTGATATCTATAAGTCCACATTCTCTGTCTTACTAGACTGATATCTATGAGCGCACATACTCTGCTTTACATAAACTGATATCTATGAGTACACATACCCTGTCTTAAATAAACTAATAACTATGAGCCCACATACCCTGCCTTACATAAACTGAAATCTATGAGCCCACATACTCTGTCTTACATAAACTGAAATCTATGAGCCCACATACTCTGTCTTACATAAACTGATATCTATTAGTCTACATACTCTGTCTTACATAAACTGATATCTGTGAGCGCACATACTCTGCTTTACATAAACTGATATCTATGAGCGCACATACTCTGCTTTACATAAACTGATATATATTAGCCTACTCACTCTGTCTTACATCAACTGATATCTATGAGCCCACATACTCTGTCTTACATAAACTGATATCTATGAGCCCACATACTCTGTCTTACATAAACTGATATCTATGAGCCCACATACTCTGCCTTACATAAACTGATATATATGAGCCCACATACCCTGTCTTAAATAAACTGATAACTATGAGTCCACATACCCTGTCTTACATAAACTGATATATATGAGCCCACATACTCTGTCGTACATAAACTTATATATATGAGCCCACATACTCTGGCGTACATAAACTGATAAATATATGCCCACATACTCTGGCGTACATAAACTGATAAATATATGCCCACATACTCTGCCTTACATAAACTTATATATGTGAGCCCACATACTCTGCCTTACATAAACTGATATATATGAGCCCACATACCCTGTCTTAAATAAACTGATAACTATGAGTCCACATACCCTGTCTTACATAAACTGATATATATGAGCCCACATACTCTGTCGTACATAAACTTATATATGTGAGCCCACATGCTCTGGCGTACATAAACTTATAAATATATGCCCACATACTCTGCCTTACATAAACTGATATATGAGCCCACATACTCTGTCGTACATAAACTTATATATGTGAGCCCACATACTCTGGCGTACATAAACTGATAAATATATGCCCACATACTCTGCCTTACATAAACTGATATATATGAGCCCACATACTCTGCCTTACATAAACTGATATCTATGAGCCCACATACTCTGTCTTACATAAACTGATATCTATGAGCCCACATACTCTGTCTTACATAAACTGATATCTATGAGTCCACATACTCTGCTTTACATAAACTGATATCTGTGAGCCCACATACTCTGTCTTACATAAACTGATATCTGTGAGCCCACATACTCTGTCTTACATAAACTGATAACTATGAGTCCACATACCCTGTCTTACATAAACTGATATATATGAGCCCACATACTCTGTCGTACATAAACTTATATATGTGAGCCCACATACTCTGGCGTACATAAACTGATAAATATATGCCCACATACTCTGCCTTACATAAACTGATATATATGAGCCTACATACTCTGTCGTACATAAACTTATATATGTGAGCCCACATACTCTGGCGTACATAAACTGATAAATATATGCCCACATACTCTGCCTTACATATACTGATATATATGAGCCCACATACTCTGCCTTACATAAACTGATATCTATGAGCCCACATACTCTGTCTTACATAAACTGATATCTATGAGCCCACATACTCTGTCTTACATAAACTGATATCTATGAGTCCACATACTCTGCTTTACATAAACTGATATATATACCCACATACTCTGTCTTACATAAACTGATATCTGTGAGCCCACATACTCTGCTTTACATAAACTGATATATATACCCACATACTCTGTCTTACATAAACTGATATCTGTGAGCCCACATACTCTGTCTTACATAAACTGATATCTATGAGCCCACATACTCTGTCTTACATAAACTGATATCTATGAGTCCACATACTCTGCTTTACATAAACTGATATATATATACCCACATACTCTGTCTTACATAAACTGATATCTGTGAGCCCACATACTCTGCCTTACATAAATTGATATATATGAGCCCACATGCTCTGTCATACATAAACTGATATATATGAACCCACATACTCTGCCTTACATAAACTGATATATATGAACCCACATACTCTGCCTTACATAAACTGATATATATGAGCCCACATTCTTTGTCTTACATAAACTGATATATGTGAGCCCACTCACTCTGTCTTACATAAACTGATAACTATGAGTCCACATACGCTGTCGTACATAAACTGATATCTATGAGCCAGCATACTCTGTCTTACATAAACTGATATCTATGAGCCCACATTCTCTGCCTTACATAAACTGATATCTATGAGCCTACATACTCTGTCTTACATAAACTGGATTTTTTTAGCATGATTACTCTGTCTGATTTCTTTTAGCACATTTGCTGTAGGCTATGATAACACTCGCTTTATATAAGCGTGTAAATTCTCGAGTTCTTTGCCACAATTATATTTATAAAAAAAAACAAAGATTTAGAAAAAGCTGTAATTTGTACTTATGTATAATGAAATGTTATGAAATCATAACTGAAGATTTCGATCTATTTAAAGTGCATAATTATGCAAGGATTACTCCCCATGTAATGCCTACGCAATGCCATCCACACATCCGGCCTCTGTAACCAAGCCTCGGGGAAAATATGATCTCTTCAATTCATCTGAGAGTTTGAATATTAAAAATCGTTTTTAATATGTGATATGAAATGTCTTAAATGATATATAAAGCTAAAGCTAAGTAATCATTAAGTAATCACACAATTTTATTTTTCGAATAATTATTTATATTGGATGTAAGATTTTCCTTTGGGATTACTCTCCCTTGAAGCACCGAATTTTGAACCTGACACGAAAAAGTATAATGTGAATACAGTAAAACCTCAATAATAAGACCACCCTTGGGATCCTAGAAAAATGATCTTCTTATCGAGGTGGTCTTAATATTGAGGTTGCATTTAGAGCAGAACAGTGAAAATGGACTTGAAAATAGTGCTCTTAATTTTGAGGTGGTCTTAGTATTAAGGTGGTCTTAGTATTGAGGTGGTCTTTAAGACAGGTTTTACCGTATATGTGTATATTGTATATTTTCAGCATGCACACAGTCATGGCGGCGGTTTGAAGAAGTCATGTGACCATGTACATCAAAACCAGGTGAATGTGGATTTAAATACCTTACACTTTGTAACCTTGATATCCGAGTCATAGACTCAGTCGTCGTTGATGATAGCTAGACAACAGTAACGACAATCAACATTCTGTTAGATTTGTCTTTATTTGTGATATCGATCTTATTTATTCCTTCATCATGCCCACCCATTTAGCTCAGTTTCTTCTCGAGTTATCTCCCTTTATCACTTCTAGAGTTCTCTCCCTATATCTCTTCTAGAGTTCTCTCCCTATATAACTTCTAGAGTTCTCTCCCTTTATCACTTCTAGAGTTCTCTCCCTATATCACTTCTAGAGTTCTCTCCTTATATCACTTCTAGAGTTCTCTCCCTATATCACTTCTAGAGTTCTCTCCTTATATCACTTCTAGAGTGCTCTCCCTTTATTACTTCTAAAGTTCTCTCCCTATATCACTTTCCCTTTACCCCTTATATAGTATATATATACATATACCATAAAAGGGATAAAGGGAGATAACTCGTGATAATCTCCGGTAGTCTGTAGAGCTATCTTGAAGTCGTATGTTCTAACCGCGGATGAGGCGTGTGTGCTTGGGGAAAGTTTGACAGAAGACAAAACATACTACGTCACTTGTCCCCCGCCTCTCATTCATATGGAGAAAGTGTCAGTTGCTTGTACTGGTTAGGTGACTGACAGAACCGACATACTGATAAAAAACGGCGTATAACTTCAACAATTATCTTCGCTTTAGCATAGAAAGGGAGTGAACTCTAGAAAGGAGAAAGCGAGAGAATTCGTGACAATATCCTGTGTCACATGGGTTCATAACTGTGTCTCATTTTTATCTTATTATTATGGACACAAAATCCGTAGTGATTAAATGATAATGCAATGCATTAAAGGGCAATGGATTAGGTTAATTGTCTGTATAGATGGAAATGTGGGTAGTTTATCCGAAATGATTGAATGTAATTTAATTACAACGTCACGTTAAATTGACATGTTATGACTTGAATGATGACATTTAATCATAGAAACATATGGTTATAAGTCTGATACGTAGTACAAATGTAAAACATGTTGAATATCTAATTCTTACCAAATCTATCATGTGATTTTGGGGGATTGATGTGTATAATCAACGTTGTTGTACTGTTGGTTATTTGTATAAGAGAGTTTTAAATCAGAACTATACTTTCAGATGAATGTTATCCCTGTGGACCCCAAATCAAAATATGAAATAAATATAACGGATGACTCGACCTCCGAAAATGGTAAAAGTGACAAACCTATATTTTCGATATCAAGTAAGCAAAATATTTCTTGTTGTTTAAACAATTAATGAAATCGAATAATGATCAAGTCAATGGCACATTATTTAATAATGGTTTGACTGTCTTAGCTTATCGTATAGATGTACTTGTACTGTCTGCTTAACGTGTCGTCTCCTTATTTCCAGAACCCTGTAACTCAATTTTTGGCGGTTTTGAGTACTTGGTATCGTTGAAACCGTCTTTCCAAGCTCTATATTGTTGTTATGCACATAACTTAAATAAAATGCAATTCCATAACCCCGTATGTAACAATTATCCGACTCAAGAGGCTAAAACTTTTAGTTGTTTTTCTCAAAAATACGAAAAACAAGTCAATTATTGGTTTCTGGAAATAATGAGACGGATTATTCTACAGAAAACCGACAAGTTGCCGACTTTCTATAGTAAAATGATAATTACATATAGGTGTGGACAATTATATGAACTATGTTGTTTCTGAGAAATAATAGTAATTATTTGTTATACTGAGAACAATTCTTTGTTTCTGGAGTTATTTTAAGCTTTCATTATTATATGGTATGTCACGAAAAGTCTACCTTCCTATAACACCTGCTGTCTTTGTAATTAATACTATGACAGCAGCATTGAGTTTCACAGACATTACGCAGAATGAAGATCAAATGACATGCACCATTCTCCGTATCCTTCATAATGCATGAATATACTTTAGCATTTCTTGACCAATGAAATGGACGATAACAAAAAAGAAGGAATCTCTTTTGTGAAGAGCTATCCCTCAGAACCGTGATTTCAATTTCCGTATCGCATGAGGTGTGTGTCATGCGGCCAATCAAGCGGCTGGAATTCACCTCATTTTTTATTCATGTGAGAGTACGAGATGTTTAGGGTCAGTTTTCCCAGGGTATCATATATGTTATGACTAGCCTGGCTACCGAGGATGTCCATTATGTACAACATTATGGTCATGCACATGTTTGTTGTATTTTCCAGCCATGCCGAGTGTTGTTATCATGATTGTGATAGGTGATGCTATCCACAACTTTGCTGATGGACTAGCCACGGGCGCGTCATTCTCCAGTAGTATGTCGCTTGGTGTATCAACAACGATAGCTGTATTCTGTCACGAGTTGCCACACGAACTGGGTTAGTAACAAAAGGAGTCATATTTTTGTGATAAATTATTGTACAATGTGTTGTATTACCGGTATATGTAACACGAGTAAAAATAATTAGCACTTAATTAAGGTGATTCAACCAGTTCAGTGCGTCTAATTTAGCGGATGTAAGATAACGGTGTTAACAAGGCGCAAAGCAAGCCCCAATGGTGGTCTTATTGTTGAGGTTTTACTGTTTATATCTTACAGGGGATTTTGCTATCCTACTTGCCAGTGGTATACCGTTTTGTCGAGCTTTGTTGTTGAACTTCCTCTCTTCACTGACTGCAATGATAGGCCTATATGTTGGTCTGGCTGTATCTACGGATGCAGTTGTACGACAGTGGATTGTTGCTATCACATCAGGAATGTTTCTATACATTTCGCTGGTTACCATGGTGAGGGTTGTTAATATATATTATTTAGTATAACCCAGTTGATTGAATATATTCAGCCTTAAAGTATGCCAAGAAATAGTCCTTTACATTTATGGAAACCACAGCTAAGTCAGTTTTTGTATGTGTATGGCATCAAACATTGGTTATAATACATACAAAGAAATAATTAAATTGAAATTATATTTATTGTAAAATATTACTGAGTGACATGTACTACTCAAAAACACAAGTGTATATTCATTGTTTAAGCTAGCGCCAAATCATATTATTTTGATAGTACGAGTGTATGCAAGTCCCAATATGAGCGCTGCTATGGGATTTACATCCTCTTAAAAGACGTCATTTCAAGAAAACACACCACGTGATGTCACTATTTGCAAGCAGGAAACAATATTACTCCATGTGTTCACTTCGTTTTCACATTGCCATATGGGGGTATTTTGAACTAAAATATCGCTTACTGTCTGTACATGGTGACGTCACATGTGACGTTTTCTGGAAATAACGTCACTTAAAGAAGAGGTTGGAAATCGTACAGCGGTGCTCATAAACATTGTTATGACGAATATCAGGTATGACAGGTCAGCCTGTAGTTTCAGAGAAGTGAGCATTGTTCAAATAGTGACAATGCCTATATTGTATGAACTGAGAGCATATAGTACATGATCAATTGAGTATTACTGTTGTCACATGTTCATTTAGCAATTTATTTGGTTCTTTTTAACGCGAAATGAGTAATTAATCATTTGTGTATACGTACAGTGATTTTTAAAATGTGTTTTTTATTCACCATTTAGTTGACACGTCTTATATACATTTATTGTAGCTTCCACAACTCCTGCAAAAATCAGAGAGGGGTGTAAGGGACTTCCTGTTAAACAATGTTGGAATACTTCTGGGTGCTGGCATCATGGTGCTGTTGGCTTTGTTTGAAGAACAAATCAAATTGAAGAACTTTTAAATTTTCAACATACATTCAATGAATATTACAAAAAGTCAAGTTGCTAAATATGAATTCCTGTGTTAACTCTTGTGCTAACAATCTGTGCATGTATGCTGTTAAAAAGTTTTATTTGTAAATTTGTCATATTTTGAGTTCTAAATATCTTAAGTGTTAGATATATTAAAGTTCATCCAGTTAATGACATAAGATAGACATATGGAGTCCATATTGAAATACATTCCGTTGTTTTATATTAATTCAATCACTCATAGTTATATATAACAAGGACATATCATTTATACTAAAACAGGTATATATATATTTTTATATTGCTTTATTTTTTTTACATTTGTATTTGCATCGCAACTGTCAAAAGTGCAATTCCCAAAACATTATACTTTTGTATAAGACATCAATTATTTCAAATACTTTATGAAAACATATTTCCCTGTGTTCAACTGAATAGTGTTAACATGAAAATCTTCTAACAGGATTTTAATCATTCTCTTGTTAACACAATGTGTTTTTGTACAGTCTTTTTGTTATCAACATCATGAGTACCATAGTAACGTTTGTACTCTATGGCTGTCTGATCATGTTTTTCGCTCAGAAAATAAAAACCTACAAATGCATATATTGGTTTTTGTAACATTGGTTTAATAAATGTATTTCTGTAACAACAACATAGTTTATTGCTTTGTAGGCCTCCGGCCCATGGCATCATAATGTACAAAGACATAAAATACAAAACGAACATTTCTTTCGTGTAAGAGAGAATGAACAATGTACAAAAGCAAACACAATATTTCAGAATAGTATTAAACAGCTTGTAATAATAATTCTCTTCTAGTAAATGCATGATATAGATAATTGGCTACATTTTTCACCATGGTTTCTGAATGGCTAGACATAAGTATATTAAATTTCATTACTGAAGGATTAACAAAGTATTTTCGTGGTATTAATTGGTCTCTTAAGTCTTGGTAGGAAGGGCAAACAAGTAAGAAGTGAATTTCATTCTCAATTTCATTAGTGCAAAATTTACACAGGCGATTTTCCCTTCTCACGTCAGTATAGCGACCTTGTTCAATCATAAGTTTATGTGAAGATGTTCTAAAACGGACAAAAGCGCTTCTAAATTTTCTGATAGTAAGGTATTCCAAGTACAGTTCTTTTTCGAAACATTGCTTAAATCCACTATAATAACAAAGTTTAGCACTATTACTACATGAACTTGACCAATTCTGGACAAACTGGTCTTTAAGTCTTTGTATTTTAGCTTGTTGAAGGAATTTTATGAGTCTTTGTGTTTAAATGTTGAGTTCAGTAGTTGATACTCACAAGGCTACTCTCACCATTGGATACCCATGACTGGCTCTTCCATTTCACAGCCATCTGTCATAAATGGACAATCATGAAATGAGCGCTGCTATGGGATTTCCAACCTCTTCTGTAAGTGACGTCTTTTCAAGAAAACGCAACATGAGATGTCACTACATGTATTTGCAAGCAGGAAACAATGTTTACTCCATATGGTCACTTCGTTTTCATATTGCCATATGGGGCAAATATTGCTAACTGTTAGTACACAGTGACGTCACATGTGATGTTTTCTGGAAATTACGTCAATTAAAGAGACGTTGGAAATCGTACAGCGGCGCTCAAATGATCCGTTGTTGGTAACGACCATGAATATTTTTCCCTTATGTATTCATAAAATACATGTCTATCACGTAATGTACGAGATGAAAACAACACAACTAATAGGCTTCAGTTGCTTCTATGATTGCTTCACTTGTAAATTGCTTTTTAATAACCAGACTTCTTTGTATATAAAGTAAAACCTCAATAATATGACCACCCTTTGGACCCTTGAAATAGATCTTAATATTGAGGTAGACTACAGAGCAGAACACTCAAAATGGACTTGAAAAGTGTGGTCTTAATTTTGAGATGGTCTTACTATTGAAGTGATCTAAAGGTGAGGTTTTATTGTAGATCTATACAATTTTCATTATTGTGTGAGCATTTCCCAGATAACTGGTTCCACATGCTTTACTGTATTATTTTAGTTGTTTTGATTTGTTTAATTAGGTTTGAAGCCATTTTTCAACATTTCTTCAGTAACATATGGTGGTAAGTTGACCTAACCCGTTTTCCTGGAAATAACTTAGGTAACCAGATGGGGCTTAATTATTTGAGAGTATTACTTATTCTGTCAAGCATTTTAAGAAAAAACAATTCTCATAATCTAAATAAGGAAATAATGAGTATAATAATGTTGCTGCAGTTACTGTACTGTGTACATGTTGTTGTTGATTATAGGGACATAACTTGCCAATTAACTAACATTTTTGTGTATTATTTTACTAACAACAGCGTATGTACAATGTGTTCTGTCATACACCCTATTTTCTTTCATTCTGTGAATTTAAAGAATGTAACAATGCATGCTACTAAACAAACAAATCACGTTTTGTTGATTACTAATCTGAGGCACATTGGCCTGTGCAGTAAGGTATGCTTGATTCATGTTTGGAACAGAATTACTAATCTGAGGCACATGGGCCTGTGCAGTAAGGAATGCTTGATTCATGTTTGGAACCGAATTACTAATCTGAGGCACATTGGCCTGTGCAGTAAGGTATGCTTGATTCATGTTTGGAACAGAATTACTAATCTGAGGCACATGGACCCGAGTAGTAAGGCATGATTGATTCATGTTTGGAACAGAATTACTAATCTGAGGCACATGGACCTGTGTACTTAGAAAAAATAGTTTAGTTAATACTTATTTATTACATCTATAAAGAAGCAAGTTCTAACAACTTATATAAATCACTGTTGCCTGGGTTACTAACCAGTACTTGTTCCTAATTCAGGTATAGTTAGGACCACTGAAGAATCTTGAAGGCTGGAACCCTCCAGCCCATTTGCAGGACTGGAATCCTCTGGGCTTATTGCAGGACTTGAACCCTCTGGGCCTTTTGTGGGACTTGAACCCTCTGGGCCTATTGCGTGACTTGAACTATAAGGCCCTTTGAGTGACTGATACATTCTGGGCCCATTGCAGGATTTTACACTTTTGGTTATCAGTTTGACAAGTAATTTCAGCGAACCAGTCTGGAAGGAACTAAAAAATACCCCATAACAAAAATTTACGATGTTTTCTTTGAAAATCAGGACATCGCAGCTCCCGGCCGGGAGAGTATGAGTTGGCTGTCAAACCGTGGAAATCGGAAGAGTTCACATGTATAGTATATCTATCTCCACAGGCAATTAATAAAACATTTAGAGACTTTTTGATAAAATGTGATTTATTGTCTGAATAAATCCTTTACTATATATACAGAAACGAGTAAATGATGGTAATAGAACATCTCATATATACATGTAAGTAAAATAAGTTATATTGCAAAACAATCAAATTACGAAAAAAATAATCCTGAAGTCATAAACACAGGAGGATGTCACGAGTTCTTTCCCTATACAAATTCTATTGGAGGGGCAAATGGAGGGAACTCTATATGGGATAACAATAAAGAACTCGTAGCAATCTCCTGTTGTCATATATATGAACAGAATGAACATGAATAAAGTAAAAAAATATCTAAAAAAAATATGTACTATTCAAACATGAAAAAAGTAAAAAATACCTAAAAAATATATTCAAATGAAAACATAATTTGAGAACAAAATGAAATGAAGGCTATCAAATATAAAACATTATATAAAGGTAATGTCAATAAAGTATATGTTGAGACAGATAGGACGTTGAGCAGATTATTTCCCTTTGTGAATGTATTTTTGTTTATGACATTAATTATTATAGAACAATGATAATCTGCAATATGTTATAATTATATGACATAAGCTGCTGAACACACATGTAGCTTACAGTAAAGTACAGTCAGACCCCATTTATTTAACCACCTTCTATTCGAATAATCAGTATCATCTGAAATAAATATCAGGTCTCGATGTATCTTCCTATGCAGGTCGAATTGAAATGGGCTTTTCGAAACTTTGTTTATTCGAAATAAAATTTCGGACCCGATGAATTTGAATGAACGAGGTCAGGCTGTATTTAGTGTCAGAGTGAAAAAAGGAACATACTATATACATGAACATGTAGTATCATTACGAATATGAGAGAACAGAAATGCAGATAGGTCAAAAATAAATTATTATAGGCAAATATAAAAAAATTGAGGGCATATAAATATATTTAACATATTTGAATACAATAAGAAATAATATATATTAATTGCCCTAGATCTAAGTCTGTGACACTATAGACATGACAGCATTGGACTATACACAACATCTATATACAAAACTTACGCTTGCCATATATAGAGAAAATTATGCCATTAATATACACAATAAATATAAAGATAAAAAACAAAAGAAAGCTTTTATTTAAACGATTATTTTGGAAGTATTATGCAATAAAAAATAACAATTAACTTAATATACGCAATTAACCGTACATAGAAATATGACAGTAATTTACAATTTTGGTCATGTGGTTCCCGTTTGTGTTGTACATTAACCTGTTTCAGGAATTGTAACAGTACCCGTAACTGTAGAAATAAAACTTGCATCAATACTCTCTGGTATTGAATGCATAACGTGTGAATATGAAGCATGCTCATCAAATTATCATGTTATAAAATTATTCTTTTGATACAGAATTTTGAAAATTTGGGCGTTTTCTCATAAATGTTAAAAATGTCAGTGGTTATGGCATTGACAGACACATGGGTAAATAACTCACAACAATATAGATTTTTACTTAAACAAACATATACAAGGATGCATGCTTCCTTCAAAACATATTTAACCAGACCCTGACCTCCCTAAGGCTTCTCAAATTGAGCAAAATCCCAGCTCAAATATTCTCTCAAATCGTTGAGATTGTACTCATCTGAGACTTAGTAACGATGTCACAAACCGAATAGGAGTGAGACTGAGATTTCACTCATACATTTATCAGGAGATGCAAATTGAGATTTGGTTCAATTGCTGACTCAGATTTTGAGAGAAATCTTAATATTGAGCTGAGATTTTGATTTGAGATGCTTCGGGAGATTGGGGCCAGGTTACTATAATATATCATCATACATGTACTTATTTTTTGTTTGCTGGCACTGTGCACTGATATGCTGTCTTATTTCTGCACAATGTTTAGATAACATACATTGTAGCTCGCAATAGATTAGGAACTGCATCAATTATAAATCTTTCACAAATTTATTTGAAGATAGACCTTTGTAAAGGCAATGAGAAAAAAATAGTAAATTTCAAATAATTAGTACATTACATTTAACAACATGATAATTATATAAATTAAAGAGTCTATTGATTGCACTGGTAATTTAATAAATATAATGCACCACTAGACTTCAGTCTGGTAAAAATAAATAGATTGTCTGAAGCATTATTGCCGACCATAATTCTACAGAGATTACTTAGTGCGAATTTTAGGAATGTTTCGACATACAAACAGTAAATACTAATCACAAATTATCATGAATAAATAAAGGGGCAAGTCATCCTATTTTTATTTGGCAGTGAGTTAGTGTCATTACACATACAAAGTAATTAAATAAACATGTAAATCTTTGCATAAATAATATATAACAATTAACACTAATTGATTTTGTTATCAAATTAAGCTTGATTGTCTGTAGTAGTGGATTTTATCACGTTCATTGAACTAACAACAAAACGTAGTTTTACTACACTTGATATTCATATACTTTTATCTAAATTGTTTATAAAATATATATCAGATACATGTATCTTATATTGAAGAGTTTCACACTTTACTGAAGCAAATTGGAAGACTTTCAAAGTGGAAGACATTTATATACATGTCCGTGTTCTGTTACACATGTTTTGTAATGCTAGGATACATGTATACATGTGAATGCATCAATCTACATATAATTAATATTTGTGTTTGTTTGAATTAAATATTATGGTTCATTATATCCTCTTGCCATTTTCATAAATACACAAATATAATAAATAACATAAATAAACATTTTACAGTCCAACAACTTGCCAAACAATCTGGCTTGCCTGTGGTTTCACTAAAACTGCTACTTTCAAAAGTATTCTCCAGTGATCCAATTTGTCACTGCATCAAATCTTTACTGCATCCTTTAATGCCTTTCCACTAGTATTCACAAATTCAACAACTATTTTGTTTGAGCGAACCAACAGAATTCTGGAAAAGTTCCAGGTGTGATGGATTCAATGCCTAGTATGAAATCTAATTCATTCTCATTAGGTCCCATTAAACATCATGAGCACAGATCACTAGATTCTATATGAAAACATTTAATCTTCGCCATAAAATATTTACATCATTCATATTTATTTACAAATCTTTAATTGTGAATGTTTTTAAGGGACATTTTTTGTCAATCGTAGAATATATATGTTCTTCCATATTTGCTGATTCTCTCATTACATTTTCTACGTCATACACTTTGCTTCGTCCTATGAAAATGTTATCAAGACTAACTTGTGAAGACATTGAAGGAGGAGGTCGCATCGAGACCTGCGATTGTCGCTTAGCAATTTGACGTTGCTGACTTAGTCGACGTTCTAATGCTTTCTTACGTTCAGTGTCTTTGGCGTCTTTCATAGCGCGTCTAAAGCTTGAAACATAACAATAAATAGCAATTGATGCCGATCCTCCGAGGAAAAATGATAGACCTCCAACTAGAAACATTTGAGCAAGACTAAACCGAGGCTTCTCCATAAAACTGTCCGACATAGAACTGGATAATGCAATATCTGAAATAAGGCAAGAAATACCTATAGAATTTAAGACTTAATTATACAACCAATATTTCAAAGTTGCTTCTTTGCATGCCAGGTAAAAAATGCATACTAACATTATTTACACACAAAGTATGATCGAATATAATTCTGTCACCAAAATTGTCCATTTCATGGATCAGTTATTAAAATACTTAGCAGCAAAATAATTGGCAAAACTCATGGATGAAACCCAGATACCAAGTTTTATGTCAATAAACGATGTATATAAAACTTAATCAGGAATAGAATATGTCATATCGGTGAACAATATAATACAATGTCTTACTAATACATGGTCCCGTATCGCATGGTATTGATTCGTCCCCTTTCCCATCACATGGTATGATATATCTCCTCCCAGGTACGGAACTATCACATTTACGTGTTCTTATCATCACTCCTTGTCCACATGTGGCTGAACAACTGGACATAGCTGACCAACAACCCCATATACCTGTGATGTATGAAGGAAAGTAAAGATAATCTCCAGCAATAGTATACAGTAAAAACCTCAATAATAAGACCAGCCTTGGGACTCTTGAAAATGGTCTCATTATTGAGGTGGTCTCTATATTGAGGTTGAAAAATAAGTACAACAGTGAAAATGGACTTCAAAATTGTGTTCTTAATTTTGAGGTAGTCTAATAATATTGAGGTGTTACTGTACTTAGGAAAGTTTAGAAACATAAATTACACTTTTATATAATGTATTCACAAAGGAGTATTCATTTCATTAGAACTGGTCTTAACACTCATCACATAGCAAAAATCTTAACACCATATATACTTAACAACATTAAAAACGCAACCAAAATGGTGGATATAGATAAAGTGACATTACAAAGGCAAAATATTCTTCATTTCTCAAACATAATTTCAAAAAATTGATCAATAATGAAATAAAAAATAATTGGTCTAGAGTTTAATAAAGTTTTGAACAAGAATTAACACGTAGATAACTGTAACACGCTATTGATAGTTGGGACTACAAACTGATTCCTAGTATTGTTGCATTTTTAATGGAGTCAAGTATATTTAACATCAATATTATTTTTACTCTTTCATTTTAGCCAATTGGGTCGGGGGCGTGTTCAATTTTCAAATTTTCCAGTTTATGGTAAATTAAGAATGGCTGCATATTTACGAAGACATTTCTTAATGAATAAGTCATTTGGTACATATGTACTGTGGTACCAAAAGATTCAATATAAGACAAACACTAATTATAGTGTTCAATGTTGTGAAGACATTTATACGAAAAATAAATGATCTCGGTCACTTTGCTGCACTTTTTTCCATTATGTTACTCATACTTGTAGAAATTACTTGTCTACATAAATAGATCTATACACAGTAAAATTTACAACTGGAATATCTAAATACAGTCTCATCTCGCTTATTCGACAACCTTCTATCCAAATACTTGGCATTATCAGTTTTAGTGTATTTTGTTAGGCATGTCAAATTGAAATGGGCCATTCGAAACTATGTATTTTCGAAAGAAAATTTCTGACCCAATAGATTCGAATGAACAAGGTTCGACTGTTTTGGAAATGAGACTACAGTATTTGCTCCTATACATAGTATTACTGTAGCTGAATGATTGTCAAAATACATGTATGATCATTTCTTGTAACTATATAAAAAATGTACGACCTTTGCATGAATGAGTGTGGCACTCTTGTCCTTCCATAGGGTGACCATGACAGTCTTGACCACGCCCTAATGGTTTAGGATTGTTACACTCCCTCTGACGCCATCTATAGCCACCACCACAATCTCTCGAACATGTTGACCAGACTGTCCATTCTGTCCAGCCACCGTCGATGTCGTCTATTAAAGCAACTTCTGTAAAAAGGTTTCCAAGGACACTGAGTGAACATCAATCGCCAATTATAATGAAGCATTGGAACTTTTTATTGAGCTCTATAATGTACTATTATGATTTATGACTTGGTACCCATCAGGGCTCTAGAAATCCACTAGCCTGACATCCCGGACAAGTCTATTTGCGATTCGGGCTACCAACAGTTGCGTTGGACTTAGTCCAGCACAAGTATACCCTATTTTATGCTTGTACAACTAGCCTCCCATGTACAGTACACTAGTCCAGGACAACTAAATTTAAAGAAAATTTCTAGAACCCGGCCCATATCTAAACAAGAAAAGTTACTTGATTTAAACAAGTTTTGCATTACAAGGCATTAAATATATCAATTGCTGGATAAAACTTATCAATTTACAGCACGGACATGCCATTAGATTATCACAAATATTTCAAAAGAAAATACAATGCACAACAGGACTCTGGTGACCAAACACTTCTATATAACAAAATACAAGGAAATCTAAACAATTGTAACTAATTAAAGCCTGTATTTGCCATGTAACATACTTAAGCACAGCTGTGTTTAACATTCACTGTGCTGTCAGGAGGGAACATGCATACCACTATTCTATGCAAGCACCATAAATAACATTTTATACCTTCTACCTTGAGTTCGCTCAATGGATGCGTACAAGGAGGTCCATTCCAGACAGTCAAATTGTTGACAAAATCATAAAACAATACCTGCGTAATTCCAAAATAAAAGTCCACTTCTTCCAACATTTAGCTTCGAGATAGTTATTAAGCTAACAATAAAAAGTAATGTATACTGCAGTACATCTTGTTGAAACACAAAATATTTCATTTTAGCTTTAACTGCTAAAGAAAAGTGTTTATTTATTATAGCGTCACCCCTATACAAAAGGGCAGCCATTTCTGACTTATGAGGCACCTACTTTCTGAGCACATTTACTTCCCGATTCTAATCCTTTAATGCCAGGCACCAGGCAGGTAGGCACTCGATAATCACTATTTAACTAGCTCGCCACTCACAAACCAGCCATATCAGAACAGACCCCTATCGAGATTCGAACCTTTCGACCTCCCGCTCCAAAGGTGGATGCCTTTGTCATGATGGATGTAGCTCTATGTAATATAGGTGGTATGTTTATGTCATGAGTGTGGTAGCTCTATGTAATAGCTGGTATGTTTATGTCATGAGTGTGGTAGCTCTATGTAATATAGGTGGAATGTTTATGTCATGAGTGTGGTAGCTCTATGTAAAAGCTGATATGTTTATGTCATGATGGATGTAGCTCTATGTAATAGCTGGTATGTTTATGTCATGATGGATGTAGCTCTATGTAATATATGTGGTATGTTTATGTCATGGTGGTGGTGGCTCTATGTAATAGCTGGTATGTTTATGTCATGATGGTGGTGGCTCTATGTAATAGCTGGTATTTTTATGTCATGACTGTGGTAGCTCTATGTAATAGCTGGTATGTTTATGTCATGACTGTGGTAGCTCTATGTAATAGCTGGTATGTTTATGTCATGACTGTGGTAGCTCTATGTAATAGCTGGTATGTTTATGTCATGACTGTGGTAGCTCTATGTAATAGCTGGTATGTTTATGTCATGAGTGTGGTGGCTCTATGTAATAGCTGGTATGTTTATGTCATGAGTGTGGTAGCTCTATGTAATATAGGTGGTATGTTTATGTCATGAGTGTGGTAGCTCTATGTAAAAGCTGGTATGTTTATGTCATGATGGATGTAGCTCTATGTAATAGCTGGTATGTTTATGTCATGATGGATGTAGCTCTATGTAATATAGGTGGTATGTTTATGTCATGCTGGTGGTGGCTCTATGTAATAGCTGGTATGTTTATGTCATGGTGGTGGTGGCTCTATGTAATAGCTGGTATGTTTATGTCATGACTGTGGTAGCTCTATGTAATAGCTGGTATGTTTATGTCATGACTGTGGTAGCTCTATGTAATAGCTGGTATGTTTATGTCATGATGGTGGTGGCTCTATGTAATATAGGTGGTATGTTTATGTCATGATGGATGTAGCTCTATGTAATAGCTGGTATGTCTATGTCATGATGGATGTAGCTCTATGTAATAGCTGGTATGTTTATGTCATGATGGATGTAGCTTTATGTAATATAGGTGGTATGTTTATGTCATGATGGTGGTGGCTCTATGCAATATCTGGTATGTTTATGTCATGATTGTGGTAGTTCTATGTAATAGCTGGTATGTTTATGTCATGATGGATGTAGCTCTATGCAATATCTGGTATGTTTATGTCATGATTGTGGTAGCTCTATGTAATATAGCTGGTATGTTTATGTCATGAGTGTGGTAGCTCTATGCAATAGTTGGTATGTTTATGTCATGATGGAGATAGCTCTATGTAATAACTATAGGTATTATAGTTTGATAAATGCCGAGATTGAATTGGTTTAAAAAAAACATTCTTTGTTTTGGTCACAGTAAGTGTATTATTAAATGTCTAAAGTTGAATTCGCTGAGGTAAGCAATTTTATCTGTTAAGGAATCACCAGCATCAGATTGTCTATTCTAGCTTTGACATCAGCTACAAGGCAGCACCACTTTGCTAGAATAGATTCAACTACTGTACCACACAAATTTATACCAGCATCCATTTTCATTCCATGGCACATCATGGTGTGAAGTGGAAACAGTATCAATGTGTGACAAACTTTTTTCCTGTAATCCAATATCCTATACCATTAATGTTTGATGCTTCTGAATACTTTAAGTATATGTATAACTCAATTGAAAAATAACATCAAGGATTCGTGTTATATCTTTTCAAGGTATGACTTCCAGTATTACTTTTCTTTAAATAAAATTTACTTCATGCATTTGGACCAGATAATAAACAGGGAAAAATGAACATATACAATTTATGTCAAACCGAGTCACAGCTGCAAAAGAAAAAGAAACTACACAAGATGCGAGAGTGATATTGCATTTTATTTATAATTCATTCTTTACATAAAATAAAGGGTCTTAAATAAATACACACTATAATACAACAGAAGTATAACAACTGCCTTTTTAAAAAGAAAAAAAAAGCTTTTGTGTTTATAAAAACAGAACAAAAATGTAGAAAATGAAGGATGAAGTGAAAATCATATTTCATCAATAAAATAGTAAAAAAATGACTTCTTTCGTAGCACTTAATTAATGTAGAAAGGAATTGTGTTAATTAAGTATGTAATGGAATAATTCAATTAATTTCAAATGTACTGTTGAAATAATCAATTTGGAAAAGTAAAGTGGCACCAATGAATTGGAGAAGACTTAGGCAACGTGATTCCAAATTTTGTATTACTCATTGTAAATTAAAATAAAATAATGCTACGTATTGTATGGATCTGTAGGTTAGATTTCTATTTCGACAAAAGAATGTTTTTAGTTCATCAACAGACTGCCAGTCTGAGTTTAGCATTTTTCTGGGTTTTTTTTCAACAACAGGGATATTAAAACAACATAAATGTGTCGTAAATACATCTCCAATAACTCTTAACTCGTTAACAAGTTAAAACATATGAGTGCCGCTGTACGATTTCAAACCTCTTCTATAAGCATCACATGTGACGTCACCATGTACTGACAGTAAGCAAAATATGCCCCATATGGAAATATGAAAACGAAGTGACCATATTATGGAGTAAATATTGTTTCCTGCTTGCAAATAGTGACATCACATGCTGCGTTTTCTTGAAATGACGTCACTTACAGAAGAGGTTGTAAATCCCATAGCAGCGCTCATATGCATTGTAATACACACTTATTGCACAAAACAACAAATTACTAACAAAATCTAACCATACCACTTTAATTCACACGGATAAAACCGATAAGATAGTTTGTATCCGTGAATCAAGATTTAACATACAACACAACATACAGTGTGGTACAATTCAACAAAGTATGTATAATATAACAGCTGACAATATACAGGTACCTAACCTCATGTCTGTGTCCATAAATCAACAATGTACACTAATATACATTTTCATGGATAAAAATTGAATTCAAACTGATGCGGTGACATGTTTCCTAGGTATCGTCACAGACTTATAAACCATGGTTTCGAAACAGGCCGATATCGGTGAAACGATAACGAGAAATTATTTACCCACAATACTTAGCGCGCGCTCAGTAAGTATTGTGAATTTCCACCAAATTATTGATTGGCAATAGTCGGCAATCTCCGTTCAATTCTGTCTGTTCCTGGCTCTGTTGATCGCTTAAATGTCCGTGTAATTACCTACTTAATTGTCTAAATATAATTATTTAAAAATATATTAATTAAGACTTACTTGGGATCAAAAGGACAACTTCTTTCTATTCAGAAAAAAAAATGGCAGACGTCGCAAATTTTTTATTTTGGGTTTGATACCGGAAGAAAGACTTGATGGTTGCTAGAGTTCAAACAAATCCAAACACATAGTAGGACGTTTCCAATCCATGGTTTATATGTCCGTGGTATCGATTGCAATATTCAAACAAATGAGAAATTGTTGGAATAAACAAAATAGTAACATGTTATTAAACTGCTGCGTACACGAATAGAGACCTTAAAATTGTATGTGCTATGTCAGTGAAGGTATTGCATTACCAATTTGGATTTAAGGTTGACGGACATTAAGCAGGAAACTTACTTAAATATTAACAGATCGCAGTGAAAACAAGAATAGTAGCAAATCAAGCTATTGCAAAAATAACTGATATATTTAACTGGCCGTAATAGTGAGTATTAAAAATGCCATTCTATAATTGATGCTGAGCAACTTATATCTAAATATGAAGCATTGCAGTATAAAATCAAGATGGATATACATGAAGAAGCAGAAATCTCATACAGTTTTTACCAAAATTCATTTACTTCGATTGTAACCACACAATTTGAAGTTTTTCCCATGCCATGGAAGTTATATAAAATATCTAAGCTTTTCCCAGGTATTAAATAAATATGGCAAATTGCAACTGAAATTATCACACTGAATTTTACTTTATTAAATTGGAAAAGTTAAAAGGTAATCAATCATCCGACCATTAGATCTTAAGTTAAATCTTCACGACTTATTAAATATTTGTTGATGTGAAGAATATGTAACATTCGTAACTGATTAAATCACGTACAAACGTGAATAGGCTTTTCACTCAAATAGAAAAAGTAACTTTTCGATGTAAACCAACTCATTCTAGACTACATTATAAACAAATTACGGCTTACAGTACATAAGTGATCTATGAAATACAATGACTAAGCTCTGGGTTCCAGCCCACTGAGTATTTCAACCATCAACAATGACAAAAAGTGAAAACAGTACTGGTAAGTACTTGAGTCTATGCAATCACATACAGTCGGACCTCGTGTATTCGACAACCTTCTATCCGAATACTCGGTATCATCCGAAATAAATATAAGGTCCTGATGTATCTTCCTATGTACGTCAAATTGAAATTCTATGTGTTATTCGAAATAAATTTTTTGATCCAATGAATTTGAATGCACGAGGTCCAACTGTTGTACTAAATCATCAACGTGGAAGAAGTTCTGTGCAATATTAACCACAAAGTGGTCAATTAACAGTTTCACCAACAACTTATGTGAAATGACAGTTCCCCAACTAAGAAAATACTCGAGTATTCTGAGTGTTCTCTGAAATGGTCCATTGATTTCAACACTTGGACAACAAAATATGGAATATAGTAAAAGTAACTGACAAATGAAAATCACCGAAGTTTGACTGGAACAGCGCCACAAACACAATAAACTTATGATACATCAATGGAAATCCCTAAATACGAGAAGCCGTGTACATTTTGATATAAAAATCACAACAGGTTTTGAAACGAAGGTTTTGAGCAACGCTCTTGTATCTGCTTCTGAACTAAACTGAATGTTTTCTGCTAAGTGCTCAAGATTTCTCTTATTTGTACTTGCACGACTCATACATGATATCACCGTTGGATACTTGAGAGACTTATTCATACAACAACAGACCATTAAGGAGATTCTTTCAGGAAATGAAGAATATCTGCTCTAATTATATGAGGAAATTGCTATCCATCTCAGCAATGCAGATCTCCCACAAATGTCCCATTCCCTAAATCATTTTCACAAATGTTGAGGTTTAAATATTGGAAGTTAATGATAAAATACGTCTGTAAAGCAGAGAGAAATGTGATGCTTACAGAATGTTGCCGTGTATACATGACTGAGAGAGAAAGGATTACTGTTACAGGATAATTATGATGTATTCAAATTGTAACAGTATTATCTTGTACAAGACTCTTCAATCTTCACAGATGGGTAAAAAAAGATATGATGCACTGGTAAGTGAAGAGAGAGTTTAAAATAGCAAAGACTGTATCCGGAATGACACACAATAAGCTTCAATATGGAAATGTTTACAAGACAAATACACACAAAAATATGGATTAAATTTACATCAAATTGATATAAAATGTATTAGTGACAAATGCACAGGTATTCATGCTGAATCTTTGTTTCCTCTCTTTTACAAGAGAATACAATAAGAAAAATAAATCATAATATAAACTCCAGCTAGAAATGAGTAACGAAAACAGGTGAGAAATGTGCTCTGACAAAATGACAATTCATAGCAAGTATACACCAACGCCTGAAGTCAGAAATAGATTCAATGAACATTTCGAAATTTCCCCAATTTTGTTCATAATTTTGCCAAAATTGCAATTTTAAGTAATAATAAAATCAGAATTTCTATAAAGTTTCAGTGGATGAGATGATTATAGGAAGACAAATGCATGTCTTGAAATCAATTTCTGACTTTCCGAGCATTGGTGGATAAAAGCTTTATAACATAAAACAAGATGGTTAACCATATAAACACACTGTATGTTTTACAATTGGTGTGGTATGTTTTCAGTATAAATATGTAACTACAAGTGTGTGAATCATTCCAACATAAGACAATCAATGAACACAAAAAATGGAGAAATGAAAATGAAAAACACATCATCAAAATGGTACATGGCTTAGAACGACATCTATCTGTCTCAGCTTTTTTTTTAACACACCAAATGAGAATATTTTGACCATCAAAAAGTCAATACATTGTACCCATTCTTTGAGTTATTTTAACTTATAACCAGAATGTTTAAATTGCCTCGTTTTTGATGCATTCATACTAAGGACTGAACATCATAAGGACAGCTCGTCCAGCGATTAAATATTTTTGAGGCAGCAAGCATGGTTGAAGTTTGAGAAGAAAAGCATAGATTTGGAAGAAATATGAGGCGGTCTTTATTTCAGGTAATAGTAGATGACGTTGTAAGCCATGCATTGTCTCATGCCCTTGTTACAGGGTGTATCATCATACTTGGGCATGAAATATTGGTATATTTACATACATGAATCAACGTGGATATGCATGAAATGAAATGACATGTGTCTGAGACAATTTAGGAAAAATTCTTACTGGCATTAGAAATATATGTGTCACTATGACAACAGGAATGACAAAATTTGATGTAAGCTGCGCCAAACACTCATTATCTAGCACAATGTTCACAAACAACCCACTTGTGTCCACTCATTAAAGATGCATATTATGCTAGCCATTATTTGTCATCACCTGGTCACATTTTAGAATTTTTTCTGATTGTTAATGTCACTTTTTTGGTGATCATGTGACGTAAGTTGTAAGTCAATCACATGACAACTTTATACTAGTCATGTGATCCACACTTCATCCTATTAATAGCACAATGTCTAAGATAAAAATATCCTTTGGAACACAACAATATCACATTAAGAATAAAGTCCTACACAAAGAAAATAATATCTCTGTTACTTTAATTGTTCACATGTTAAGTCTGTCATCCATACCCACACTTGTGACAAACTAAAAATATTCCAAGCGTTCTACACTTACAATAACCTCTAAATATTCTTCTTCTATGTTTGCAATAACGTCTAATAACACGATCTACAGGCGAATGCGTGTCTAGTTCACTTTTAAGCTCACCTGAGTTGTGACACTGTCCACCGTCGACACAGAATCTAGTCTGTGTTTTCAAACCTTTAGTTTTAATCAATGATTCACTTGGTACGGTGGCTTTACACATAAATCTGAATCGGTTCTCAAAGTAACCTCCTTTGGTCTGATTCGTTGCTATCCACGGAGTCCATGGAGTCATCTGGTGCAGTTCTGTGGATAACAAATATATTACATTAAATGTCATTCAATGTATAGGAGACACATTAAGTATATATGGGGAGAGCCAAACTGTAAGAAAGTATGCCCATCATATTTAAGTTCCATATCTAAAAATCAAGCCCATGAAATATTGTGACAAAGTTCGAGGATAGTGATTGCGTTGGGTATCTTGCTGGTTATACAAGTTTCTGTAACTCTCGTGTCTGAGTAAAAGGGCTGTAACTCTCGTGTCTGAGTAAAAGGGCTGTAACTCTCCTGTCTGAGTAAAAGGGCTGTAACTCTCATGTCTGAGTAAAAGGGCTGTAACTCTCATGTCTGAGTAAAAGGGCTGTAACTCTCATGTCTGAGTAAAAGGGCTGTAACTCTTGTGTCTGAGTAAAAGGGCTGTAACTCTCGTGTCTGAGTAAAAGGGCTGTAACTCTCCTGTCTGAGTAAAAGGGCTGTAACTCTCATGTCTGAGTAAAAGGGCTGTAACTCTCATGTCTGAGTAAAAGGGCTGTAACTCTCATGTCTGAGTAAAAGGGCTGTAACTCTTGTGTCTGAGTAAAAGGGCTGTAACTCTCGTGTCTTAGTAAAAGGGATGTAACTCTCATGTCTGAGTAAAAGGGATGTAACTCTCGTGTCTGAGTAAAAGGGCTGTAACTCTCGTGTCTGAGTAAAAGGGCTGTAACTCTCATGTCTGAGTAAAAGGGCTGTAACTCTCATGTCTGAGTAAAAGGGCTGTAACTCTTGCGTCTGAGGCAAACTGGCTGTTTATGGATCTTGACTGATATGAAGCCCATATACTTTGACCAAGTTTGTTGAAGATATGACAAGTGAGGTGGACATCGCCTTCCTGCTGCCATATTTCCTTTGATCCCACAATACCCACCCTCAAGAAACAGGCATACAAAAACTGCCTGAACAATGTACCAGCACTAACAAGGTGTGACAGTCTTTGTGTAATTGAAGATCAGAAATACAGGAACAAAAATGAGTTTCTAACATTATTCAAAGTCAGAAGACAAGGATAACACCAAACAAGTAATGTTTAAATGATATTAATAACAGAGACACATTGACAAATGAATATCACACCTGAAATTAAAGAAATACCTTAGAATCAGTTTGAAATATAGCTAAAAATACTTAGATACGGTATTTTTCAGTAGTCAATAAATTATCTGTGTAATGGCTTACAAACCTTCACAAATTTGAGTATTGCACATTCTCCATTCTTGAGTATTCCCCGTGCACGGAACTTTATTGATTGGTTCCGGTGGTTCTAAACAACTACGTCGTCGTGTTTGTATGCCTCCGTTACATTTTGCGGAACATTCACTCCAGTCCGCCCACTCTGTCCAATTGGCTTTTACAGGGGGTACTTTAATACAAGTAATTTATATTACATTTTAATCAATTATGCATCTTGTTCATTTTAAGTTAAAAAACATCTTATAAAGACTTGGGTTAAACTGAAAGTATGTTAATTTCAAACCAAACTCTGCTATTACTCAAGTGTAAAACACCGACAGTAATTCCCCCCACCCCCGCATACACTTTAACAAATTAATAATTTATCATTAAATCTGGCAGTTTTCCATAAAATATCTTAAGTTTGCTTTGGAAATATTAACCAATGTATGAACTGTTACAATCTTAATAACCATCTTGTGATACAACATTAAATATGCAATTTTCTAACAATCCAACAGGTACGGAATTTAACTAAATTACCCTATTTATAATGTATATATGGTGGGTTTTGATAGTCGTAATCAAGCTAGCACATTAAAATATTGCATACAGACAGAAACAAATAGACAATATATATATACTTACATGGACAAGGTGGGTTACCCTGACAGTACTCTTCCTCCGAATTTTTACTGTTTTTCTCTAAACAATCATTGCCACCATTTCTGGGTGGGGGATCACTACAGTAACGGTATCTCATTCTTGTAGCAGATGATCCACATGACTGTGTACATTGAGACCAAGATGACCATGCTGTCCATTGACCATGTACTAAAATATAATTATACAACAGTTACTGTGAATGTATCACAAATCCTATGGGTGAGAAGCTAATTATTAGGTCAACTGTAACGACCCGGCTGAGTAAACTGTACATTGGAAACAGAGCTTACATTACAGTAAACCAATGTGGAATAACAGCAGTTTGTAAAGCTGATATCCCCCCCCCCCCTGAGATAGCCTGTTGGGAGGAAGAGGATAGTAAAGCACCTTAGTGATCCCAGAAACCCAGAAATGTAAGCAGTCATACACTGACCACAAACAAACACTTAAGAAGCTAGACAGCCATAGGTTCGAGTCAATTCAGGTCATAGATATGAAATTGACGACAGTCATGCTTTTTTTTTAAATTGATACATTCATTATAATAAATCAATATATCGGATATTCTAGAATTAAAAATTCTCGTAATTGCAGAATTTATGCGTAAGCACATTCGTGATTTTATCACTTATTTCAATAATTTTATTGACAAAAACAGCAACAATGCATAAATATATTCTATAACTAGTATGGCAGCAGTTATCTTGAGCATCTTCCTTGTCCTGATGAAGCCAAGAGATAATGAAGTCTTACTGAAATTTAAATGTCAATCTCATTGCTAGTTCCAGTAAATTAACAAGTAACATGACAAATAAACTTACCAGTACAGTTAGTCACCTCCATGCTTGCACCAAAACAATCAAGACCATCCCCGAATGGTTTAGGGTTATCACATGCCCTTGACCTACATAAACAAGGTCCAGCAGCAGAATCGCCCCCTACTTGCATGCATTTACCCCACAGTGACCATTCTGACCAACCACCATTCACTGAAGTAATCACAAATGTAACATCATAAACAGGGAAACATGGAAAATATCACGGATGTCATCAGAGGGCATCATTTAATTTTAAATTTCAAATTTGAAAATATTCTAATTTAAGATAATTGTTCTATCATATCAGATACACTTCACATGGACCAAAGGTATAATTTGTTTTCTTTGTTTAATAGACATTTACGTAAAACATGCGTTAGGCACAAAAGATTCATAACTGTTCCTTAAACAAAATGGTGTAACAACAACAGCGCAAATCCCTCAATACAGTCCAACATGTGTTTAAGACCACCTGCGAACAAAGACCACTATTGCAAAACCTGTGTGCGAAGACCACTAATTTTATCTCCCATCAGACCATTTTCAATGATATATAATCTGTTAATAGAGACCACCTGTAAACAAAGACCACATTTTGCTGTTCCATGAGTGGTCTTTACAGACAGGTTTGACTGTACATCATTTATCTAGGTAAATTAACAAAGTTATCACTATAACTACAGTGTGATTGTCTCATTTACCAAGCAGACCACAGAAATGTAACTTACAATCTCGTGTTATGACTGGGCACGCATCAATATTTTGTTGCCAGTAATGGACTTCTGGCTGACCAGATGGGGCGGTGGAACACACCTTAGCATTATCATCCCAACCACAATATGGATCCTTAGCATTTAAACAAAGACTGAAAAAATACAATATTATCAATTATACTGATGCAGCAAAATGATGACCATGAGACCATGACATATCTATTCATTTCAGAGTCCGTATTTTCAATGAAATAGCAAATGCACAGAGAGCAAATTAACATATTTTTAGTAGAAATATAAATGCATTGCTAGTTTACAGTCACATGAATTTGATTGACTTAGCAATTTTGGATTTCAGCAATATTTCTCAATATGAGCGCTGCTATGGGATTTACAATCTCTTCAGTGAGTGACGTTATTTCAAGTAAACACGACATGTGATGTCCCTTTTTCCAAGCAGGAAACAATATTTACTCCATAAGGACATTTCGTTTTCATATTGCCATATGGGGCAAATATTGCTTACTGTCAGTACATGGTGACGTCACATGTGACGTTTTCCGGAAATGACGTCACTTAATTGTAGAGGTTGGAAATCGTACAGTGGCGCTCACATAAACTCATGCAAGTTGAAAACAAAGACAAAATTGAAAACAACTACAGCTCTTTGTTATTTTAACCCGTGGGAACTATAGAAAAAGGCCTGGAAAGAGCAATATAAAGTTACAAAGTATGACACTATCACTTACCTGCTAGTAAGAAATCTCAAACATCTGTGTACAGGAACTTTTATAACATTGTTATGAGTAGATATGTAAATTGACAACTGAAAATGTAAAAAAATATTGATGATAAAAATAAATTGAAAAAAGTTTAGAGGAGCAGAATGTATAATGTTTACAGCAATGTTCAGGTTACGTAATTTTATTCACCCATTTGATGCATAAAAACATAATATATTTTTAGTAACTCAAAGACAATCTATCTGGTACCATTCATTATGAATAAGTCATTTACATGCTATTGGGACTATATGACTCTGAAGTAAATGGCATTGGACTCCCCCTCCCCCCAGCACGCAGAGAAATGAAACTGAGATGACTTTAACAGAAGAGAAGATATAACGAAGTACTCACTTCTTTTGATGCTATTTTCATGTCTTTGACGGGCTTACGATGTCCATTAGGAACAATTTTAATTTCTTCAATGAGACAAGTTTCGTTGATACCGGGAACTTTCACCATTTTACGTAGTTTTCCATCTTCAGTTGCCACAAACACAACTTTATAAAAACCTTTCTTTCCTTTCACATTGTCCACCACAACATGTGTCCATCTAAATAAAAGAAACAAGTAATATCTTGAAAAAGATGGTCGGTGCAATTTGAAGGTTAAGATTTATTGCGAAACATAAAAAAATGCCGAGATGTTACGATTGCTGGTCACTCCAGATGCAAATGGACTTCAGTAAATTCACCGAAATTCAGTGGATTTCGGGAAGGTAATGTACCCTTTATCGTAAGGTTAACCAATCCAAGTCAAGGCTACAAATGTTGTTCGGTTGAAGAGAAATTGCCTTGGTGGGTAACGTAAGATTTGATTGGTTTACACAACACTGTTATGCCAATAGCAAAACCAAACTGCGCCGAAAAAATGCTGGTTAGCACTATTCAGAACATTTGACTAGCCCTGACAAATTGATGTGAAATGTACAATTGATGTCAAAATGACAACCATGTTTGTTCTGTTTTTGGTTCACAATTGCAACAAGTGTATACAATCACTATCTCAGAAATAATATTGGTTCTGAAACATTGTCATATTCAATTTCAGCAATGCAAAAGTTTATTCACACTACAACCAGATTTAGTTTTTTGTCAATATACAGTCAAACCTGTCTGTAAAGACCACCCATGGGAACAGCAAAATGTGGTCTTTGTTTACAGGTGGTCTCTATTAACAGATTAAATATCATTGAAAATGGTCTGATTGGAGATAAAATTGGTGGTCTTTGCAGACAGGTTTTGCAATAGTGGTCTTTGTTCACAGATGGTCTTTAACACAGGTTTGACTGTATTCTGAATAAACTGAGATACAGTAAAACCTCACTTTAAGACCTAATCAATAATATGACCATCTCAAAATTAAGAATTTTCAAGTAAATTTTAAAAATTGTTTTGCTCTTTATTCAACCTCAATATTAAGACCATCTCAATATAAAAACCAGTTTTGAAATGTCCAAATGATGGTATTATTATCGAGGTTTTTCTGTACATGATAATTGCAGAATCAAATAAATAAAATGGTAACATTTCTCTAATTAGAAGAATACTGTCACACAACCGTCCTACCTTTCATTATCAGCATGGACAAATGGCTTTAGTGTCACAGGTTGTACAGCGTTGTCCATCAACTGATACTTCGAATCATCCATACTTAAATTATTGTCATTGGAACGTTTACTTTGACCTTTCTTCTCTTGACACTGTGAAACAAAAAAGAACTTCAATTCATTGTACATAAAAACAACAGAACTGTCAGAGTTACCTCCCCTACCCCAGAAATCCATATAACAGATTCAAATTCACGAAGAAGTCTTATTGTTATGTTAAAGCTAATGCCATTATGTACACAGGCTTGAGAATACAAAATTTCAATATCAGCTAGAAATTTGGCAAGGGGTCCAGAGGGCCACTGAAGCTTCTGGCTTTCAAACATCGAACATGCCTTAAATTGTCTCCAAAAACGGCCCTTGTGAGTGTCAAATCCACGGATTTCTACAAATCGGCAAAACAATTCTCATTACTGTGTACAGTACATTACATAGAATTAGAACAGTAACACAAGAGGGTATCCCTATTCCTACTCTAAGTGCATATACTTATCTCGTCTCGGGCCAGGTACGAGTCCCAATCATAACTTCAGGACCTCCTAATGCGAGTTCTGACCGTAGACATAGCTTGTAAAAATTAACCTGATCCTGACCTTTATGCATGAATTTATAACATGGCTATTACACAGAATATATCAATGCCCACAAGCGAATTGTCGATTATTGGCGACTAAACATCAAACAAGAAAGTATATGTTATAGTATACCATGTGTATATTCGCAGAAAGCCAAAGATAAATATAGACAAGTAGTCAACCATGAAATTATGCAAATAGAGGTCAAGAGAATCAGGTCAATGTTTACAAGCTATACCGCATGGTGTAAGACCCTCGCCTAGATATGACCTGCAGGGTGTGATGTGCGAGTCTACGGTACTCACCTGTGTTAAAGGTTTCACACCATTGTCAGGCTGTTCATGTCTCTCCCATGCAGATCTGGGACTCTCCTGATGTTTAAATGGACCACCAAATGATTCATCCAAAGATTTTAGGTTATACATACACACAGCTGAGCCAGCTAAACTGTTCCTGTAATATACAAATATACAATATGGTGACACTGAGGTAGAGATAATATAATGAATTACTAATGCTGGCTAAAATTTTATCAGTTTAATTACTATCACTTGAAGTGTGACAACAATTGATGTGTAATAGGGACCAACCATCATATTGTGAAATAAAGTCATGCTTTAAGGAACACGAAAGATCGGTCAATGGTGCTACCGGAATTCGAACCCGGGTCTACGGATTGCCAGTGACCACAGCGACCTTAAGACATTTTCGTGTAAATTTAACTTACAATGTTGATTAAGGTTAACTTCACTTTGGACGAAGTACGGGGCAATTTTTACATCCGAACACAAAATTCTGTCATTTTCTTTGAATATTTATAGTCAAAATATGTTTAATTCTTGTATTGATACAAATAACAGACAATACAAACCAACCAACAAGACAATAAAAGAATAGCAACATAGCTTCTTTGTTTACTTTTGTTTCTTCTCAATTCATTAATCGACTGATGCTGGTATCTTTAGAACACAACAGGGTCACATTAAAAAAATGCCTAATTTGATCACCAGTCCCTGCTATACAGACTGACCAGATGATGACCACTGGTCATTTATTTAGATGCAATTACAGTTATCTGGTACCAGCATCTTTCTTGAACAAAGAAATGATAATGAGTCCCATTTCTCTACTTATCTCAGATTATCATAATGGACCAGCCATGTGATGGAGCTAATAAACTTAATTTGTGACTCACATGGGAGTATTAAAAACAGCAAAGATGTATTTTTCGGTATCATCCTCCAACAAAAATGTTCCTTGTATTTCTTCATAGTAGAAAGGATATGTTCCTGGGAGAGAACAGTTAAGTCTAGACTTGAAGAACGTTGTCCAAGTCCTCTCAAACATTCCGCCTTGATCTGATTTACATATCCTAGCAACTCGTGAATATATTCTCTGTGAAAAGAAACACCAAAGTATTGTTATAACAGATTCTAATAAAGTTCATACATGAAGTATTTTATGTTTTCTATTATAGACTAAAATACTGACTGCTGCGTTTTAAAAGCAGGCAAATTTAAGCAATCATACAGCTACATAAAGTAAAAATTCACTCAAGCTCAATATTTCGGCCACACTGGGCCTTTATCAAGAGCAAAGAACACTATATTTCACAATATCTATATATAATAGGTTTGTATGTCTACTCATCAAATGAAAACAAGTTCGGTCCACTGTGGCCGAAATATTGAGCGTGAGTGAATTTTTACACCAGACATTACATTGATCCCCTTTTTGGGATATTTTAACAACAAGACTACATAAAGTAGTTTAATAAAAGTCTACTTTTTAATAATATTGACCATCAGTAATTATTCATGAACATAGCAAAGTATTACAGTTACGGCACTCACTTTTCCACAGTTTATAAATTCGACAGCAACTTCCCGGAAAAAGAAATACACCAAATCTCCAATCTCGTAAGATGAAACAAAATCTGGCTCTACAAGACAAGACGAGAGATGTATAACTTATTGTTACAGAAACGGTTGTTCAATTACAGAAAATTAAACAATTAACATTTAAGTGATTTCAAAAGCATTATAGGTAAATAAGCTAGCAGCTAAACATCATTAGAATCACAGACATGGAACCGAGCCAACAAATTCAAATTGCTTTCATCTTGCATTAAAGACCATCCCAAATACAGTAAAACCTCACTAAAAGACCACCTCAATAATAAAACCACCTCAATATTAAGAACATAATATTAAAGTCCATTTTCACTGATTTGCTCTTTTTTCACCCTCAGTATTAAGATCACCCTAATATTAAGACCAATTTTCAAGGGTCCCAAGGGTGGTCTTATTATCGAGGTTTTACTGTAATAAAACATCAGCAATTTTGGAAGGAGGATTAGCGCTCTTGACAAGTATAAAGTTGAAATAAATTACTATGTACTGATCATACGCCAGCAAGGTTTCATTATTTTTACAGATAGCACAAGTAAAATTACTAGAATGCTAATAGTGTATAGCTGATACCAATATTTACCATTCAGCCATTTGGAGTTAGCTGGAGCTGTTCTAAGAGCCATAGAAGAGGCACTTTCTGTTCTATAAATAGCTGGATCCCTTTCACCAGCACCGATGTAAGTGGCCCCATAAATGTCCCCATCAGATGTGACGAGAGTGGTAGAGTTTTGTGTGGGGTCGTATGAAGTTTTTCCAATACCTTCTGTACTGTCCAACACACGAGACAAATTGTTTGTCTGAAAATGCAAAAATAATTAGAGGTTAATATGTTTCTGTGACCATATGTTGTTAAAACATTGAACCTAAAGACACCATTTTTATTGTATTCTATGATATTCAAAACACTTCTGTGTTTGATAATTACAGAAATAACTTATCAGTTTGGTTACTTTTAAATAATTTCTATTCCTATTGATTTTTATGTCACACCAATTTAATCACCAACTGATTTGTTCAACATAGACTAAATTATGTGACTAACAAATACGTTTTTTATGTATTATCATTTGCATACACAAGGAATTGACCCAGGGATCGAATGCTTGCATAAAAAGCAAACAAAGTTTTGTTGCTATACCAATAAGCTAGGAATCAATAGAGAATGAGTGTACTCATGTAGGACTGAAATTACAAAATATTATACTAAAGAGAAAAGACATATACTGACCGGTCTCCATGTACATATAGGAGATAAAGCATTGGTCCCACACACAAAAACAGCGTGTTCTACATCCGATTCTGATCTTGTCTTCGTATAGTTGTGCAAAAGTAATACTTGAATGTAGTTGTGACATTTCTGAAAGAGAACAAAATTAAATTTTGAATGCAACGATTCCAGTGTGAAGTAACTATTTGCTCATATTAGATACATAGAACAAAAAGAGTCTCTCAATATATAATATAGTTTATGTGCATGTTAAGGAGGCATTGCCATAATAGGAATTAAAAGTCAATCAATATCATTCAATCTGTAAAATGCATAGCTGAATACAAATAACCTACCAGTAAATCCTTCTTTTATTTCTTTAATGTCTGTTTTATTATTTTGATCATCAATAAGGAACCAATTTCAGAAGAAAATACAAATATACATGTAATTATGATCCAAGGAGCTATAATTTCAACTACTACTGTAACAATACAACAGTTTTGGTACACAAGTAATAAAAACAATGACAAAGGCCAATAACTCCTGGGGTTATCATATTCACAAACTGACCTCCATCAGTCCTTTGTCCAGACAACCTTGAGGGTCCATTGCATCATCTTCCACATACTCCTTTAACGTCAAGTTATCCAATGATAAACGGAAAAGACTGTCACGAGATCCAACCAATAACTGTTCATGATGTTCATCTATGGTTAGTTGTGTAAAGTTTACTATATCTGGATGGTAGTACACAGATGCATGTTCCAGCAATTCTGAAATTGTCACAAAATATTGGGTAAAATGTAGGTTTCATATTTTGCTTGTTGGCAGACTAATAACTAAGGGAAGTAATTGTACCAGAACAATAAAATTATGTAATAACAAGAGTTGTTTCCCTTTGACAAAACTTAAAAGTACATGCAAATGTCTCCAGCTGCCTTCCATTTGTCATTAAAGATGTCAAATGCAACTGCACCTTGTAGTTTTCAATAACATTTAAAGATAACTTAGCAATTACTCAAGCAATGTGCAACATGTCAGATAAACTCCTCATGGTGTTGAAAAGATATAATGGAACAAGGTGTAATAGCATAACAAGAGAAATATCATACTCAGAACATTTTTGTTCACCTTTTAATGCAATCCTGTTTGAAATTTGTAATGATACATTTCTAGTAAATTTGAAAAATTTATCTTTCCTCTGTTATACCGGTATGTATATTTCAATTTTGTAAATGGTGACTTTTTTCTTTCTTATAGACTGGGTGCATTAACACTTTAATGGTCATACTTTTATCTGCTTAACTCGATTTTTGAAATGAAACTGGGGAAAATATGAATCAGACATTGCCTCAACAATCAGCCACATTTAGTATAAATATAGAATGATTGCTAAAATACATAATTATATGTGAAGCCTAAAACAGCTGGCAAAATTACGTTCAATAAATACAGAGTTGTTTTTTTTGAGAATATATCTTTGACTTGTTTTTCCATATAAATCATGAAAATTTAAAGGTGACAGAACGTCAATGACAGAAGTGACTTCTTTCACAATAATTTCCATGCAAATATTGGCCATTCTGTTGAATAAACCAATTCAAATGTAAAATAGAAGTAATTTACTATCGGTAGAGTAAACATCATCACTTTGACAGTATTTCACACGATTGTGCTCAACCAATGTTGCAAATACATTCAAATAATTGAACGTCAACACTACTTTTATATCCACCAGACATAATTATCCGTAACACATATAAATTATTTATTTTCTCTCGTCTCTAAGTAGTGGTTAAAACAGGTTTAACTTTCGTTGTGTACACAAAAAGGTTAAAAGGTTTATATTTATTTTGCTAAACTTGCATTTATATAGCTTCCACAAATAAATTCTGATTGAAAATCATGATCCTTTAAAAAGTCAAAATGAACTGAATATGTGTGAATTGAATACAAGGGAATGGTTAGAATATTGTAATTTTTTCATTCAATATTTTTCTTGAATGTACTGTAGCCTGAATAAGGCTTACATAGAGATATCGTATGAAATCGTTAATTGGGGCTGGTACTGAAACCTGATGATACATCATGTCTGTTTGTGTTAAGATCCCATCTGTCAAAAATGTCAATTTGTATAGCTTGTCACAGTAATTATTTTGTCAAAAATCATGTCAACCCCCTTGTAAGTACTTGTTCATAATTCAATATTTGAGATATTACAGCAGTGTAAAGTAAGTTAACCAAGTATGGCCATGTCTGTATTGTATTCTAACTCTCCTTGAAAGATGAAACATTTAAATTGTCAATTTGATTGATGGAAGATCATTGACAAAGACAAACTGTTGACTGGAATACACAATGAAACAAGTTGTATCAATGAAATACCTGGAGTTAACATGCAGAAACAAAATCAGACTAATGGAGGTCACTGTTGTAAGGGAAGAAAGCAAATACAATATACAAAGGCACCCTTCTTCAGTCTTGTACTGGAATCTTTGTAAGATAATAATTGGCAATTATTAAAACCTATTTCTCTGCAATATCAGCACTTTATGATATATTGTCAACTCCTCTATACTGACATATATGGGTAAATGTTAGTGCACACTATAGTAAATGTACTCATTCCATGATCTAAACTTTTAACTAATATTTGGATTGAAAAGGTCAGCTCTGAAGGTGGATGCCTTAGCCAATCAGCCACGGAGACGGTATCCGAGGTGCGTTTGTTAGAGGTAGTGGAAGTAAGCGAGGAAAGTTAGCCAATGTAGAAAAGGTAGCTGTCTAAAAAACGCTTGAACGCCTCGCTAGCTATAAAATGGCGCCCGCCAGACCAGACGACACTGTTCCGCATGGACGCCATTTTGTTTAGCAAAGCTAGCACTGTCAAAACACGCTACAAGATAGGGGCTACTTTTCCTACGTCTAAGAAACGGCGCCGCTACTTTTTCTACGTAGCGCTAGGTAGAATTCTACCTTTCCTACCTCTAAAAAACGCACCTCAGATATGTCTTATTTGTAAAAAATCATACCAATTAAATGATTAAAGCACTCATAATAATAACAAATCATGATACTTATAATAATTAAATGGTAATAACACTAACAATAGAGTCATAGTTAGGTATACACTCGATACGTAACTGTCCATAACTGTCGAAATCAGGGGAAATAATAATGTTGATATGTTTAACCATCGAGAAATAGAAGTCAAATATCTCAAAACAATCATAATTCGAGGGGTAAGAGCCAGAACCTACCATCTCCTTAACAAATTTAAATGGAGATAGCTGGTTATGACTCAAACACCTCGATACATTAAGACCGAGATCATAACAAGCTAATGATATACTAAACCTAAACTGTAACTTAAAAGCTCCGTAATTAATTTGATCATAAAAAGATCATAATATTTTGATTTACCAGGTCAAACTGCCCGTATTTACATGAATTATTGATGTTGTTGCTTTCTCATACCTGTTACCCACATTTATTGTCTAGCATAATGTAAAACATTTGTTTGAAGATAGGGGAAATGTGAGAAAGTGATATTTGGTTATCAAAGTAGCCAGTAATGACCTATTATTAACCCTGTAAGATACAGATATCTAACTATCAGACAAGTCCCTATATTTAGAAGGTATTTCGTATGAAAACTACATCGAGTATTTTCTTATAGTAAATATCATTACAATACAATCGCAAAAGTAATTCTGAGCTGTTAATTATTGAAACAAGTGTCAACAAAATTAATGAATTAATTTTACCATCATCAATAATTTTATAACATTTTTAAAGTTTTATCTTAGAGTAATTACCCTGGATTATGCTGTCGGTACTATGATCAGGCCCGGATCTCCCAAAGCCTCTCAAATAGAAATCTTAGCTCAATATTGAGTTTTCCTCAAATCAGAGCCTGAGTTTGAGACAATTCTCATTTTGGGTCACTTGAAAAAATTCTGAGAAAAAAATCTAATTTTTTGTGTTGTAATACTGATTTTGAGTCCATGGAGTCTCAGATGAGAAAAATCTCAACGATTTGAAACAAGATTTGAGTTGAGATTATTCTCAAATTGAGATTTGAGGGAGATCGGGGCCTGATTGCACAAACTTCAGTGTTATTTAAGTATGAAATAAGTAATTGTTATATTTGTATGTGCAACCATGAAACAGGCATAATTGACACAGTTTTCATTAACTGACCAAACTTCCTTATAAGGTAAATGGAATGTGCTTATACTACACTAAATATCTGCAAAAGTATTTCCAAAAAAAGAACTTCTTCAAAAGCTTTTAATCACAGTTTCATTAGAATTCTGACCACACTTCTAATATCCGGTGAAATAACAAAATCTCTTTGAAAGTTGAGTACATAACCAATTATTTCCTGTTTACTATGAAAAAAACTTTCTATATTCTAATGCAATTACTCAATTTCAGACTCTAATTTTCCTTCAATTAATCTCTGTAATTAAACCCAAAGTCCAATTAAAGAGTTCTGCCGTCTAATGTTAACTATACAGAATTCTATGAAACTATTAAACAAGAAACCCGCAGTTAATGTAGGACATAAGTTTGTTACATAACCCACAAAAGCTCTAATTGTGGACAAGAAAACAGAGATTATTTCCCACATAGTAAACTGAATAGGTTGATACAAGACATGTATTATTTGAAATAAAATTTCAGACCCTATGAATTGCACAAACATACAGGGACTGTGTATGCAAATCTTCATGAAACTTTCTTAAGTACTGAAGCCAGTTTCATAATTAGGGTCAAACAAAAGTTCCTTAATATAATAGCACATAGTATGACATTGTAATATTGCTGGAATCTGAATGTCTGTGCCAATGCAGGCCGGAATTAAATCTACAATCTGAATTTTATTTTCAGGGCAGCCGGTGGGATTTACACTACAATCTTAATTTGGTATGAATGTGGGATTATTGGTAGTAGTAAGATAACATCTAGCTATACCAACACAATCCTCAAATACTGCGGTCTTGTTTCTCATTTAACACCATTTTCTATAAGAAGTTTTTTTTAATGGATATTACAGATTTGATCCACGTTTTAATTTATGTGATATTTAGGCACAGGGAATACAGTTTAATTAATTAATACTGGACGTAATACTGCTAACATATGTTATTTCCCCCAAGTTACATAGTCCAATTGAAGATATGAATAATTTAAAATTGGTTGAAAAACCCTCGGACAAACCTTCTATATATATACATGTACTCTCAAATGTGCAGATCTGGACATAAACCCCCTATATATTTAGACTAATAAAAAACGACCACCCTAGAAAACCTAACAGTAATTTGTAAAAGTCGGATTGTTCAGTTATGGAAATGAACAGATTTATGGACATCAACAGGAAACTGTGAAGAAAGGCTTTAGTTTTTATGACATGTCAGTCAATTCAATCCAGGTCAATCAAATTCATAGCTTGAAATAATATTTGGCTATTTATGTACACTCAAAGCATAAAATACAACTCAACAAAAGTTAATTAACCTTAGTCAGTCTAGACTGAAAACTTAATACATGATTTATTGTTCTCGTGAATGTACAGCTGGACTACAAAGAACTATCATATATTCAATAAACACTGTAATGGCCAAAGGCCAATTTTTATTAGTTCTTTCTTCAAGTCACAAAGAATGCAATAAACAGGAATTCATACATGTTGAAATTACAGAAATTTTCTTGGATTTGAATAATAAAACAGCATAAACTGTGCACACCTTAATATTTCCATTTTGATTAAATATACAACCTAAAAAATATATGTATTTCATGCGGACTGTCATTATTGCTCTCAAAGCATCAGGACATAATTATTAAATGTCTGGAAACTGAGCTCTTTTTAAGTTTTTTCAAAAGATGGCCCCTTTTCAAATTTGTCTCAAAGGGTATTGCAGAACTGTTACGTGAAATTCATTAATGGTAAGTCAGGTTATTGTCTTTTGATGATTTTTCGCAAAAATTGACCGGTTCTCAATTGGGAAATTCTTCGTTCAATTGGGAAAATGAGGCATATTTGGCATTGCGAATGGGACCCTAATATGGGTCAGCAGGACTGCTAGAAAAAGCCTGATGAATGCAAGGGATTACATTCCCTTTCAATTGTACAAAACAATATTCCGGACTGGTTATGTCAAGATTCAACAATTAAACAATAGCTGAGCAAACAAACGTAGCATACCATAGACAGATTATCACAAAAAATTAATAATGATAAATGATATCTGCCATGAAATAGCTTCAATACGTAATTTATAACAATTAACCACAACAAACATTGACCTTAAATTTCTGCTCGGCTCATTCAGTATGAACGAAGGAAGATGTACGAGTAGTATCAGTGACAGATAGATTATCATTACATATGCCAGTCCATCTGTGCATGTCAACAACTATGCTACTTCTGACAATTTATTCTGACCTGTCAAATGTAAGACATGTCATTTTGTCTTAACATTCCTGTGGCCTGTATGCCACCATGACAGTGTAATAACTAATCTGTTTATATTTTGTTCAGTGGTTATCTTTATGCAGACATCAAGTGGATTACAAACAGATTAAGAATCTAATTTGAAACAAGATGTGTTTCCTCTATGTATGTTATTGTGAATCTTCCGATATCCTTGCACTGTTTGTTTGGCAACAACTTCACAACTTTAATCAAATCTTATGAACACACACATATAATGGTGGTAAGGTTGTCAGTACTATTTTGTCAATTACAAAAAATCTGGTGTGCAGCTTGCAACAGTTTCTTTGTGCCATTATTTTCTAATTCTCACCAATTATCCGATATTTCAAGTTCTTATCTAATCATTTCTTAGAAAAATCAAACATTTTCTGGCACCAACTATATTCGCCTATCAAAAAAAAAAATCCTCCCTTCCTGTGCATAATCAGACTATTATCAAACATTAACTGGCCCAAATATATCTACTGTTTACATCCTAACAAACTTTTCATCAATAAACCAATGCATTTTAATGCATTTCCTGAATCTCGATCCAACTTTGTATATCAGTGTGAATCATTGATGGGGCTAGGAAGTCAAAGTTTGTTCAGTTATTATCTTACAACATGCATTTTCCCACGCAATTAACAAAGCAGGATGAGAATATGAATAAAGTATCATTTACAATTTATCTAATGTCAAAAGCAAAAAATGTTGTTACAAATATTCTAATTCACATATTGGAAAATGTCCGACCAAAGATAAAACAGAATATGGGGGAGACCTCCATATAAAATGGCAAAATGGGCAACCTTTCTGGACTCCCATAATTCTCACTTCACTAAAAATGGCGTGACAAGGTGAACAAAATTAGAACATAATATACAGCATATTACAAGTTTCCACACAGACTCAAGTATGAAGTTAGACTTGTATTTTTACAAGTGCTAAGATATAATTAATTACCAGGTTCAGGTAAGGTAACACTTAAATTTGTCATAAAATGAGAGTGAACAACGCGATGTTGTAAAAGGTATTACAACAAATCATATATCAAAAAAAACATTGAAAAACAAAATAGACTAAGTATTCCTTAATTCGTTGACAAATTATGTGGACTAAGTATAATTGAAGCAATTAATCATGATGATACCAATTACAAGTTAGAAATAATGATACCTAACAAATTAGCCGCATTTTTACCAAAACTAATCAAAAAGACATGAAGGTGTTTAAACAAGAACTTGAAGTTGTCTATATCCTATACACTGTCACTGAACAATCTGTTATGTGTAATGTACTGATAATCTGCATTTTAATTCAAAATCTTAAGTGCTAACAAGTAAAAATATTTGCCAGATAAAACTTGATTTATCAGTGTTTACATTTTGATTGAAGTATAATTGCAAAGCAAACATAAAGAATACTTAGAATGTATAGCAAGAGCGAAGTTCAAGTCAATATTGCCATAGTTCATACCAGAGTCTTGTGACAACATAATTGTACTTGGAAAAACACTATTCATAGGAAACAATACCACTTTTACTTGAAATGAATCTGAATTGTTTGTACAAGATTTATACATTACGATTAAGTGTCTGTACAGGATAAAAACAGCAAAACAATGGGAACATACTCTGGCTGAAATAAGCCTTTCAAAAAAGCCAAACATCACAGCAATTTGACTATTTGAATGGAGGCAGGAAGACAAATAGTAGTACCATCAAAATATCAATGCAAGACCAATAGCAGCATGTCCATCAGAATAACAGGTACAACCTATCGAACATAAGATTAGACCCCATTTGACATAAAGTAGTTCCAATCAGTCAGAAAGTTACCAAGTGCAACAAGACATAAAGTAGTTCCAATCAGTCAGAAAGTTACCAAGTGCTACAAGACATAAAGTAGGCCTATCGAATTCAGATATAATGTAGTACTATAAGACAGTATACGGATATCATGAGTGTGTTTTATAGAGGTCCCCGATAACACAGCAACAGCACTAATTGATTAACTCACCTTCATATGATATGAATCTGAAGTCAAACTCTTTCGGAAAATGTTCTTTTGTTCTTGAACTGAGACATAAGACTAATACTGTCCACAATATAGTAGTGGATAAAAGACACCGCATTTGGTCAAACATTCTTCAGCCGAATACTTCCAGGTGTTGGTCCAGGAGTCATTGTGTACAAACACTACATGTCACCTGAAATGAGATAAAATAATTATATTAACACTGTGTATTAAGCATCCAAGCGATAAAACAATAGTTCAAAATACAGCAAAACCTTGAACAGTCGCCCTCTCCTCAGCAAAAACATCTCTCTAACAACATCAATTATATTTCTGTAGTGAACATTTACTACCAATATAACCTCTCTAAAGGAACAACCTCTAAAGACAAGTGCAAATATACACCCCTAAAGGGGGTTGCTATGGTGATATTGTACTTTACATGTTCAATATAATATTATAAGAACAAAAAGAGGGTTTGACACAAGACTATCGTAACTCCTATAGATTTATATAGAAGTTGCGATAGTCTTGCACTGAACCCTCAAATTTAGAAAAGGTCGTAGATCATAGACCCAAAAGTTTCCCAATTCAATTTTTCCATGACCTTTAGTATAAACCAAGGTAAATGAAATAACACTTTTATAAAAGCATCATTCCACTAAAATCCAATTAAGAGGCGACTATAAAACAACCAACGTTAATTTACTACGGTATTACAGGTATGTTTTGTTACCAATAAAAGTAACTGAAAAATATATCAGTATGACGTTTGTTTTGATGCACTGATTTATACCAAAACATGGTTATAATTTGTCAACCCTGACTTGAGTCTTAAATCACGGTATAAGTATATCACCTACTCTCTAACATAGCAATACTTTTTAAAGACACAAAATATACAGTATAAATGAATCTAAACCACTTATTTTTACCATTAGATACAAATTTACAGGGAATGTTACACTGATAGCATTAATTGTACGTAATGGCATTTTTATCAAATGATACCATTTTTGGATTAAACCCCACCGCTGATCCAACTCTTCTTTGATACCTGCTTTTGGTAAAACGACTTGACATAAATTTTACTTAATGCAAGCACTTAGGGTGAATACGATTCAGACCAGCTATATCTTAGACATACAAGAATTTAATTGATGCTAGATGAGCAATAAATTGGTGACAAGATTATGGTGTGTTAGTTTCGAATACCTACTCCAAGCACTTATAGTAAACAAAGGTTTAACAATATTTGTTTAGCATAAATCCATAATAACTGGTCAATATTTTCATAGCCAACCTATCATCACTCTAATATCCCGTACAAATTTATGATCCATACAGTACTTTGATTTTATAATTCAACTCAATGTGGGAGATATAAATTTAATCCTATCTCAAGTATTTTTGTGGGGAAATTATGGTATTTTCATATGAGCTCGGTCAAAAGTTTCCAACTTAATCCAATGACACCTGGCTGTTAAGTGGTACTTACAACTTTATTACGAACCCTCAGTCCCCCCACACATGTATGGAGAGTCGAACATATGTATAGAAAAAAAAGAAATGTTTCATTCATAACATACATTCACTTTTTTATTGATCTATATAAAGTTTCATTAAATACAAGTTAACGATCTTTGCCCAAAACTGTTCTTCCCATCACAATGATAAAAACATTGGATCAAATTTCTTTGTCAATGAAATTCCAATGAAATTTTAACATAAAATGCCAGAATTGAAAATTGTTCAACATTTTCAGGCATCAAATGGTACATGACACAACAAACCACTATTCATTAACTAACAAGAGTAATTGTCTTACATGGAAAGCAAATTCCCCATACAGTGATATATTATACTTAATCCAGTAAAAACTTAATCCAGTAAAAACTTAATCCAGTAAAAAACTTTTTATGTTTCCATTAGATTATACCGGAGTCAAAAAAAAAAAAATAGTTTTTTCTACATTTTTATTTTTAGAGAATACAAGATAGGTGATGGTTTACAAGTAATAAAATCATATAATTATGTCATGTAAGAGAAACTTCAATATAACTACAAACGACATTACCACCTCATATATAATATCACAAAGGCCTGTCTGCACTCTAGACAGTCACTCCAAGTAAAGAAATATAATATTTATCACGGACACAGAAAGAAGTGAAAGACAGTAAAAAGTATTTTAATATTTACCTCCAAACACATCCTCAAGTATCTAAGTCTACAATCTTACAAAATCTTATGCACTTAAACAAACATGGAGTTTTTTACTGACTTCTTTGTCAATATAAGACTTTAGATGTTGATTGGACAATAAATATCAATGTAAATAAATCTGTCGTAAATCATATAATAGAATATTATATTCTTTCCACTTTTTTTTTTCTTCTAAAATTTTAATGATTTTTTCATTACCACAGAATGAATATAAAATATAGTTCATTCATTTAATGCAAGCGTTCAGTGAAATTATACAAAAATTAACACAGTGTCATTTCATTCATAAGTTTTCATCAATTGAATTCAACAATGTTTATAACCCATTGAAAAAATAGAAAAACACTTTTTAGACATAAAATCCACCAAAAAAACGAGAAAAAATAGGAAATTCAAAGTGAAAACTAAGCAATTAGAGCTGGATTGAAGTATAGGTCAGAAGTCTATATAATGTCCAAGTTATTACAGCGCTATAATAGTTTACCAATGGAATCAATTAAAAGTAATCTAAATTAATCCTTTTCAAGAACCCTTGATGTTAGGAAATGTTGGTCATTACTTCACAACAATTGTATTATAAACCATATAAATATTAGCTTAAGAGGCTATAAAAGTTTTTTGTACAAATATCACTGTACTCAATATGTACCAGGTAGACTAATTCCGCGAGCCACAAACATGATAAATCTCTTTGAAAAATTAAAAATATAGAATAAACATGAAATTTTTGTCGATTGCATTTTAAGCATTAAGCAGCATACCAATCAATATATAGTATATTATACAATAAAATATACACTGTAAAATATGCTATGAAAAAGTCACAAAATTTCAAAAGGACAAAAATCAAATTCCTACCTGTGGTAATCCAATTGTTTTGTAGAAATGTAATTGACTGTAAAGATAGGTCGAGTGGGACATAAAGAGATTTTAAACACAGATTAACAGCCAATTAACACCCTTTCAGTAATAATAATTGGATTTAACTTATTAAGACCAATAACAAAGAAATTAGTACAAAGAAAATATGTCACATGAAATCAAATTTTTATGAAGATTTTAAGCATAAGAAAATTGCAATAATAATCTGTCCGTATACTGAAGTGATATTTGTAATACAGAGAATAACATAGCAGCTTGATCGCGTCAAGGGTATTGGTGTTAACTCCATTTTATAAGAAGGACACAAGAGAAAGTAAGACTTAAGTCTGAACCTATGGTATAACATACCAGTTAGAGATAAGACTCATCTTGTTATACTTCAAGTCATTCAATATCGATCGCCTCCCTATCTATATAAGGCCTAAAAAAAAAATATCTGTGTTTATGGTAACCCGACCCTACCTGTCGAAAAATCCCGACCCTAGAGTTTTTTACGACCCTGGAGAATTTTTTTTCGATTTTTTTTCGATTTTTAATTGTTTTTGAAAAAAAAAAATAAAAAAATAAAAAAAAAAACTTGGTCCCTACCCTACCTAGCATTTTTGAGACCGTTACCCTAAACACAGATATTATTTTTTTTGGCCTAAGCTTAAAACTGGGTAATTTTCCCTGTATTCTCTACAATGAACACTATTTAACATTTCCACGATTCACATCATCTGTCCAGGTCAACAATTTAGGTTTTAGGTCAGAATACCTTTATAATGAATTTTCTTTCAACAAGCCAGTCAAATCATTTCATCAAAATTCAATAAATTATATCATTGTCATACAACCACTTTATTGGACATCATCTGTCTAGCGGCACACTTTAGGGATAGACAGAACCTTAAAAAATGTTTGTGCCCACTGGCAAGGCACTCGATTCAATCAGTTAAAAAGAGTCAACAAAGAGGCTGTTTACCCTGAACATATAATTTCAGAAAACTCGAGAACAAATTAACTTTAACTTAACATTTTCATGTCATATAACAGATCCCTGCTAAAGAAAAAAATTGGTCCAGATTTTTTGATAATGGTCATATTTCGATAATGGTCATATTTTGATGATGGTCATAATGGACTGTCACTATGGAGATGTAAAACAAATGTTTTATAGCAGTGCCTTAAATTGTTGTGTTTTACAAAGCCCCACTTTAAATAAAGATTATTGAAAGTATCTGTAAAACTTCAATCTAGCTTGTTGAACTTCAATCTAGCTTGTTGAACTTCAAACTTCTTGTTATTTAAATGGAAACATTTCTGATAAAATCTTTCAAGTTTAGTTAAAACAAAAAATACAGAAGCATTAAAGAAAGTGAAGCACACTGATTACAGGTAATTGTGCAACATTACATGACCGAAACATCATTTATATACGTCTTACATGGTCATAAATCAAACAATTGCAAAAACTATATCATTAGTATGATTTTGAGACGATAAAATAAACCTTAAAGCTTTGATGAATTTATTGAGAAATAATTTCCAACGAAACATAATGGTTTTTAACAATTATTCATGGATTAATAGTATATATGTGTATATACCATTGGTTATCATTAGATCTTAATGCACTGGTAACCTTTTAACAGTACTCAATATATAATAATTGTGACTTGATTAACAACAAGAATCATTATACACAATATGAATCAAAAGTTAATACTCACAAAATATGGTTAATAAATCACAGCATGTATAAATAAACACTGATAAATCCCATATACAATCACCGTCCTACACAATTATACCACTTCTACAAGATAAATGTTCTTTTCTGTGTAGAAATTCTAACTCTTCCTCACAATTTCTCTTCCTTTTCCATTAATAATAAAGTTGACCCAACATGTAGACTGATATACATACAGTGTAACATGTAAGCAAACTGGTTCACTTTAAACAAGACAACCCACAAAGGGCCATATGTCTACAATGCATGGGTACTTTCCATAAAATCTCTTTATTTGCACTTGATATCGTTTGACAGTAGACCATGAAACCACATACATGGGAAACCGTCTGAGAAATGTAATGTATTGTATTGTAAAATTCTCATATAATTTTAACTCATATCAAGCACACACATATCTGTAATGAGTACATGTAGGCTTGATAAAAGCTATGATATAAATGAAACAACTGTGGGTATTATGGACTAAAAAACAATCGCTATCATTTAAATGCGTATAAAGCATGATTTTACTATGTAATGTTGATAACATGTCGATAGTATTGTCATAAAAATAAATAAATATCAAGTGTAAATGAGCTTATCAGTAATATGAGACAGGCGCTTTTTTTAAATCATCTGTTTTACATAGTTAAATAAATCTTATCTATTTCATTATAGAATTTCATAAAATTTCAAATAGAAATCAATTATCAACTCCCAGACAAGATAAGTCATGTTTGCTGTTTCCGCACAAAAAGTTAATATCACATTTAGAAGTCTGCTTCATACATAAGTGAAATAAATGCTAACCAGTGTAGTATGATTCATAGTGCATAGAGTACATGCGTTATTTTACTATGCTTTAATTGTGTTGCACTTACAACAAAGGAAACAAACATATTATTACTGAGCTTAATCGACATATACATGTCCATACGTTTCCTTAAATGCAAGTAAAATGTCTTACTCATATTGTGTACGGATTTTTCAATTGATTGCATCATTGGAAGGACACTAATTTCCAGTATCACATCAATAGATGGACACTTATTTCCAGTATTCCATCAAATCAATAGATGGACACTTATTTCCAGTATTCCATCAATGGACAGACACTAATTTCCAGTATTGCATCAATAGACAGACACTAATTTCCAGTATCGCATCATTTGAAGGACACTAATTTCCAGTATTGCATCAATGGACAGACACTAATTTCCAGTATTGCATCAATGGACAGACACTAATTTCCAGTATTGCATCAATGGGGGGGGGCAATAATTTCCAGTTTTTCATCAATATTGCGGGAGGGGCATTTAATTTCCAGCATCAGATCAATAGACGGACACTAATTTCCAGCATCAGATCAATAGACGGACACTAATTTCCAGCATCAGATCAATGGACGGACACTAATTTCCAGCATCAGATCAATAGACGGACACTATAATTTCCAGCATCAGATCAATAGACGGACACTAATTTCCAGCATCAGATCAATAGACGGACACTAATTTCCAGCATCAGATCAATGGATGGACACTAATTTTCAGCACTCTATCAATGGGGGAAAACTTATTTCCAACATTGCAATGTTATTAAGAATAGCAGTAAATATTCAGCATCAATTGGGCACATGCTAATTTTGTCTATAGTTTAAATTAGAACATTTATTTCCAGTATCACATCAATAGCGGACACTAATATGCAGCACTGCAATGCACTTTTATCTTCAAAAACTACTTCGCAAGCAATAATATACAATTACTTTGATAATGAAGTAGATAAGTTTATGTGCATACAATAAATCAAACAAGCTGGTATAGCTTTATAAATATGAATTACTTTGAGCATAAACGGCCCAGTAACCACACCTTCCTTTGCCAAAATAACATAACCTTTAACACATTACTGTGATACAAGAGTCTATAAAGATATATCAAGATATGAGAACTGTTGGAAAACTGTTAAATGTTTTCTTAAAAACTCAATTTATCTCAATGTTATCAAATATTATTGGGTGCTACACGTTTGTTGGTTTATACAAACATTTTATTAAGGGTTATTAACAACTGTTTAAGCCAGGTTATGTTCACCCTTGTTTACATAAACATACAATATTCACTAAGATACAGAAACATTTTAATGATTTTTTTTACCTTTTTTGACCTGACAGTAATTTTTACAATCCAAGTTCGTTCAATTGCTGACACAGCGGATTAATAAATTGCACATTCATGACATTCAAAAACATAAGTAACATCCTCATAAAGTCAACGATTCAAAGTACACAGTCATAAAATGCACTCCTTACAAATAAGAAACCACAAGTTTGTATTATAATCACAAACAAACAAAGCCAATAGCTTGTAGCAACTTAGATCAAGATCACAACAGTAGGTAGATATATTATTTATAAAACATAGCACTAAAGTACTTCAAATTGAACCATATCACAAATCAATATCTATCAGCACGCCCACCAAAATCCCTTCAAAATATAATTTAGCAATGACAACATTCATGAAGAGCAATTCTAAAACAAATATATCCAGCAGTTCGGTTGCCCAGACTAATGCATATGATGCAAACACAATACACAGTATATAAACATTCAAATATCCAAGATTTGACCAGTGAGTGTTTATTTCTACGACTATACATGTAGTATCATTATCATATTCTGCCTATATATCAATCCATCATCTACAAACATACACCCTGTCAAACTTCTATTTAAGATACATTTGTTCAAATCTATCATAACTTTATCAATAAACATCTGGAGTTTTTTTTATTATTTCTGCACTTAACATGATATCAGATATTAGTGTAGATAAACCCAGACAGATGATATACCTTGAAGGCTCACAATGACCACAACTGACTATTGCGGTTATCTGGACTACTGGTCAGGAGATAACCTGAAATGACCCATTGATGAGATTTTAATATCATTTATACAAAGGTTGGTTTTATCAGACCACAAGCCTCATTAGGAGTTAAGTATCTTGCCTGAAAGGGCATAATTTACAAATCAATTTATCGCAATTAAACTGAATTATTTAAAACCAATTAGCAAGATATAAGCTGCTTATATATTTTAATGAAATAAATATCACAAGAAAAAATAATTGCTTGCAATCAATTTATAAGGGACAAACAAAAATAAGCCACCTTCATTAAAGCAGGTTTTTTTGGGTTATAATGAAAATAAAATATATCTGTATAATGGAAATATAAAGTTCTTGCACCCAGACTACTGTAGATAATGATAGTAGTAATAGTAACATAGATCATAATGGTGATTGATTCAGTACCTAGACAGCTGATGCATAATGTTTGAATGACATAACTAACTTGGCAACACCAATTGTACCAGTGTTAATGATAATTATTTTGGCATTCAATGTTGGAATATGGCATAAATTCATTGATACTGATGACCGATTCATTCATAATACCCAGTCATTGTTACCAGTAATTTGGTTACTGTTACACAGCCTGCTGATATACTGAGACATTCGTCTGTTACAAGCAATATGGCAAACATTTCACTTGACTGATCAACTTTGCAAAAACACCACATTTTACACATATTTTCATGCTCCTATTCCATATATACCTTACCGATGCCAGTCACACAGCATTGATCAAATAGGACTGCTATACATTACAAGTCTGTACTATGTTGCCAGAAACACCTCAGTTGAAGCCATTGTAAATAAAAAGAAACAATTATTGTGCTATTACTTCAAACAATTACCAGGATGATTCACACTACCAAAAAAACATCAAGCACTCACTGTAGATACTTTCTTGAATCTTTCTCTGAGAGAAGAAGCAAGCAAAAAATTAAGCCCTGCAATATAGTGTACGAAACTTCCTCATTATGTCACACCTAGCCACTAGAGTTGCATTGTAATATTTATCCTAATTAATGCACCTGGTGCATTGCCAATTGCCAATCTGACACATACAATGTATGATACCATAGTGAGAGGCCTATTTCCGGATGCACTGGTTTTAGTCTTGTCTGTTCCATGCACTAGTCTTCTAAAAGGTATGAAATCATCAAAATATGCATTTACTTGATTGACACCACAAAAATGAGATTCTGTTGCAGTATAATGATTGACTAAGGTTAAGTTCTCAAAAAATATGGGGGAATTGTCTAATGCAGCAGGTGTGTTAATTTGGGCAATTATGGTGAGGAATATAAAATCATAGTTCAATATAAACTGATTGCCAAGTAATAGTTGGATATCTTAGGGTAGATATTAGCTGATGGGGTTGAATATGTAACACCTGAAGGAGATAATTATAAAACCAGTCTAAGAAAACAACTTCGGAAAATCAGATAACCAGACCAGTGACATTGAGGTGGAGATGTACTCCTTGATTAGCTAACCATTTCTGATAGAAATGCCAAATATTTATTCAACCATACTTACATGTTACAGTAACTAATTCCATATCAATATAAGATATCAAACATGGCTGGGAAAAATCTAAGGCAAAATGCTGGTAATGTTTTGGGTATTTCTGTCAGTAAAAAAATCGGAAACCAATAAAATTTGATAGACTACACAATTATCAAACTTTGGCACCATTTTCCAATGATTTGGCCATATTTCAATGTTCATGGAGCAAAAAACATTGATATTAATGGTCTTGTTCATGAATTTTACAAAGATCAGCATATATATAAAACAGTTCCTGGAAACAAGCACATAATCAAATTACAGCCACACATAAGAGTAGATATGATATAAGCCAGTAACTAAAATAATGCATTATTGACTCTCTTCAGTCTCCAGGATATCACTTGTAAGGTAGATGCTTGATTTTTTTTAGAGCAGCCGTTGTACTAAGATGTTTTTGCTATTTGCATTTCAGTGTTGTGTAAACCAATCAAATCTTACATTAACCACCAAGGCAATTTCTCTTCAACCGAACAACGTTTGTAACCTTGACACGGATTGGTTAACCTTTCGATAAAGGGTACGTTACCATACTGAAATTCATTTTGGATCTGGAGCGACCAGCAATCGTAACATCTTGGCATTTTTTGGTGTTGCACAAAAATATTAACCTTCAAATTGCACCGACCATTTTTTTTCAAGATATTTCTTGTTTTTATCTAAACCAGAACATAATGATAACAACTCGCATTAAATAAAAAATGTTCTCTTTGTAACAGCTATTTTACAATGTATACATCTCATTGTCAGTTGTAGCTATGTTTTAATGTTAGTCAATTGTCTGATTCACAAATCAAAGACGGGAAAAATTCACAGATTAACAGTGTTTTTATGCAAGCTTAAGTTGTACACTCATGAATCTAACAAATAACCTGAAATGGATTTTGAATTATGAAATAAGCCCACTAAGTTACACAGCATCTGAAAATACATTATATCTCTCTACAGTTAGTTATTTTTCTTACTAAACAAACACTGCACCCCAATGTCTTTCCCAATATTAAAAGAAGTCAATTCTCCCATCAGAAATGATGAAATAACCATAGGCTGATGTATATGTTCCAGGAAATACGTAACAGCACTGACATTAGGTAAATCTCGGCAAATTGATTGTACCAGGTAAATATTCATTGTAAATTTGCAGACATTCTGAGAAATATTTAGCAAATAATGGATACAAGCCAGAATTAATGTGGATTTCCTAGGTACAAGCAGGTGATAACTGAAACAGAATGATTGGACTATTAATAAATAATCGCTAAAATTATATGAACAGTCCACAAATAGCCGAGGACAAGATTCAACAGGTGCAAGATCACTACTGTATGATACCAACATTCAGCCCCATCTTTGTTTGAAGTATATAATATATTTTCTTACTATAAGTGCAGCCAATCCTATTGGAAAGTTTAATTCAGATACCCTAAGGTCATCTGCACTTAAGTGTCGGCCTCGTTGTCAACCGAATATCAGATAAAATCATTTCATAGATGTTTTATAGTTAATATTTTCAATCTGTATTTAGCAAGCAGAGTTTTCAAAATGTTTATCCAAGTCAACACAAATGTTTGTATAAAAATTAGTACAGATATTTCCAATGTTTTACCCAACTCACATCAAATACATCAGCTATCTAATTTGACACGCGAGATGCTAAATGAACACTTCCAATTCACTATAAACCTTATTTAAACCAAGTATTGGAGAGAATCACCATCATTTTAATGAAACTGATCATAGTAAAGTAGTTAAACTTGCCAACAATACTCTAAGTCTTCAAAACACAATGACAGTTTACATATGTAACCCGACAATACAATCATGTCGTACAGGTAATTATATTGATGTTGAAAACAAGTATCAATACCCTGTATGCCAAAAAGTATCAGCAATTAATCCATGTACCACAAGTCTACCTGTCAGTATTACAAGACAAATGGATGAATAGTACAATTAAATCTGTCTTTCTTTGAATGCACAAAAAGGGGACATGTACCTGTAGCAATATCTCCAATACTCACCAAAGATGAACACTTCTTCAATGTTCCTACATGTAATGTTTTCTGACAACTTAAGTGCATTAATGCCCATCAAGTGATCAACGGTTCACAGTTAATATCTTACATACAAGTTAGCAGTTAAAAGTAATAACCAACATTTATAAACATTAAACTAAAATACTTCCACAAGGACAATATACCAAAACACCTTTTCAAATTTCAGACTTAGGAGAAAAATGTGCATTCCTATCAGAAACATTATTAAATGAATGCAATTAATGTGATCAGTAAAGCATGTGTGCAATCATAAACTCACAGATTAACAATTAAGACTGCAATACAGAATCCATTCTTCACAGATAATGAGAAAACAAATGAAGTACCTATTAATACCAGACAATAAAATATAATATAAAGGATGCTCCTACATCAATCATCGAACCTCTTGTGGAAAACAGATCACTAGCAGACCACTTTACAACACCCAGTAATTGATAACCGGGTAATAGGGTGCAATGTGATCCAACAAACTTTAAATGAAATACCAAACATTTTCTTATAGATGCTGTACCCAAACAGCCACATGCCATCACTGCAAAACCTCAAGGACTGAATTAAGATGGAATTCTGATATGTGTGCAACTGTTAACAGCCAGAGATCTGAATGCAAATCAAACGATTTAATCAGATACAGGTAGTAAATTCTTCTTAAGTCATCAAAAATTGCAGAATCTTGATCAAATGAAATGCTTTGAGAATTTGAATGTTCCACAAAATTCAGGCCTCCATTTCTGAGTACTACACAATTTCATTAATAAATAATGTTATCCCCCTTAGAATTAGAAGTAAAAATGATCTTAAGTGGTTGAATGGAAAACTTTACTTACACAGCACTTAATAAGTTGAGTCAATGTCCTTTTTGTTGACTATCTCATCATTATTCATTCCATAATTATATATACCATCCAGAAATGTCAAATTTAGACTATTCACATAAAGATGATAATAAATGATGATAATAAATTAGTATTTTAAAGCCTGTAGGGTAATACCATGCAAGGTTGTGGAGACAGATTCTGTCATGCTCCAGTAGGGCTCACCTAATTATTAATTCCCAAACTAGATCAATTTCAGTATTTAGTCAGAGGGGTTATAACTAATGGTATTTTAATGATACAGGTTTAAAGGGACTACATTGTAGAGCTGTTATATAGAATACAGACACCCTCCAGAGAAATTGCTGTACATGCCTGGATGCTGTCAATTATCCCATATGGCAACTAGGAGTTCATTTGAAAGGATTATCAGAGGAAATCAAATGCTGCTGATACACTCAAACAGTCAGTAAAGGGTGAACTGACAGATTTCTAAGAGGTTTCATTTGTACAAGTACTGCATCTTCCACAAATATTTTGATAATGGAAATAGCTGTAGGCTAACATAAAGGTAAACTGAACAGTACATACCTAAATGCATTGATGGATACAGATAAAGATGATGCCATGTGTTTAGCTCTACCATAATGCCAGTACTTTTAGAACTTGTGTGTTTTAGCTCTACCATAATGCCAGTACTTTTAGAACTTGTGTGTTTAGCTCTACCATAATGCCAGTACTTTTAGAACTTGTGTGTTTTAGCTCTACCATAATGCCAGTACTTTTAGAACTTGTGTGTTTTAGCTCTACCATAATGCCAGTACTTTTAGAACTTGTGTGTTTTAGCTCTACCATAATGCCAGTACTTTTAGAACTTGTGTGTTTTAGCTCTACCATAATGCCAGTACTTTTAGAACTTGTGTGTTTTAGCTCTACCATAATGCCAGTACTTTTAGAACTTGTGTGTTTAGCTCTACCATAATGCCAGTACTTTTAGAACTTGTGTGTTTTAGCTCTTCCATATTGCCAGTACCTTTCGAACTTGTGTGTTTAGCTCTACCATAATGCCAGTACCTTTCGAACTTGTGTGTTTAGCTCTACCATAATGCCAGTACCTTTAGAACTTGTGTGTCTAGCTCTACCATAATGCCAGTACCTTTCGAACTTGTGTGTTTAGCTCTACCATATTGCCAGTACCTTTCGAACTTGTGTGTCTAGCTCTATCATAATGCCAGTACCTTTAGAACTTGTGTGTTTAGATCTACCATATTGCGAATACCTTTAGAACTTGTGTGTTTAGATCTACCATATTGTGAATATCTTTAGAACTTGTGTGTTTAGCTCTACCATATTGCCAGTACCTTTAGAACTTGTGTGTTTAGCTCTACCATATTTGTCTTATCTTTTTCAGAATTAGCGAGCTTTTCCAAGTATCTCACACTATGTCTGCAGCTGCTGATATTATTGTAGTGGCTGATGTCGCACAAGGAACATATTTAGAAGATCTCGAAGTTGTTATGATGACTGCAGCAAGTGATGTTGTGATATGGAAACTGCTGAGAAAGAGGTCGATGAGACAAGAAACACAGCACAAGTTTATACCCACAAGCAAATTTGAAATAATTAAGATGGACAAGATATGGCTGGGAAGACATGCTCTATGGATAATGTATACCTAGTTTATCTAATCAGATAATGTGAGAGTGTGCCAATGTAACAGATACTGTAACTATGTTGTTTTAATGCATCTGGTGTAAACATGTGATAAACCAACATGTAGAGAGCATACAACATGTCTACAAACTGCTGAGAGTTTCTGTCAACACAAACTTCCATTAACCTTCGTTATGTCGTACAGTTTTAGTGTATCAGAACAGAAAACATAAGGCTTCATTCAAATTATAAACATCACAACCATGTTGCACTCATGCATTATTCCAGCAAATCTGATGCTTTTAACACCAGAAGCTATTGTATACCACCCTTGCAAGAAAGCAATCACTCAGAGAGATTCAACAACAACAACATGAATATGTTTACAATAAACAATTATCGCATAAACATTCCCAATTATACAAACGATCCGGATTTAAAATTTCAAGATATAAATAAAAATGCACCATTTTAAAAATTGGTGATACACAAGTACACAAGTAGTGTTTACATTGTAATATCGGATAAAAAGCATGACAATTGGTCCTATGGATGCATTAAAGCATACCTCACAACATAATAAGTTTGGATATGTCCATTACAAAATACACAGAAATTGCAAATATATAAGAAAAATCAAAAAACTTTTGTCAGTTTATCGCGTTTGTTTTTTAGCCAATAAATATGTCTGTAAATATCATGTGGGAGTCACAAGAGAAATGTGTTCTACATTAGGTGAGCGACCTGTTTCTGTATTGAATATCAATTAGCTTTAAGTCTCATCTGTACTTGAATCTTCTTTTATATATCTTCAGTCTGTTTATAAATGTTAACTGTTAACAAAATTTAAATTGCCAGGGCAAATTCAACATCAACAGCTAACTGAGCAAACTGAATACACACACTCTAGCCCAATATTATGTTTATTTAAACCTTATTTCATTAAAACATTACACAAAATGTCAACAAATGGCCAGACCACCTGTTTCACACAATACGGTCAATTATAAATCAACAATATCAATTATACATTGTCAACTTTCACAATGATTCTATAACTTAGTGTACATAGATCATTTTTCAGATTACAATTCCTAACAAAGGCTGTCTAAAGTCACAAAAAATCACAAGAGGATGAATAAAAACCCTACCCGTTGTATTATCTTGCAAATCGACTTGTTTTCTTTAAATATTGATTTTTTTCAGGTATCCAACAATACATCAATGTCACTTAAGTTCACAACAGAGCAAACATGAGAAAGTCCATGGAAGTTAAGTGGACTAGCACCATCACCACATCGTTCAAGGTTTGAGCCCCAGTCTGAATGCAGAATTTACTGACTATAGAGTGTCTAGTAAATGGGCCACACATATATGACATATTCAGGTGATTGCGATATAGGAACACAAAAGCAGTAATGACATTGTATAACCTACTGATTATTAGATAGATAGCTTTAGTCAACCTTGCTTATAATCTCTACACCATATTGTATATCAGAAAAACACCACCTTGTTAAAAGTACAGACAACATACTACTATCAACCTGAGGGAAGATTGATACAATATGCACCAAGGTGATGATATTGACATCATTCATCAAATATAACAAGCCAGATACCAACTTCTAACAAGGTATTGCAATGTGATGATTGATAACAACAATTTCATTATAGTGAACAGTGTTGGCAAATATTCAACTAACATGCATGATTTGCAGGAGAATAATCCAGGAATTTCTCAAGACCATGTGTGTTCATAGCTGTATAATGGCATACCAAGATTCGTTCCAAGAATAACAGAGGAGTGCATTGGTCTCGTAAATACTGAAGATCAACCAACATCATAATGAAATTATCCATCATAATAAATATTAAATTTAAAAATAAATCAATGAAAGAAATAGATATATGATAACACAAACCACACTAAGCAAGAAGATTTTCATACCATCTACAGTTTCCAGAATTGCAACTAATAAATTCCCAAATAACTGTATTAAGGCATCACAGCAGGTAATAATATGACAATTATATACTTATGTCATACTTCATGAGAAACAATATTAATGTTGACAACAAATAACAGTGTTACAAACATTTCCTATTCACCTATTAAAACATGCACTTTAATCCCGTAGTTTGAATATTCCAATAACTAAAATTCAATTCAAACAAATGTCATCTCATGACAATCATGTCAAAGCCTCCCAACTTAATCTGCTTTCCACACAGTCATATATTTCAATGAATCAATTTTATTCCATGAAAATATTACCATTTGAAAACTTAAAGACTGTTTTAGCGAACTTCTCTAGTCCTTTCCATCAGGCAATGACAAGACACTTTTACAGACAGTAGGGAGCCTTTTGAGTGAATGCTTCACCCAAAGTCAAACACATCGGCAACATAACAATACTCACATACTGATAAAGGGAAATAAACATAAACCTGAAGTGTAATATTACTTGAATAATGAAACCATAAAACAATTGTAATGCATTTCTACACCTGGCCTTAGTTTCATTATTTGACATTACTCTCAATTGACAGTCAAATATTTCACTTTCTTAAGTAGAGTAAACTTTAGAAAGTTCTAAGAGGTCTCATCATTCAGACAGTGATGAAAGTCTCGAGACTGAGAGACAATCTTACATACAAGCCATGACTGACCTAGAGAACATAACCACCAGTTTAAGATGACCATAAAATAGACAGTAAATCAAGCTCAGCCAAGATATTTCATTGTAAGTCTCCACTAAGCCCTGAACAAACCACTTTAAAAGATAGCCGAAACTACAATAAATATTTACCTTATCATAGTAGTAAATATTTTTGTTCTTACATATTCATCTTTACTAGTATTGCCCTATTAATGTACGTTGTTTGTAAACTGTAATTGCCATATGGTACTTCAGTATCTCAAACAATTGAGAGAAATTACCTCCAAATTGAAGAGTCAGGGTCATTATAGAAAACTTACCTCCACCTTGGAAGATTCCTTTGATACAAAAGTATGTAAGAAGAAGAAGGCATTGTAAATCTACTGATCTTGTCTTTCTTTGAGATTATCAAAGCAGTTGAAGAATGGGGCGTATACAGCAAACTGATGGGACGATTAATGATCATGTCGCCTAATGTCAGACAAAATACCTACAATGAATCTTAAATGTGATCATCAAAGGTTTAATACTTAAATATATTGTTAATTTTAATGCCAGTTTCTCTCTTAATCAAATAGGGAGACTGATAAATGTATGGAGTTCATCCCAAAATCTCAACAGATTCTGGCCACTACATGAACATCACTATGTCAACAAATTAACATTTCTTTACCAATTTAAATGCTTTTATAGCAGTGAAAACTACTTTCAACCGAATACAGTAACATCACAAAATCCTATTGCAGTCAAAATATGCAAACCTTGTTTTCTTATGCATACTAACAGCTATTTTGTAAAGTATGGAGTGGGATGTCCTCGACCCACACATACTTATTTATGAGGAAAATAAAAATATATCCCCTTCAAAAAATAAAAAATAAAAAAATACGAGAAGAAAAAATTAAGTTGTAGCCAATAATTGGACAAAAAATTGACACAAATGGATGCTATATCAATGTTAGACAAGTCTTAAAGGTATAAAAAGTTGATGACAGTAATGCAAAAGAAGGAATTTTGTGTCATCGTGAAAATCTGTCAGACATCAGATGATTAAATGCAAACGTTTTAACAGTTTAACAATAAAACCAAGATCAACAATGAAGGGTGGTTGAATGTCCAGTTTATGGCCAGCGGCGATGTAACAAAACCTTCATAGCATGCTAATAAAGTATCGTGTCCCTATTAGGCTCCAAGCCAGGCCAATTTACGGCTATACAATTTACCATTTCTCAACTTACAACCCTAGTAACTGGATACTAGCCATTGAATGAATAAATCTTTTTCCTAACAACTTGAACTCAAAAGGGCTTAGGCTTTTATAACCTTCTTCGATGGCCCTTGCTATAGGATACACAGCTCAAAGGAATGTTCAAAATCCAGGTGATAATCCGAAGTCCAACAGGATGAGAAAGAAACAAATTGACAGATATTATGTAGCGTACGGTACTTGACATTTAGTGGATATCTACTTCAACAGTAGGGGTTATTGTAAGGTATTGGTACGGGGACAACAATGTACGGTCAAATAGTTAGTCGATATGCCAACTTATTTAAATTTGAAACTTTTTGTAAATCATACTCTATTTGTAAAGGACTTTAAATATATACATTAAAGTATATATACATGCCACCATATCATTTACTAGATTTTTAATACACCAATTAAGGAACTGTATTAGCACTGTATACTGCATCACATATTTCAGTATAACTGAACAAAATAATGCTCAACAGACAAATGAAGATGAAGAAACCATCTGTGATGAACTTCATTGATGAGTCAACTAAACAATTTATTACTGAAAGGTATTTTTTTTTTTAAATCCAGAGATGTTGACCCACATTGATACATATTACCAAAGGAGAGTGTGCTTTCTACATTATTTTTTTGATAAGATCACAGACATGCAATTTCTATAATTGTTTATTTTTACATTCAATCCAGACATAAAATATAGGTAAAGGGGTAAAGGTTAACAGTATCTTCAATGTTAACATAGAAACTGGTGAAAAGTTTCACTGCATATATCACCCAAGTACTGAAGTGTAAAGCTATGAGCGGTACAACCATTGATAACAAAAACAGGAAATATTCACAATGCATTCATGAGTGCAATCAGTGTCATAGACCATAAAGAAGTGAATATAGCTGACTAAGTGCGAAATATCTCCCACCCCCACCCCACCTCACCCTGGACATATTTGGTGAAATATTCTGCAGAACCATTTCAAAATTCAGCAAATTTACCAAAGATATTAAGGAGGTGAAGAAATAAGACTGTTTATTGACCCATAATCAGTTCATCTGTCTCAACAAGTTACAAGAATTCCTAATACCTAAATAATCAGAATTATTTCGAGGGCTCAACGCAACACTGTTGTAACTCCTATATAAATACATAGAAGTTACAACAGTGTTGTGTTGAGCCCTCGATCTATGAATTGTAAACTTCATTATTACATAAGAATGTCAATCATAAACATTCAAGTTATCATAAATCCTTGGGACGTCATCCCCCGTCTTAACAACAGGTTCATAATCATTTAAATATACCCCGTTGTGTGTATACTTTACCCCACACTAGGAAACAACAGTAGATTAATCTTAATAAATTAAACAAAAAAGTTGCATCATAGATCTGTATAATAATTGTATTCATGAGAATGTGCAAGTTTTCGGTCCTTGAATTCTCGTTTGTGTGCCATTGTCTGCATTTAAATATAACCTACCATGATAGGATCATAAACTGAAGGAGAAATATGTTTACTTTCAGTTTTAATCAACTTGATAATCAAACGTAAATTATTCAACATAGCAATTTTAATGCACTGCAAAACTACAAGCTATGCGACACAGGTTTGTAGGACAAGAAATAGACCAAATATTCCCGATAACAAAACCAAGCTTAACAAATGTAATAAACAAATATTTGCAGAAGGTAATCAAAGCGGACTTTGACACAAATGAGCTTGTTAGTGTCGAGAACATGGAAAATTTAATTAGTCTGTTAAAACCGCAAAGGTGGGAGACACATCTGGTATTTATACCTTGAATCACAACAGGTTGTCTAAAAGTGAACCTCATTAATTTAGAATCTATCACAACTTCCCTGTCAATCAGAATAAATATATAAAAAGGTGCATTGAAATTTTTTACAACCATACATAATCAAAGCAAGTTTCTTGAACATTAACAATGAACTTTGATGTACTAATATCTGTACAAAAATCCCAAGAATGAAAACAGCTGACTTCAAATGGCAAGTATACAACTGGATTTTAAATGGTATTAAAATATACAGAAATTCTAAACACAATTACACTGCTAGAATGGAATGCTGCAATTGCACTTATTTTACAATACACATAAACATTTCTTTAACATCTAAAATCTGACATTTTGCAAGGGTAAATGACACAAGTTTACCTAAATTGCTCCTAATTGCATAAAATTAGCATGCACAAAATTAGATCTTCTGCAGTTATATTACACCAAAAATAAAAGAATGAAGTATTACACTGCAACAATATTGCAATTCAAAAAAGAAATGAAAAATCTAACTAAAAGTTATCTCAAGCGAGCAAGTTTGTTTTTTGCAACATGAATCATCTAGTCTCCATACAATTACTGTATCAGCATTTATTTTTACATCAATTTTACCTTATTTTGATTGAGACTGTGAGTCCACCTATAATCAATTCCCCTTAAAAAATCTATATAAAAGACGTAAACAATAACTCAAGACTTCACAGAAAAGAAAACATTGTTATTAAAAGCAAATTATCAACTTACCATTTCAATTGGCACAGAACGAATGTTCATAAATGGTCAAAACTGCAGTCTACTCCAGCATACAAGACCAAGTAATATTCCATATGATTGCAAAAGATTTTAAGTCATATCCCTAAACATCAAGTGATAAATAATAAGGACATTATTGACAAAAGATCAAATGAACAGTTCATGTATCCACAATCAGTCCGAAGTAAGTAATTAATCTGTCCAATGATCGACTCCAGCCCATATATATGCAGGTGCTGTATTAATGGGAAAATCTAATTAACTATGGACTTATATGGGAACAAGTTGACAATCTTGTAATACAGTAGATGTCACATAGGAGGGGGGGAGATCATATAGGATAAACATTCAAATTGAAAAGGTCATTTCACATAAACGAAAGATTGACATTGAATTGAATGAACTGGTTTGTAAGTAATTCATTGTTTCATGAGCACATGTGATGAAATGACTGGAGTATAAATTCTTACAGTTAAAAAATAACTCTATCGGGTGTGTACTGAAAAACGTTGTGGGAAGAATGTAATGATTAATTCTAATTAGGTTTTAATTAGTTCATGTATCACTTGAGTAGCTATGAATGTGGACTGAATTTCAAATTCATTCTCATTGTGCCATCTATTCATACTCATATCCAATTACAAAACGTTCTTCCGCAGCATACCGTACATAATTACGAGAGAGACGCCAAACAAACAGACTTTCTTTAAGATCAGGTTTTCCCATATACCCCCACATGACTGATGTGTTTCTTCACATACACATAGAAAACATAAATTATAACAAACTTTAATGGGAAATTGACATAATGAATCTGGTATATATATAATAGTCAACGAAGGCATTTCTGAAACATTAAAGTAATTCAACTGCGAGAGGCATTAAATTAGAAAAATGTTGACTTGTATTAAATTTGATGTTTAGGAGAAACTGAATGTATGCATATGACTTAACATTATCCTTATGTTGTAATTTGGAACTAGGGGGTGTGAGATAATTATTATATACATGAATGTAGTTCTTTACTAATTACATACACTTAATTAGAGCTATAGAGAATTGGTTACCACAACAAACAGAAATATGCATAATTGTGGTTTATAAAAAGATAAACTAAACTTAACACAAAAACTTGGTGCATACTATAACCTTTCAATATTTATGTTTTTAAAGTTCATTATGCTCGAGTGGTTCATGAAAATTAGCCTAACATCAAAGCAAAATAAAAAAATAACTGATCATCAGTTTCAACTGCTAACAGTTTTATTACATGTAAAGTAGTAAACAAATTAATATTGACATATAAATGATGCATTAATGATTTCTAAGGAAATATTATAATATTATAAATCAAAATCAAACACTCGCAGGTAGACATCCGGAAATACACTTAATGTGTCTCTGAAAATATGTACGTGTATTGTCTAATGTTATAGGTATTGTGTATAAACTAAGCCAAACATTCAATCAACAATTTTCAGGCACCTGCTTCAGTAAAATACCTCACAGCCTGACTCAAGTAAACATACATCCTAAGTCAAATAACAGGAACTAGCCACCCATCATGTACAACTACAATATACAACCTGGCTTAACCTTGTCTCATCTGGTTTGACCATTATATTATATTATACCAATATACAAGATGTGCAGATGGTTTAATAAATAAATTATTACCCCAGTGTGTACAGTAACTGTGATTAGAATCCAGTCAGTAAAATTCTTCATGGAAGTTTGGCAAAACATCAAAATATGAAAATAAAACAGGAATTAACAAGTGGTAAAACTGATACAACGGACAATAGAACTGATGGAGAAATCAGCTGCTGTCCCAGATAGATATTTGACCATTCTGAGAGTAAGCTTCCACATACTGTTCATTTTACTACCTGCAGACTCCTGGCATCCTGAACACAAGGAAGACTGGTCATTGACCACATAACTGAACCTAAGCTTTTAATAAAATCTATCTTTATATAATCATTCTATTAAATGTACTTCCATAATGTTTTCGCAATGGGACCATGTTGTTCGCCCCGTGATCACAAAACAGTAGACAAAACCATGAGGTACCTAATTTCTAACCATGTTACTTTTCCACAGCACAACCCACCTTGTTAGCAGAGTTGGTAGAGCAAAGGACTGTCACCCAGGAGGTCCGGGGTTCGATTCCCAGACTGGCAGGTGAAGTCCTTTCTTGACATTTGCATAAAGTCATGTGTCCTCCACCTTGTGGAGAGGTCAGTTGCTTGCAGAAGTGCATGATAGTACTGGTTTATAGTTAATTCAAGAAAATTGTTTAGGTAAACTGACCACCATATGAGCGCTGCTGTGGGATTTCCAACCTCTTCTGTAAGTGATGTCATTTCAAGGAAACGCAACATGTGATGTCACTACTTGCAAGCCGGAAATAACATTAACTCCATATGGTCGCTTCGCTTTCATAATTGCTATATGGGGCTAATATTGCTTATTGTTAGTACATAGCAACGTCACAAGTGACGTTATCTTGAAATGATGTCACTTAAAGTGGTTGAAAATCGTACAGTGGCGCTCATTATATAACTGAAAAAAATTGTTGAAAAATACCATAAAACTCAATTAAACAAAACATCTCCAAAAGCTCTGTTTTGTGTGACATTTTCAGTTGCTTAGGAATTACTGCATCAAAAAAGTCAAACAATCAGTAATGTAGACACTAGACTATTAATGCATGCTATAAAGAATTATATGCATGCATTCTATTAAAGTGTCAACTTAATGGCATTTACCATAAATGGTTGAATAAAATATAGTCCCACATTACAAGATATCACTGCCATAAGTAAAGTGGCATGTGCATACTGACACTGGTCACCTAGTTCTATACATAATGTCATAATACATTACAAACAAGATTTATGTTTAATATAGAACATCAGTTATTTTCTACACTAGCCCTATATAGACTAACAACTTGGCGTTACTTCCTTTATTTAGTATAGTCACGTAGAGCACACTTTATACACTGTAGGTTATCAATGTTAACGCCCAGTGCATTAATTAAAGGCATGAAAACTTACAAATGTTTTGTTGAGTAAAAACAGATAATGTGCAATGAATAAAATGTATATCAGTTACTTACATCAACAGGTAGGTGGAGAACCTGATGAAGACGCCACACTGATGTGATAATCTGAAAAAGTGGTGCAGCTACGGCAATACTTTATAACAACTTGAAACGGTGTACACCTATGATAATTCTACACTTTACAACTGCCTGAAGAGGTGTGCACCAATGGTATACTCAGTGATTATCTGAAAAGTGGTGCACCTATGGTATACCTTGTAATTATCTGAAAGGTGGTGCACCTATGGTATACTTGGGAACCATCTGAAAAGTAGTGCACCTATGGTTTACCTTGGGAACCATCTGAAAAGTAGTGCACCTATGGTTTACCTTGGGAACCATCTGAAAAGTAGTGCACCTATGGTTTACCTTGGGAACTATCTGAAAAGTAGTGCACCAATGGTATACCTTGTGATAAAATGAAAAGTAGTGCACCTATGGTTTACTTGGGAACTATCTGAAAAGTAGTGCACCTATGGTTTACCTTGTGATTATCTCAAAAGTGGTGCACCTATGGTATACTTGTGAACCATCTGAAAAGTAGTGCACCTATGGTATACCTTGTGATAATCTGAAAAGTAGTACACCTATGGTATGCCTTGTGATAATCTGAAAAGTGGTGCACCTATGGTATGCCTTGTGATACTCTGAAAAGTAGTACACCTATGGTATGCCTTGTGATACTCTGAAAAGTAGTACACCTATGGTATGCCTTGTGATACTCTGAAAAGTGGTGAACCTATGGTATACCTTGTGATAATCTGAAAAGTGGTGCACCTTTGGTATACCTTGTGATACTCTGAAAAGTGGTGCACCTATGGTATACCTTGTGATACTCTGAAAAGTGGTGCACCTATGGTATACCTTGTGATAATCTGAAAAGTAGTACACCTATGGTATGCCTTGTGATACTCTGAAAAGTGGTGCACCTATGGTATATTTGGGAACCATCTGAAAAGCAGTGCACCTATGGTATGCCTTGTGATAATCTGATATGGGTATTGCATCAGTGGTATACTTTGTTGTAGTCTGAAGAATTGCACTAAGGGTATATATTGTGATGATCCGAATGTGTTGCACCTATGTGATGATCGGAATGTGTTGCACCTATGAGGTGATCGGAATGTGTTGCACCTACATGATGATCCAAATGTGTTGCACCTATGTGATGATCAGAATGTGTTGCACCTATGGCATACGTTGTCATGATCTGAATGTGGTGCACCTATGTGGTGATCCAAATGTGTCGCAGCCATGTGGTGATCTTAAAGTGGTGCACCCATGTGGTGATCTTAAAGTGGTGCACCCATGTGGTGATCTGAATGTGTTGCACCCATGTGTTGATCTGAATGTGGTGCACTCATGTTTATTTTGGCCAATCCATTACATTTCATGAAGGATTTAACCATATGATTAATACTAAATGAACAAAAGCAAAATGTGTATAGAGTTCGTGCTGCACCTGCAAGTGTCAGACAAATGCGTTTGGCACATTATGACAAACTTACATGCACTGGTGTACACAGGGCTTATTAATCAAATCTTAAACAAAGAGCTAATAGAATTAAAATTCCGATTCACTGCAATGGTAGAGAATCTCTTATCAGTTCAACAGTTGTCTAATAACAGTACAACTCAAAGACAAACAAAATCAAACTGCTGGTGGTAAATAGAGACAAAAACAATTTTATCTCCTATAATTTCTTACATCCTCCATGTTTTTGGCTGAATACATCATTTTGTAAGGTAATTTCCTCATTTTTTTCCCACAAATGAGGTAATTTGTCTTGTTATCAGTTCATACGTGAACAGTGACATTTATCACAGATAATATTCAGACTTCATAGAAAAATTAAATTATGAAAGTACCATGTATGACACAAATTAGGATAATGGTAACAAATATTGGAGAAAGAAATGTCCTAGTACAATAGAGTCTAGTATAGAGCCATTATCAAGCACAGTCTACACATGCATTCCAAACATATTCTTCCTCCAGTATATTGCATAAAGAAAGCAAATGTACAATTCTATTTTTAATTTTTATTCAATTGTGAAAGAAACGTCTGACAGATGCACCAATGAACTGGGTCATCCTTGAAAAGGGGCCTGTTTGTGGTACCCCATTGGCCTCATGGAATGACCCCGATTCAAATTTTAGTCTCTACCATGCAGCCTTTCGCCCTTTCCAACATAGTGGCACTCCTATGTCTTCTACCAGGAGAAACCAACTCCATCTGACTGAAAATTGTTGATAGGACATAAACCCCAACACACACACATACACTCTTAAATGCATGGCCTGTGATTACAGTAACAAACAGAGCCTTAAAGTGATGAACTATATGTTAATGTCAATCATGATTTCTACTTTAAAAACAAAAAATGGTTGTATTAACCTGCACAAATGGATGATGACAGTTAAGCGTCAAATCAAAAACCTGCACCAATCTTCAATCAGTTTGTTCACCAGAGGAAAGACTGGTGGGGATTATTTTCTGGTTATCAGTACAGCACTAGATGTAACTGGACTCCACCTTCCTACTTAACCACACCAAACCATATAACTATCTTAGTATCTGAAGCATAAAAACTGCCAAATACTTCAACACCGACAAAAGAAATGTTAATAAAACTGCAATATAGTAACATACATCGCATGATAAATATCATATACAGCTCAAACATAACACCTTGACAGCCATAAAGAAAGTCATTACGATGTATATCATGATCAATTATTTACCTTAATACACGGTGATATTTGCTTAGTCATAACGAGAGAGTGAGGCAATATTATGTCACTTTGGGATTATTTTGCGATCAAATGAATTTAGACATTGCAGTAATGAAAGCCTGAAGAGTGTGGGGATCAACTTAAGTTGGCCTGTTTTGAGTTATAACACAGACCTAACAACAGACGGAAGGTTCAATTATTTCTGTGATAACATATGTGCATGTACACAAAAATATTGCAACCACATACTGTCTCCACATTGTTTTGCTTTGTTTGTTTTAATTGGGTTCTATGCCATTTTTCAACAATTTTCAGTCATATACTTTGGCCAGTTGGCCTAACCAGTTTTCCTAGAATTAATTATCAACCAGTACTAACTTGCCAAGTCTTCCTCAAGCAATTGACAAAACTTGTTCACATGTGGAGGACATGACTGTTAAGCCAGTATCAGGGAAGAACATAACCTGCCCAACCTAGGAATCGAACCAGGATCTACCAGGTGACAGTCTAGCGCTCTAGCAACTGAGGTAGCATGGCAGGCTTCAAAGATAATGCAATCAAATAATAACCACACAAACAATAGCAGACATCAACACACAATGATCAACTATACATCACAAACAATCACCAACACACAATGCCAACAGCAACATGAAGTACAACAAATTCGCAGACCTCAGAGAAGTGCTTGCATCTTTAACAAAACTTGAATGACTATACTAGAGAAACAAACAGACTGTTCGCTGAACACAATCGACAAGAGCCTCCCAATACTTCAGCAGACAGAAGTATTTAACATTCTGCCAATTTTTGTCCACACCAGAAATGAGCTTTTGTAAATAAAATAGCAGCTAATACATCGTTTTCGTCAATTTCCTGACAAGACTTAACCGGATATTAAACAAACAGTAAAACGCAAGCTATTAACAAGAACAAATGCCACTTTATACTTAACCAATGGTTACAATTTCAAAACCAATACTGAGCTTTTCCATTATGTAAGAACCAACAACAAAATCTACACGTATTGAGACCATAGCAATCTATAGAAAAACAACAACACTGAACTCAAAGGGCACTGACCTGTATAATGGTTAATTAACAATGTAACTAATGAAGGTAAACCTTCAAAGATACGAACATGAAATCAAAGAGATTCCTGGATGCCATTCTGTTTTGTGAAAGTTCCAGAACAATTTTCTGGTATGAGGAGAGAATGACAGATACAATCAAGTTAATATCTACACGAATTCCCGCAATGTGTTCACATGACTTCATTACATTACAGCACAAACTGTTGACAAATATATAACCATCTATTTAAGTCTAACCGGAAAAGCATAGAGGAAAGATGTAATACAAGTGTGATCTTCACATTGTTGTTGTTGCAAGGATAGGGCATTGCCACATTACATAAATTTTGCAAATTGCAAAATGCTTAGATGGAATTAAAAAAAACAACCAATGTCATTTAGTTAACAGACTGCAAACATATGAGTGCGTAGAATAAGATACAAAAACATCCGAGTACAAGAACATACTGGCACTAATCTTCAGTACGAGGGGTGAAAGCCAAGTAAGTCCAACAACACCTTTGCTCATATGAAGACAGTTCAGCACCACATTCACCCCTACAAGTAGGACACTCCATGCCCATACATTGTACAAAACGTTGGAAGTACCGAATTTCTTTCCAGTCACACAGGACTGTTTCTTTTTGGAGTCACACAGACATGATACAGAGACATTGAGGGTTCAAAGCATATGGGATATATAAAACAAAGTCAGGTGTAAGGCTTAGAGACAGCAATAACAGAAGCATTCAATGTCACATTGGAATCACAACTATGTACACAAGCAGTGATCTTGTAGACTGGTACATAAACAGTATCTTCACATGGAAAGTATGACTGAAATGCCATAATTTATTTATGTATTACTAAACATACTTCTGGGCCTATAACATCGCCTCAATCAGATCTGCAGGCTTCTATTTATTGAATATAATACCTGGCAACATTCTGACAACATTCCTTTGACACATCTCCAGAAACGTTTCACATCATACACACGTAGAACATCTCACGAGTGACTTAAAAATGAGTCAAAGGTGAGAAAGGAAAACGTGCAGGTTTCTCATACTTAACATCAAAGGACTGACTACTTATCTGACATAAAAATAGATGGATAATAATCATATACTGGCAACAATGCATAGTAAGCTGAATGTGCATTATGTGCCTATGTTCATTGCTGAAGTTTTGGATTCTATCCATTTTCTAAATCTCACCAAAGACAGTAGGCATGTTGGCCACCAAGGTTTTGGTGCAAAGGTGTTGTAACACAGGTCTGTTAAAGAAGTAGTTACTAGGTTTTCCGCAAAATGCTTGACATGATGCATGAAGTTTACACAATAAATATTAAAGGTGGCTTACAGAGAAGCAGCTAATTGTGAACACAATGCATTTATTGTTCATTATATAGTCTTACCACACCTATATTCCCAGTAAACACAACAGAAAACAGGTGAGATTGCGATCATGTTCCGTTTTATTCTACGCAGGATCCTCAACCATACTCATCTGCTATCAATGAATTAACAATTAACAAAGCAATGGATTCTTCTTCACAAACATCATCAAAATCAAATCCTACAAAACAATGTTGGTTTATTACCAATAAAAACTCCCTCTGGCTTCTTGGAGTGCCTGTCAGACGTTATACTCCACTATCAGGAGATGAGATGTTGGTGCCATTCCAAAATCAACCAGTAATAATATGCACAGAGACAAAAACCTTACTGTTACCTAATATTCAGTTCAGATAAAATGATACAAGAAATAAATCATTCAAGTTTTTTCAAAGGTTTCAGTATTTTATCAAGCTTAGTGCGAGATTTCACACCAGCTGTAATTATGGGGTTATGGATAGTGATGGAACTAATTTATACACTGTATGAATATTCAATGTATGAATAAAATATTGTGTATTAGTACAATTTAAGAAGCAGTGGCATTATTTACTCAGATTATAGCATTCCTTCAATGTAAACTCAAATTGTTTGTTTTGATTAAATAGTACAAATACTATATAAAAACATCATCAATTCTGTCCACCCCTCAGTAACAATTCAGCCCCTTTTTGTGGCAAATTTGGGGTCAATGTTCAGCCCCATTCCACAAATTATATTATTTCCCCCCCCCCCCCCCCCCGATATTTTCTTCGTCCAAATGTAAATATCGGCGCCGTGTTTTAAACACTACAAACAATCTATAAAACAGGAAATTCATCCAGTTTTGCTTAATTTATCTTGCATCCAAACAATAAATTTGATTATCAAGTCCTGTAAATTCCCAATGTGGTAATTCTCGATGCAAATTTCCCCCTTTCAAAAGGCGCCGCCATACCCAAAAATTTGGAAAAAGGGCTGTTGAATTTATAACCAACCTCAACAGAACAACAGCCATAACAACAGTCGGAATTTGCATCTCCCAAAGAGTGTTGCCATGGTGAGGGAGCAGTGTATCTGACATGGCATCTCTTTACAGATTTACATTTACTTGAATACAAAATGTTATCTATCTGAAACAATTTGGTTTAAATTGGTCGTTTACAAGTGAACAAGATAAGTGTAATGAAATGTAACAGAGACAAATTGGAATATAATGATAGAAATTTACAGTCATTTATTCTTTCTTTGTATACATAAACTTTAATTGACGAAACACGCAATATTTTATATCTGAATTGGAATAACCTTTCAAAAACATACATGATAGTTTAATCATTAAAACAAGGGCAGTATAATATCAGTCAAAGACAAAGCTGTTATCATAGTCTAGCAGCACCTTAAAGGAACAGTGAAACAACCAACAGAGACCCGAGACTAAATAAATAAAAGAAGAAAAATCTTCCTTTTTACAATGACCTTTACAGCAAATGAGCCAACAAATTGTTAATTAAGACAGTTTTCTATCAGCTAAGCATTATAGAACTATTAAATGGCACGTTTTTGACAGATTCATAAATTAACCTGTTTCCAGTCAGTATTTCATTTATACACTTATGCCCAGATGACCTTGGGAGTTCAACCCCTTCCAAAAGCAACTTAGCCTCATAAATGAGAGTCGGAGGACATGAAATGTGAATAACTGTGGATATAAAACCTTCAGTACAATAGTGATGGAGAGGAATTATTCATTGCCTCGATTGGACCACATGGCCAGGATGTTCCTAGACCCCACAGCCTCCAGTAAATGTTCCATGTCTAGCAATATACCAGTGACCTCCTACACGTGTTAGACTGTATGCTGTATCATGCACCAACTGTTAAAATGGTGTAATCATATAATCTATCCCAGTACAAATATTTCCCTTCATCCTAGACTGATCACAATTTCATTTTTTGGGTCATTAAAGAAATACATCATCATAATTTATATGATAAGTGAAATAACATTCAACCATTTACAAAACCATCGACAGAATGTGTGTACCACTTTTACGTAACATCTCCGATGTGTTCATTGTAAAAGTAGACTAAGAGTATTATATTAATATATAATTTATACAATATTTTAATATACATTGTAACAAATATATCATTCTTATAAAGGTCAATGAACTAGTGCAAAACTACAGTAAAGCCAAAAAGGTTTTGTGATATTTCTGTGAAGAAAACAGGCTATAATACTTCATACTGCTTCATATCATAAATATGCGACTTCAAGATTGATTAAAATGAAAGACAATATTAAACAAAACCAATGTGACAAAAAGATATCAATAATTATCATTCCAATCCCGTATTTCACAATGACAGTATTTAGTGTAGTTTTTCAAATAAAAGATCTCCCATTGCCTTGAAATCACATTCTGTTCTGTTTTTCACCAAGAAAGAGAATTTATTTTGGGTAAATAAAATAAAGATTAGTTATGTTCATTGAAAGCTTGATTGAGAGTTATAGCCCTTGAAACTTGCCTCCAACAATGTCAGCAAGCAGTAATGAACATTTATGACGTAATTAAAATCCTCCGTTACCGTTCAATCAACACCCAGCCCAATGGAGAAGCGTTTTAATTGTTTTCCATTTCTATGCTTCAAGCTTGAAAAGAACAACAAATGGGGTTTTATTGATCAGCGAAACAGGGCAATAAATCCTATTTTGCTTCGTCACAATAACACAACTAAAAACACCGGAAAAGCATGCTGCAATTTACTATTTCAAAGATGAAAAACAGCACCGTTTTTTAAAGTTAAATTGAAAATTGAAATGCAGAGTATTAACACCTCAAGAAGAAAATGCAACAAATACATAAGCCTGTGGCTGGTAGTCATTTAAATTAACACTGATTCTATGGCCTATGGCTTACAATGTACCATTTATAAACACCAACAAAATTAAAAAGAACTAAACATTACCAAAATAGAATTTATTTTATAAAACAGTGTTTTTGAAATGAAAATTGTGACAGCTGTCACGGAAACGAATTACAGGTGACGTCATTCCAGCAAAAGATGCAATACAGAATGATGGTTTAATCGTCCTTACGTTCACATTTTGTTTTCGATTCCATCAAATACGTCTATTTCACAGGTAGCTTCATCATCATGGTACCATAACAGTTTTTCGTGCAATCGCTCTTTACATTTTGCAGCGTACTTGCCACAATGGCGATTTTCACAGAGGAATTGTACTATGTTGCGCATGAAAATGTTAACACAGAGAGTCGCATCAAATTTCAAAAGAAGTAGCTTTGATATTTCATGGAAACAACATTGATAATATTTCGCATTTGAACAAATTTCCTGTGTTTGCAATGAAGGGTGTTCAGTTTATTTTCAACAGCATTTAGACAGGTTGTTCTTTGTTCATGTCCAAACTGTACTGAACACCAAAAGCCAATTTAACCAACAGAGGACACAATTTTAATACAGTAGAAAGTGATAAGTCAAATTTTCAAGTAATATTACGCTAATTTTTTGTTCATTTGTTTACCTGAACAACATGAAAAATGTATTTGCTATAGTTAAAACATCAATAAGGCCACACCAAATTAATGTCTTGTTCGTCGGATTTCCCGCACCTAATTTTCGATTTTTGAAAAAAAAATATTTTTATTTTTTTTCTACCGCCCGCACCTCCAATATTTTTGCGCTGGGTCGAAATTATTTGGGACGAAAAAAAAATATTTTTGCGCTTGGTCGAAATTATTTTGGACGAAAAAAATCCCTCGGATTGATTAGAAAATGTTCTTGATGTTCTTGGACAATGCGCCGATTCAAATAAGTGCCAGGAACCAACGCATTTACAAGTAAGTAATTATGTAGTTCGATTAACTTTTTTCCTGTTCGCTCGATGTAAAATCAAGAACACACAAAGATGGCAGCGCCCTATGTGTTTATTGTTTGCTGCAGAGACGAGGCACACACCATTTTCACTTGGACGGCCGTGCAGCAGCCAACTTACCAAACCTTCATAGATCTGTTTAGGGAGGCATCCATCTACAACAAGGTAGAATTGTCTCCAGATAACATCCTTTACGCTAATGCGAGCACTAATCCTTCAGTAACTAACCCAATTAAAATTCCAAATCTTGAACTACATGTACAATTTGCCGTCGATATTCAGTTACGATATATCGAGTTCGTATTAAATTCAGAACGACTTCCATCCCCTTCTAACGTCACTACTAAAACCAACAATGCATTTTCTGTACTTTTAAATGCACAGAAAAGGATAAGCTTACCTCCTAAGCCAGAGAACTTAAACAAAAAACTAACCGGGCCACAACAACTTCTGTGTAATTTGATTGATTGGGGTGAACAGCTTGGTTCTGGATGGACACAAGATTCACTTAACAGTGGCAAACGTGTTTTTGATAAGTTGACCTCAGCATTGTGGTATGTTGACCACTGCCAACTAGGTAACTCTTGACATGATATCAAACATAATACTTGAACTTATTTACTTTTTTTTTATTTTATCGCTCTTCGCTCGCTCAATTAAATGAGGATTGAAAAAAAATATATATTTTTTTTTTTTTCGCTCGCTCGCCCCAATTTTTTCACCCAAAAATCCGAAGAACAAGAAATTAATTTGGTGTGGCCTAAACATGGATTAACAAAGAATGAACTCATAATGTAGTGAATCCTTATTTGTTGAAGAAAGATGTCGGTACATCATAATTTTTTTTTTAAATCCAGATTTTTTAAACAATCAGGCTATTTTACAAGTATATTGTCTGTTAGAAATATATGGTAAAAAATATCTTTTCAATCGGTTATACATTGCAATGGTTCTTATTAGAGATGTTTTAACCAATACTGGATGAAACAATTCAAACATTTTATGTTCAGATGAGCCAGATACATCTTTCCAGGGTATCCAACAATCCTGAAAAACAGGGTAATTACTATTTCATGGAAGCCAATGCTGATCTGCCTTTAAACCAGAATCTGAGCGCTGCTGTGGGATTTACAACCTCTTCTGTAAGTGACGTCATATCAAGAAAACGCAACATGTGATATCACTATTTGCAAGCAAAAAACAATATTTACTCCATATGGTCACTTTGTTTTCATATTGCCATATGGGGCAAATATTGCTTACTGTCAGAGCATGGTGACGTCATATGTGACGTTTTCTGGAAATGACGTCACTTAAAGAAGAGGTTGGAAATCGTACAGCGGCGCTCATATATAGAGTACCAGCAGACATTATTGTTTTTGAAAAGATATTTTAAACTATATTAAACAATAAACCTGAACATGTTCAAGCAGCAACAAAGAATTAGAAGTGAAAACTGAAACTACATACTTGATGATCTTGCAGCTGTAGATTCTGAATCATTGAAGTGAAAATGTTTTTTAAATAGATTGAGGCATAAGTATTTTACTTCCATTGATTAAATAATTTTTATTTCTTTTCCACTCAGTATACTTCACTTTCGATGATAACGCCCGTACTTCGAAATCCTAACTCTCATTTTAATCTGGAAATTTTTCAAATTTAAACACTAAGATCCGAGTATACAGGGGTTTTTAATTCCAAGATTGCCTGAAGCTAAAGTCTGATAAAATTTGTGCGAACATAACGAACATCGAGATCAATCTCCGACTTAACAATCTAACTTTAACGAAAGCGAGATATCAAAATCTTCTTTTAAAACTTTATTTCACAGTTAGCATAAAATTTCATGCTATACCAGAATAATAAGACAATGAATGTGAATTAAACGCAAGTCAATCTGATGAGATATACTTTTTTATTCGACAGCCGAGAGATTGAGCAAACGAGACTCTAAAAGCTTTTCACAGGATATAATATGAATTATTTCTCAGTTTATACCGGATGCAACATGTTTGTTCCACTCAACAATCAGTGAGAACTATAAGATGGGTTGTCATGCCAGTATAATATAAACATCTGCATTTCATTTTTTGTCTCCAGTAAGATTGAGCGGAATTTTCATGATAATCCCATAATACAACTTGCAGCGTCTCGGAAGTCCACACATTATAATGCTTCAATGTGACCGACATATTATAAGTGAAACACAGTAAACTTTCACAAAGCTATATTCATTATAATAACAAAACTACTTACAATATTAAAATGGTTAAAAGGAACTCAAGAACTTGTCCAAAAATTGTAAAATTTCATAATGTTATAATGTTCAGCCAGCCATGAAAGTGCTACTGTAACATGGAACACGACAAACCTCAATAATAAGACAACCCTAGGGACCCTTGAAAACTAGAGGTGGTCTTAATATTGGGGTTGAATAAAGAGCAAAACAGTGAAAATGGACTTGAAAATTGTGTTATATTAATTTTGATGTGGTCTTACTATTGAGGTAGTCTTTTAAGTGAGGTTTTACTGTATACATCCGTGTCTCTACAAGGTTATCAGCAATACTTTACAATGCATGCAGAGGCCCGTCACAATGTACTTGAAGATCCCTATAAGATGCCAAACATCACAAGTTAAGTATTATAAAGAACACATATCTGATATAACCAGTGTACTATCCCTCTAATCACCTAGATCTATAGCAAACTATTTGAAAACAACCCTCCATTTATCTACCATCAAACAGTCGGAAGTAAATAAGACACAAATCTGACTGGAAATGGTTATTTAATTGACATCCATAAGAATTCATGTTTTACAGATAAAGTCTTGTATTATAACAACAAAAGACTGTTTTGGTCAATCATGAACAACCATAGAAATAGATGAGACAATAATTTTCAGCAGTGGCATATTCAGTATAAACATTGTTGGCCACTTTTCCACAAACAAAATGTTTTTAAGACTCAGCGGCAGGTTCCAAAAAGTGGCGGGTTTTAGGTCTTTTGCATGAGGAATTGCTGCTCAATTGTTGGCAGAATAAATGCCCATTTTTTTCAAGTCTTTACATTGATACTTGTTTGCCAAGGCTTGTATGTTTCATATCTGTACATTCCTGAACAAGAGATGAAAGGAAAGATACTAAAGACATCAACTTTAGTGGACTATGAAATTTCAGTGATCAAAATAGTACCACGAAAAACTGATGGTGATTATGATTATATGCCAAGAATTACAAAACATACTCTGATTATGAATGGAAAATATTTGCGGAGTATGCATTTTCTCAGCATGGAGTAGGACAGGTATGGAAATCTGCACCAACGTAGCTTATCAATATAATTTATAACCATATATTTAACATCTTAACAATTTACATGCATGCGTGAATAACTTCATAATACAACGAGACTGAAAACTAACATCTACTCGGTTTATTTAATAAGTTAAATTTGTCTGATTTAAAGCCCTACGCCTGCGCTAACATCATTTACTTATCATATGAATAGCGCTGCATTGGCAAATACGTAATTCAGCCATTACATGCCTTATAAATTTTTCTAATCACATTCACTCATACAAAACAGATACGTAATACTTCGTATGGATCCTTTGCACACCACAAGTATCAATATAAATTAAATACTGATGTATTCAATGGAGCAAACAGTATTACAGATTTCAGCAACATACAGAGGTATAGAATATTGTCATAATAATGTGACAGCCTGATTCAATGTCAAGGAATTCCCGGCATCAGGTCAAAGGTTTCATCAAGCAACGCTTCTATGTCAGCTAGATATATTCCCCTCAAACAGGGAAATAGACGAAACTCTAACCCTACTCTATAACACTAACACAACAGAATTAAGAACATGAGGAATTAAGACGATTTCAGTTTTATGGACCGTAACATGCAGTTTTACCTATATTTCAGACAGACATCATCTTGTAATCAGAGTTAAAGTAGCCTACAGAAGAAAATCATTGTGTCTCAAGTCAGAAGCAAGCATGCATGTATCAATGGTACAATAAAATCAGTCTCAGATCTGTCCTTGCAACATGACAATAACTCCATACAATAGCTTGAAGCATTGGCACTTGAGGTTTTATCGCCTGTGCAGATTTTATCTAATTATCTTCATGTAATTAGTATTGTTTAATCAAATATCACATCTTGAGCGTGTCACATATCACTGTTTGTATTGCGCTACAGGGTAAAAACAAGATGTGAGCAATCACACAAATCACTCTCCATTAGCTGCAACAGGCAAGTTTAAAAGCAGTAAAAAAGAGCTAAAACGCAATTCGATAATGTTTTACAATTATTTGTGATGTTCCAAACTCTTATTATACAGATCATATCATTATTCCTGTATTCGCAGAAGAAGGAAAAACTACACCTGGTAAGATTTTAATTCATGCTACAGCAAATGTTCGTCATCTGCTAATGTTACATACAACATATTTATCAATATAATAACAGCCTGCCTCACTTGCCCTTTGACCTTGACATGTAAAAATAAATTCCGGCAATCAGAAGTGGTTTGGTTTCCATTAACAGCAAGGTGACTAGGTCTAACCATTTCGGACAATCTGCTTGAATGATTATTGTTGGTAACTACTATAATTAAACAGGTTAGTGTGAATAGTTTTAACCTACAAGGTTGTTTCAACACACTTGCACCAAGGCTGCTTAAGACTTGACGACCTTGAAGATATAACTCTAGAACATGTACATCAGAAAGTATACAAATAACTGCAGTTTCAAGATTCTGCCAAGATGAAAGATAATGAAGAATTTGCAAATTGGTAAGAAATCACTGACACAGCACAAATCTTTGAAGCAATTAGAATTGAATCTTTCTTTAAACTTAAACACAGAGAATTCATCCAAACAACTTCAATCATCAACATCCAGCAATTTTCTGCACTGATGTAAACAACAAAAAGCTTTGAAATACAAATATCAAAGGTCACAACCAAGTAGTTAAAATCCCAGGAGCATATTCATAACAGTGATTATAGTTACACCTTAAGTTTCTCTGTTGATTTTGTAAATGAAGTGTACTGCATTAACCTCCTAATTTTAAACCACAGCCATTTATACCTAGTCTAACTACACTTCAGACAACCATACATTAATTCACAATTTTATTTTTCTTGTGATGTCAAAGGAAGCTAGCTGTACTTCAAAAATCATATGAGTAATGTTTGTTGAGGGAAGGGAAAAAGAAATTTAATGGTGGTTCAATAAAGCGTAATTATTAATACAGATGATGTTTGCATGAACGTTTGCAAATTCACCTTCTATGCAAATTATATGTAAAACTCAAAATTGCCTGAAATTCATTTATATTATGAATCAATAAGATGTCAAGGTTACAAATCTTGATTAACAAGCAATAGCATATTTCAAACATTTAAAGAAAAAAAACATATAAAGGCTGAATGTTTAAAAGTAGAGAACAATTATTTAATAACAATTAATGAAGTTTTGTAGCAAAGATATCTAAATTAACATCAGTACAATTTATATGTTATGTATTCTAAGGGAGTCTATTGGCACAGTTTCTATTGGTACATATATCTTGTATTTTAAGGTAGTCTATAGACATGGTGAAGTTTGTATTGAAGCATATGTCTCATGTTCTGAGATAGTCTATAATCTAATTTATACCAATCTTGTGTTTTAAGGTAGTCTATAGACATGGCACAGTTTATATTGGAGCACTAATCTATATCAGTCATTGTTTTAATATAGTCTATAGATTATAGATTATTCCAGTATTCTTAGGAAGTCTATACACCCTTTCAATTATACCGTAAATAGAATTATCTGCCCTTCGATGACGTCATTAGAGGATAAACAATTACTATAACGGTAATATCTAGAGCGCGAAATGGCGACGTAACCAATTTTTCGGCGATGGAATGAAAGACAAGGTATGTTACAGATGTAATTTGTTTTAGGATGCATTTTGAGATATATAAAAAAACTTATACCTAATGGATTTTGCGAAATTGCTTTAGTTAGATGCTTAATATTTGTTTGTCACATAATTTTGCGACATACTGGGAATTTTTATTTCACAAACTCAGTCGTTAATATGGGTACCTTAATATGGACTTGGAACCGTATTTTGATGTTAATGTGAAATCGTACGCATGTCTGAAGAAGAACCATACATATTTTTCGTCATTTCAGTCATGGACCGACATATGAAAGAACATGGATATAGCCAAAGACCTCAATGCCACAGATGCGCTACGCCAGCTATGGCGCATCGATACAATGTTATCAGCAGACGCACTGTCTAAAACAATGTATTTATGTAAAAATAAAATATTAACTCACTGTCTGTTTGGTTATTCCTACTCACATAAAAATTATATTGTTTATAGTCACTTTTAAAAGAAATCTCTTCTGAAAACGGGACATAGCGCTATAATCCATAAATTATTTTTAGACGTCTTTCGTGGCTGAATGGCCATTTAGTTTCAATGTTTAAACAATTTCTGTGTTCTCGTAAGAATTGATAATTGACAGTTATTAATTGCCTTTCTTGTATTTTAATTAATTTGATTGGTGGATGCCTATTGTTTTGCAATTCATAAACCACGCCCTCGGCAGATCAGTTCTACTGGTCACTACTGTAATTGAAAATTGCCCTAGGTGTCAGCTGTAAAAACACAAGAGTCATAAAACCCCAGGAGATCTTTATTATATGTGTTAATTCATATTGCTATTTCCTGTTTGATAGAATTAGTGCCTTTGATAATTGAAAGGTTTAGGTCATATCAGTCTGTGATCTCAATTTGTAATAAACACAATGAGATTACAACTGTCTGTCACCCAAAAATATTTATACTTCAAAGATTTAGCCAGCCTCTTCCGACATTTTTGAATGTTAATTCATGTTCAGAATTAAATTTATGCCAAAACCCTTGTCTAACACAGACAATAAAGACATTGATTTGACCTACTTAATTTATATTTTGCTGGGTAAAATAGACGACTTGTGTACACAAAACATGACATGCTGGCGTGATCTACATCATTTGTTTAGTTGATCTTTACACATTTACATGATTATGTAAGCCTTGATTGTTTTTCACAGCAGCCTTTTTAAAATATTTTATTGACATGAAAGTGTATTAAGTACAATTATACTTCGATGAAAATATCAAAAAATGAAGAAGTTATGAAGCATTAATGCTCTGAAAATTTCTTTAACTGGGATTGTTTGATCACCGTTTATGGAATAACTTTTAATATTAACCACATATTTTTTGAGGATTTGTCATCTTAAACGATTGCTTTTTGCATTGGGGTAAGTTAAATATATGGTACTTGTTGTGAAAATCAGAGAATTTATAGGAAACTAACCGCGAGTATGTGAAAAAATTACGCTCCCCGTGTGCAGCGTTAATTCGTTACCTATGATTTTTTGAATGCTGTTAATGCAAAAACTTTAATATATTATAACCTAATACTTTCTCTATAGCTCTACTTTAACAAATAAAATGTCCGATTTCTACGAAAACATTAATAAATTTGCGCAACGCATAAACTTTTGTTGATGTGCAGCGTAAGCAAGCAGCACTGGCCGTTTTGGAAATATTTTTATCCTCGCATTACGTCACGTCCGGTAGGGGACGCAACTCTTAGGCGACTTTAATCGATTAATTGAAAGGGTGTATAGATTCAGCAGTTTATACTGGTGCATATCTCTCATGTTCTGAGATAGTCTATTGTCTAATTAAACCAGTCTCTTGTTTTAACAAAGTCTACAGACTCAGCACAGTTTATTACCTTACAAATCTCCAGTATTCTAAGGAAGTCTATAGACTCAGCAGTCTATACTGGGTGCATATCTCTCATGTTCTGAGATAGTCTATTGTCTAATTAAACCAGTCTCTTGTTTTAACAAAGTCTACAGACTCAGCACAGTTCATACCTCTACATATCTCCAGTATTCTAAGGAAGTCTATAGACATGGCACAATTTATACTGGAGCACATTTCTCATGTTATAAGATAGTCTTCAGTTTAAGTTACACCAGTCTTGTGTTTAAGTTACACCAGTCTTGTGTTTTAATATAGTCTATGGACTCAGCACTCAGCAGTTTATACCAGTAGATATATCCAGTACTCTAAGGTAGACTATAGACTCTGCACAGAATGTAATAAAGCATGTCCCTGAATGTTGTAAAAAATAAACAAAGAAAAAAGACTCCATTGTTAAGGAAAAAACACACCAAAAAAGTGGGATTTTCCAAATTCAATCAGCATTCCGCAAAATACAATCAAATCCACTGAATGTTTAATTTGATTTCAAATTGAATTTTCTTTAATTTTCAATGTTTATTTTGCAAAGGATTGGGCTGCAGGATACTGGTACACAATCTGACAGTAGGACTAGTTTATCCAGTTCCGTGTCAATAACAGTAATTTTCCTATACATAACCACTATAAAACAATGATTTTACCATACTTTGCAGCTGTCCGGGTATTTTAACCAACTACTCAGCCTAGTGTGACAGGCAGACTCATTTATCAATCCCCTCTTATTACCCCTGCATACTATCTACCAGACATTTGGCTTATCAGCTACTGTAAGTGCAATCAATTGTTTCAGAACTGACAATGTGATTTATGTAACAATAACACTACACAATGATGTCGTGTCAGCTTTTATTGTTTTGTCCTTGTCAATATGGGAGATTTGTCGTATAGCATGCCAGTCTGAGAAAATGTTGACAAATCAAGATTAATGAATTAAACCCACATTTATGAATGTTTTACCACGTTTATGAATGTTTTACAACATGTTAACAAGAGTGGCAAACTGTCACAAAATAAGTCCTATCCTAAATCAAAGCTCTGATTTAAACAAGACAAATTCTAAGTACTATCTATAATCAAAGGGTGATAACTCCCGAGTGACTTGACTGGTTATCCAACTTGTACGAGATATTATGCCCATACACATTTTGACCAAATTTGGTGATGATTGGACAAATGCTTCTGAAGTTATTGATCAGACACCTAACTAGACCCAACAATAAAGCAGGTGAAACTATAATACGTCCCATTCTATGAACAGGCATATAAAAATTGGCCATAACTTGTCTCCCAAAGGCTATAACAACTGTTAGTTGTACAATTAAAATAAAGTCATGTTTTGAGGAACATGAAAAATTGGTCAATGGCGCTACCAGGATTCGAACCCAGGTCTACTAATTGCCGGTCTGTTATGATAACCACTACACCACAGCAACCTGACGTCATTTTCGTGTAAATTTAACTTATATGAAGTTGACTAAGGTTAACTACACTTTGGACGAAGTACAGGGCAAATTTTTACATCCGCCACACAGCACTTAACACCAGCTGTAGTAATATTGAAATAAAGTCATGTTTTGAGGAACACGAAAAATAGGTCAATGGCGCTACAGGGATTCAAACCCGGATCTACGGATTGCCTGTCCGTTATGCTAACCACTACACCACAGCGACCTAAGGCAATACTATATCCAGAGCAACACCTTCTGGAAGAAATAATGAAACAAACGAAGTACCTGGTGTTCAGTGACCACTCTCTGTAGTTTTCTATTTCTTTTGTTATCTTCTGTCCTGAAATAAAATAAAATATCATAGCAATGATAAATATATAATGTCATGATAATTGGCATTAATTAGATCAAAGAAATACAATAATGGCTACATACAATAAACTATTTATTTACATTGTTACATTTCAATGTGTCTTTGTAAACAGGAATGTTAATTAACCAATTTGTAAGCTTAATTAATAAGATAGTCTTCCAATTAAAGGGTCATGATTTGAAGTGAGTACCAATACAAGCTAATTGGGAGACAGGTTGTTATATATAAAAATGCTGACTCAAGAAAACACAGTATAAGTTAATACAAATTTATGAGATTTTGATGGAAGTACTTAATGCTTGTTTGAAGCATTATCAAGTCTAATTCCTGTAAATATCTGTGCTGGTCTCCTATGTAATGTAAGGTACTGCATACAACCACACTAATTGATACTGCATACAACATCAAGGCAGTGTTACTGCATACAACAAAAAGGCAGCGATACTGAATACAACCACACTAATTAATACTGCTTACAACAATAAGGCAGTGATACTGAATACAACAAGAAGGCAGCGATACTGCATACAACCACACTAATTGATACTGCATACATCAAGAAGGCAGCGATACTGCATACAACCACACTAATTGATACTGCATACAACAAGAAGGCAGCGATACTGCATACAACCACACTAATTGATACTGCATACAAGAAGGCAGCGATACTGCATACAACCACACTAATTGATACTGCATACAACAACAAGGCAGTGATACTGCATACAACCACACTAATTGATACTGCATACATCAACTAGGCAGCAATACTGCATATTACCACAAACTATATTATACTACATTCAACACCAATGCAGTAATACTGCATTATTACCACATAATCAGCGATACTGCATACGACAATGAACGCTGTGCATCCTACCACTAAATCTAAAAATTATTGACCTACGTTTCAATACAAAAAATAAACTGCACTTACAGATTGAATGATATTCATACAATCAGTATAACGTTAACTTCTCAAATAAAATCTTTTACATATATTCCGTATTATGCGAAATTTGTATGAGTAAATTAAATGAATGCCTTCAAAACAAACATGCTAGGGCGTTTTAAATTTTCTATCTAAAGCATCATGACATATCATATATAAATTTCAATAGCTTCATTGTAAATAACAATATATCACAATTAAGTCTCATCTTCCTTTTTAAAGCACTGTATGAAGAAGTATGACAGATACCAAATATATCTCAAATTTAATGACATAAAACATGACTTATAATATATCACTGTATTAAATTCTTGATTTACGGTTATATAGCACAATAGCAGAATAGAAAATTTTGTCAATTCACAAAGTATAATACAATTAAATTATCCTATTTTTGATGAAATAACATACGAGCGGACAATATAACTCAGTTATAGAAACAAATATGTCACAAATAAAATGCCTCATAGATTTAAAATGTTTATTTTGTGATAAAAATATATGTAAATTTCGTATTTCTATTCTATGATAACAGTTTCAATTCTATCCTATGCTAGAGTACTCAGTGAATACAATGTACCAATATACCTGGAACATATTGGTACATATTGATGAAAAACCAGACAAACCTATAGGTTCATATTCATATTGATGAAATACAAAGATAAGTAATAAATGATTGATTGTATTGCTTTGTTGCAGATATATGGCTACATGCATGCTAAAAACCACAACATTTGTGCAATCCTTTAAGACAGAAACCAAAACAATAAATGCCTGTGAGAAGTTAATATAAGCTTCAATCGAAACTAACACCAGAAAAGACTACCCACGATCTGTGAGGTTATCAGTCTATTCTTTGAAAATTTATCTCCGTTGAAATCTCCATAAATGCCAATGATTTGTGGAATAAAATAAACTTGTCTGCACTTATATATTTTCACATTAAGATCCTAACAGACAAGTAGGTGTAATTCCCATCTTAGAACCTTAAAAAACAGCAGTAAATGTTCTCTGTCTGGACAAATTGTATCAAGTGTTTCCTTATTCTTTCCTATATTCAAAGACTTCCTGCACCTTCATCAAGTCTCTAGCCTACCTTTCATATCATGAGTTTCTGTTTTATACTGCATGACTTTTGATTTTATCAAATCTTTCATCTGTGCTACAGTCATTATTGCAAGGATTACACACAGCTATAAAGTTTGATGTTCCAAAACTAAGAGATTAAATGGCCCGAATACAATTGCTGTGATAGTCAATGTTCAACATATTACTTAATAATAAATATTTTGTTAGCTACACATTTGAATTTAAAACATACAACACAATTTAAGCAAGTTTTGAGCACTTATGAGACAATTAAGCTTTTCATGCATACACTCCGAAATTATGAAGCTGTACCAAGGAAAGACCAACGTTGTCATCATCTATAATTATTGTTGTCACTTACTCTTCACTTTTGACAAGTTTTATAAACATTTATGCTGTTTTAACAGCGTAGGAGCAAAAAAAGAACATTTTAGATTTTAAAGTCTAAATCCGAGTTTCAGTCTTAAATTGTTTGTGAATAAGACCCCTGGGAATGTAGAAACAGACAAGACAATATAAGAAACAAGTGATGTATATGCCCCCCTGTGACCTTGACCTTTGACCCTGTGACCCAAAATCAATAGGGTTCCTCTGCTACCCAAGATGAATGTGTGGACCAAGTTTGAGGGGTTCTGGAGTCATTGATCGGAAACAAAAAGGTTACAGACGGACCAACCGACCGACCGACCACCATGTGCAAAGCAATATGCCCTCTCTTCTTCGAAGGGGGGGGGCTTAATAATAACGCAAAGCACCGACTCATCAGGATTTACATGCAAACATTTGGACTTATTTTACTGACACCGAGGGCTCAACAGGTTTTTACAGTAATGAGAGTTAATGCCAGTGGCAACATGGGACGCAGTCCACTGACATGGATAAATGTTAATCTACCTTTAAAAAGCAGACATTTAAAACTTGTGGAGATGTTTTACAGCTAATTTGATGGATAGCGATCAATTAGACTCCAATGTTTGAACCGGAAACCAGGTAAAGGAGATCATATCAATACCCATAATCTCCTGCTTCCCAGGGGCTCCGAGAGTAAATTGCTAATCCACTTTGTAATTCCTGAGAATGGATTATACATAAAGTCCACAAGTAGCTTGAAATACATCAAATCATACCACAACAGCTGTCAAGAAAATAATTGTTTCTGCTTTTTACATGAATAAACAAATTTTTGTGTTTATTTTTCATTTGTTCCCCTGAAGGCCGCAGGTTTTGGAAGGTACACACAGACATGAACATAACTTGCTGTTGGGAACTATTAACTTACAAAGACTCGTATTTAACTACCAATGTGCAGGGGAAATTGCTGATGTTTCATTTACATTTTCCACGTAATGTATTCAACATAATTATGCTACTACATTTGTAATAACCACATCCTGAAATGTTTTTGAGTTTAGATTGAACTAAAATATATTCTTCATGTAGGAAATTAGTTTTATAAGAAACAGTTGCTTATATAAATTAATAAAATTTGTTATGAAAATGTTTCCAGAAAAAACTAGAGCTATCACTGAAGGTGATTAATACCCCCACAATACCGCTTTGTCAGACATATTTTTGATAAATTCAAAGATGGCCGCCAGTCAAGACAATGAAATTATCTATCACTATCTATCACTACAGGACCACAATCAGAATGTGCCGACAATATACACAACTAGGCTTGGTAGAAATAATTCATGGAAAACCATGTTATGTGACATGACGGAACAAGTGGTGATTCCCATATAGCCCCCATTGCATATTTTGAAGTGGGGTTATAATAAGAATTGTGTACATTTTAATATTTCGGAGGTGATATGAATACCACAGTATGGGAGTCAGGTCAAAATCAACGAGTCCAAAAGCAACCCCAAGCAAGCTCTCCACATTTTCTTACTATACACCAAGTTTGATGTCAATATGATCAACAAAACAAAAGTTATTCGCCAGGAACCAAATTTCTATTTTTAGTAATGGTGACCTTGACCTTTGTCGGGCCGAACCCAAAAGTAATCCCAAGCGAGCTCTCCACATGTTCTTACTGTACACCAAGTTTGATGTCAATATGTTCAAAGAAACTCAAGTAATTCGCCGGAAACCAAACTGCTATTTTTAGTAATGGTGACCTTGACCTTCGTCAGAACAGGTCCAAAAGCAATCCCAAGCAAGCTTTCCACATGTTCTTTCTGTACACCAAGTTTGATGTCAATATGATCAACGAAACTCAAGTTATTCGCCGGAAACCAAATTGCTAGTTTTAGTAACAGTGACCTTGACCTTTGTTGGACCGATCCCAAAAGCAATCCCAAGCGAGCTCTCCACATGTTCTTACTACACACCAAGTTTGATGTCAATATGATCAATGTAACTCAAGTTATTCGCCGGAAACCAAATTGCTATTTTTAGTAATGGTGACCTTGACCTTTGTCGGACCGAACCCAAAAGCAATCCCAAGCGAGCTCTCCACATGTTCTTACTATACACCAAGTTTGATGTCAATATGATCAAGATAACTAAAGTTATTCGCCGGAAACCAAATTTCTATTTTTAGTAATGGTGACCTTGACCTTTGTCGGCCCGAACCCAAAAGCAATCCCAAGCGAGCTCTCCACATGTTCTTATTGTACACCAAGTTTGATGTCAATATGATCAATGTAACTCAAGTTATTCGCCGGAAACCAAATTGCTATTTTTAGTAACAGTGACCTTGACCTTGGCCCCACCAGCCCCAATATCGAACTTGACCTGTATCTTCTGATGTTACACCTGTGTACCAAAAATTTTTCAAATCTGTCTAGCCTTTCATGAGTTATCGTCCGGAAACCATGAAAACCGACAGACCGACCGACAGACCGACCGACCGACCGACTGACAAGCTCACTCCTATATACCCCCTCAAACTTCGTTTGTGGGGGTATAATAATGTTTTTACTATGCGAAACTTTGGTAATTTTTAAACTATCAAGTTCTTAAGATAAAACAAAGTAGTAAACTGAACAAGATATCAGATACAGTCAACTCTCACAGATATTTTTTACAACAGAATGTTATTTTAACTACACCAACTCCATGGAAATGAATCTGCACATCACATTGTATCATTGACCAATTCCAATACACCAACAACATGAACTATCTTGGTCGGCGCAATTTGAAGGTTCAGATTTGTTGTGCAACATAAAAAATGACGAGATGTTACGATTGCTGGTCTCTCCAGATCAAAATGGATCTCAGTAAATTCATCGAAATTCAGTGAATTTCAGTAACGTACCCTTTAGCGAAAGGTTAACCAATCCAATAGAAATTGCCTTGGTGGTTAACGTAAGATTTGATTGGTTTACACAACACTGATACGCAAATAGCAAAACCATGTTAGTACGGCTGCACCGAAAAATAAATCCAAAAATCCAGTGAACAAACATGGTCATTATACTGAGTTGACTGTACAGACTAACATCAAATATAACTGTTCTCTCCTTATTTTATCAATGGTTTACAAGTAAACAGCGATGCTTAATATACAAAAAAATGGTGCGACAGTATTCTTATAATGCAAATTCATGTTCAGTTACATCTGGCATATATATTATATACTTCATATCAAAACTATCTTAATTTGGAAGCAAAACCTGACTGAAGTATTGAATATTTGCTCATTAGCCACAGTTCCTGTCAGGTTACCATAATTCAAACTAGAAATTGTTGCAAGTCACTATGCTGGGAGTGATCTATACAGTCTGAGATGTTTTGGAGAACAAAATTCTAACATTATGAGTTATGAACCGACTGATACTATGTAAAGTGTAATACATGTATTTATATACCCTTCACCTCGTCTCTCTCACACTTATACATCATACGGATTAAATAACAGTTTTAATATGCATGTCATTTTTCCCACTTGTGACTGAATTACACCCTGAATACAAAAATCAACAGTTTAATAAATAAATATGTTGTTTATACCAAGAGGTGAATGCGAAACAGGTCTATCTGCATACAAACAATGAAGCAGATAGACCTGTTTTGCTTTCAGTCCGCGTTTCAGTAAATTCTAAAGGCAATAACTTCATACAAGTTTTTGGAGACTTTTTTTGTATCTGAAATGAAAACAATCAATTTTTAAAAAATAATGAAGTAACACACCTGCCTAATAATCAGGCAAAAACTAATCTTATACTGTACAAAATAGTTGTATGGTACAAGTGTAATTGATGAAAAAAACGACAGGTAATTTTGAACTTGTTAGTGTATCAAACTTTTACAGGTGTTGCCCTTAACTTAATTACATGTTTAATGTAGCATAGAAACAATTGTAAGGAATAATTACTTTTTAATTATTGCTAATTACTCATAGACTGTCAAATAACATCTTTACCACTTTTTAATGGTATTATTATGGAACAAAAAAAGGTTAACATAATTTTCAAACATGATTCAAAATTTCAAAAAAATTCCAGGCAGTATACAGGAGAATATTTTGCTATATAAATTAACAATTTATGTTTAAGATTTGGACAGCAGAAGGTGACATCAAATCTATTCAACCTGTATATGTGTATAGAAGCAGACAAACTATGTTACTTTCACCCCTCCATATCCTCCGTCATCAGCTGTTGCAATGAGATATCGGAAGGCCCGATGGCTGCCTCCCCTTTGTGCATGAGGAAAGGGCCATAAGTATGGGAAACATCATAAAACCAGAATGTGCTGACAATGCACACATCTCCTTTCGGTAGTGAAGCGTTCCGTTAATAAAGTTGGCGGTTGCCGAGAAATAGCATGGCCACCAATGCAGGACGGACACACGCAGTAACGCACAGACAGAGGAAGCAGCCGCTATACCCTCCCCGTCAGGGAGCCTAATAAAAACTGGATATATAAATAACATATTAAAGGGAACAGTTGGAGTACATAAATCAGCTATTTGTCATATATGGGTTAGTGAAGTTTAATTTCTATGAACAATATTTACTTCCCTCCTTCATCAAAATATTTAAACGTGTCAGGTTTTTTTCTAGCAAAACCACAAAACCACATACATAACCACACAAATAAATAAAACACATGCAAACATCATACACACTTTGAACCATTGGATACTATTGCAATCTATTAAGTACTGAAATAACATTGCATTATGGTGTAATTAAAAAAAAACACAACAGACAAGCCTTGTGATCAAACAGTTATAACAAGTCATGTTTGAAGGTAAAAAAATCCTAGCCAAATTTCTATCATCCCTTTATCGAATCACCTCTACTTGGTTTAATGATCCTGTGTATAATTTTATATACTTAAACATTCAATTCATTTAAAAAGCAGACTTTGACTTCATTGATGTAAAAAATCTTTCATTGATACTAAAATATCAATGAAAAAAATTACTGACACCTCAAGTGTGAGAAATCGGTGAAATGTTGAAATAACAAATGCGTTAATCTGTAACGGTATATATATATCTGCCAATAATGAAAAAGAAACAGACAGTGTTAGTATACCAGTTGTCCGAGAGGAACACAAAATCTGCTTTGAATTTTCAAGTAGCAATGTCTTTCAACTAGACCAATTGTCACTTGTACTGACGACTGACATTCCCTTAAATTAAAATATCAAAACTACCATTCTGTAATCAGGCATACAATAGATGACAATTCCCGCTGATCATTATTAACGAACCTTAACAAAAAGGTCTGCCACAAAAATGGCTGCACTGCGATGCCTTCCTGCGACTAATCTAGCTCTTAACTACTGAAAAACATTTAATATAATCAGAAACAACCCATTCTGACATCAAATCGTAGAATACAGTAAAACCTCACCTCACAAAATTAAGAACACAATTTGCAAGTCCATTTTCACCGTTCCGCTCTTTATTCAACCTCAATATTAAGACCACCTCAATATGGAGACCAGTTTTGAAGGGTGGTCTTATTATTGAGGTATTACTGTACTTCCATAATCCTAGACCAAATTACATCGAATCTAAAACAATACACTGGGTTACAAAAAAACATCAAAGCACACACACTGGGATAGATTTCGAGGGTAAATTGTTAACTCTAATTTTGTAATGAAGTTGGACAATCAGATAATAGAAATTTGATTGGTTTTTCATGAAACATACAATACGACAGAATCTATTAAGTCAGTAAATTAAATATATTACTATTTTTGGTAAATGGGATATCACCATTACCCAAACATGAAAAACAATCACGTCAAAGGTAATGGCTACCAAGTCATAAATAACAATCTAGACACATTTACTTGTTTTAGTAAAATAATCCACTTCTATAACTCTCTGTAACCAGGTTATATGAGATTAATATCACAAGGAAATCTCTTATATTATCCCTTCAAGTCAAATGGTATAATATGTTGGTTTCTGAGTGCCACTATATAGTGAATATCTACATTATGAATCTGCATTAGGATCGTCTTTGGTTAACAGAGTACAATATAAGTGCATATATGTACGCATAGTGATACATTGTATGTTAACTGTTTCCATGTTTAGTTTTCTATGAATACCGTACAACTGCATGAAAAGGCCAATGAATGGAGCCAGCAGCCGTGGAGTGGAGCCAGCAGTTGCAGTGATAAAGCTACTTTTTAGGAAGTCACACATATTGTCTGTGCCTTTAAACTTCAGGCACCATTTAAATAAAGTTGGCATGAAAACAGACTGAGAAATATATACATTGGGATCATACCTCTGATTGAATCAGTGCATACATATATATTTATTTCCAATCAAACATTTCACATGATCGTTTCTAAACACACCATTTCCTAAGCTCGGCCTAATAAGCCACCATTAGGTGCAAAGACCAAATAGGGCAAAAATGAAAGTATCAAATGAATGGCAATGAATATGCAAGTTGTTTGAAGACTTGTGAACTTGCATATAATATAACCACCTTAGATACATTAAATATGACATAAGCGTAAAGAATAAAATGAAAACATAAACTGGTACAAGTTGATTCAACGTTTCGCTGCTTATCAACTTTTCTAGATGGGTAAATATAATGATGTCATGTAATAGATTACAATGATTTTGTATCCTTTATGAGCTAAATGAGTGAAGATGTAAAGTATCTAAACTCAGCTTAAGAACACATTATATCAAAATTCGTATTGGTATTGTTGAAGTAAATACTAAAAAAGCATTTCTGTGAAACTTTGGTGTTGATTTAGTTAGGAAAAGTGACTAAATTCCTTGAATATATGCTGCAACAACAGAAACTGCATAAATGCATTCAAGCAGCAGTGTTAACATCATTGGAATTTCAGAAATTGGTTTCTTGGTCTACTGCATGTTCAGATAACACATTAATACTTTCCTTGGCACGAGGTAACACAGACTGTAATTATGTATTTACATTGGAGATCATTTAAGATTTCTATTCAATTATTTAACAAATTGTTGAGATACTTCATACTTGATCATGAAGAATACTTTTACTACAACAATCAGCAATGATTAAATGATAACGCAATGTACCCTTATTGAAACAATTAGCAATATGAGGAGGATGGCACATTGTATCTTAGTGCAAACAATCAGCAATGTGTATGTACTTTATTACATCTATCAGCAATGTGTATGTACTTTACTACAACTATCAGAAATGTGTATGTACTTTACTACAACTATCAGCAATGTGTATGTACTTTACTACAACAATCAGCAATGTGTATGTACTTTACTACAACAATCAGCAATGTGTATGTACTTTACTACAACAATCAGCAATGTGTATGTACTTTACTACAACTATCAGCAATGTGTATGTACTTTACTACAACTATCAGCAATGTGTATTTACTTTACTACAACCATCAGCAATGTGTATGTACTTTACTACAACTATCAGCAATGTGTATGTACTTTACTACAACTATCAGCAATGTGTATGTACTTTACTACAACTATCAGCAATGTGTATGTACTTTACTACAACAATCAGCAATGTGTATGTACTTTACTACAACTATCAGCAATGTGTATGTACTTTACTACAACTATCAGCAATGTGTATGTACTTTACTACAACTATCAGCAATGTGTATGTACTTTACTACAACTATCAGCAATGTGTATGTACTTTACTACAACTATCAGCAATGTGTATGTACTTTACTACAACTATCAGCAATGTGTATGTACTTTACTACAACTATCAGCAATGTGTATGTACTTTACTACAACTATCAGCAATGTGTATGTACTGTACTACAACTATCAGCAATAATTGAATGATAACGCAATGTAGCCTAATTGCTGCAATCAACATAAGTCAATGTGCCCTTATGGCAACAATCAGCAATAGTAGAATTAAAAGTCAATGTGCCCTTATGGCAACAATCATGCACTATTAAAATAGTAGAAAGAAATGACAATGTACCCTTATGGCAACAATCATGCACTATTAAAATAGTAGAAAGAAATGACAATGTACCCGTACGGCAACAATCAGCAATAGTAGAAAGAAATGACAATGTACCCTTACGGCAACAATCAGCAATAGTAGAAAGAAGTGACAATGTGCCCTTACGGCAACAATCAGCAATAGTAGAAAGAAATGACAATGTGCCCTTACGGCAACAATCAGCAATAGTAGAAAGAAGTGACAATGTGCCCTTATGACAACAATCAGCAATAGTAGAAAGAAATGACAATGTACCCTTACGGCAACAATCAGCAATAGTAGAAAGAAATGACAATGTGCCCTTACGGCAACAATCAGCAATAGTAGAAAGAAGTGACAATGTGCCCTTATGACAACAATCAGCAATAGTAGAAAGAAATGACAATGTACCCTTACGGCAACAATCAGCAATAGTAGAAAGAAATGACAATGTGCCCTTACGGCAACAATCAGCAATAGTAGAAAGAAATGACAATGTGCCCTTACGGCAACAATCAGCAATAGTAGAAAGAAATGACAATGTACCCTTACGGCAACAATCAGCAATAGTAGAAAGAAATGACAATGTGCCCTTACGGCAACAATCAGCAATAGTAGAAAGAAGTGACAATGTGCCCTTATGACAATAATCAGCAATAGTAGAAATATAACACAGAGTTCAACAAACATTGGGTATCACAGGATGATAACACTGATTAACAACAACAATCTTAAATATCTATTTAATTTCTTTTAGCGGTTTAGGCAATTATCTGCAAATAACTGTTGAGAACACATTGTGAACTGCTATATACATTGACTTGGTTATATATATACATGATATACAATCAAGTTTTACAGTATATTTAGGTTAAATGATTTGCATACCAATTTAAATAGCAAAAATAGACTGCATGTCTTTAGAAATAAATGTCAATTACATTAACTAATTAAAATGCTGAAAGAAATATGGCAGACATTGACAGACATTTATCCTATAACATAGTGCAGGAAGTATGTGAATGGTAATACAATGTAGTATCATACAGATTGTCAGAAAGTTAATACAATACCGCGGAAAAAAACTGTATAAGTAAAAATGTGAACACTCGAGGCATTCATGGTTTGATATGTTGATTATTGTCCCCATCAGGGAGCCCATACGGCCCCTCCCCCGCCAGGGGCGTAGCTATCCCTCTTTTCATGTGGATTCATAATTGTGCTAGGGGGGTCCGCCGAAATTGTTTGAAAACAATGGTGCATTCTGGGCATTTTTGTCGTAATCATGTGGATTCAGCCGCGTACTCGCGTATAGGCAGCTACGCGCCTGAATCCACATGATTCTGACAATCAAAAATCGTTTTGAAAAAAGCAAAGCCAGATAACAGAAGATTTATCATTTCACATGTTTTAATGAGGTAAACATTATAAAAAATAAAAAATTTAAACTTAAGAAAATGATTTTGCTCAAACAACTCAAAACCTAGACGCAGCGGAAGCTTAACAAAAATATAAAACGGCATGGCCTAATACAATTTTAAAGTTAGAAATTTTTAACACTGGAAAGCCATTTTTATTGCTATAATGCATTCAAACATAGGTATGAATATTATATATTGAATAACGTCAATCAGAAAAAACATGGATGAAGAATGTACAGTAAAACCATACTTAAAGACCACCTCTATAATAAGACCACCTCAAAATTAAGAACACAATTTTCAAGTTCATCTTCAATATTTTACTCTTTATTCAACCTCAATATTAAGACCACCTCAATAAGAAGATCAGTTTTCAAGGGTCCCAAGGGTGGTCGTATTATTGAGGTTTTACTGTATTTGTCGAAATCATAATTCCACATTCTTAGATCTTAAGACTTTATCAGAAATTGATTACTGGTAATTGAAATCTCAAAATTTAAGTTTGAGACATGATTAGTATCGTTAAACAAGACCCTAGTCGTTTATAACATTCTACATATGGAAACCATGGGTAGGAGTAATTTACAATATACAGTACATTGAATTTACTATCATGACAAAGAAATGTTCACCACAATTTTCCTAATTTTATTATAAAGTATTTTGTCTCAAACTGATGTGAAGTTTATACTTAGAATGTCTGCATATCAAAATTAGGGATGCTGCAAATTATTTACAGTCTACAACTTTGAAACAAATTACAATGAAATTTGTACTTTGTGTGCAAACATGAGATTTTACCATGTATGCGTTTATATGGTTTTCAAAAAAAATCAAGATTCGATGTTTAATTCATAAAATCATTTCATTCAATGTTTATAAGATGAATAATGACAAAAAAATCCAAGAATGTTAAAGTTATCATTATGCTGGTCTCATTACAAATAATTTTAATTTGTTGATTATAAAATTGTAGATAAATTAGCGTGACCAAACATTAATGACATATAGTATAGTCACCAAACACATTTATCAGTTTTAACTATATTGTAATGTCTTGCTGCCACCTGCATATCATAATCTTGTCAAAAATCCTAACATTGTGGTATTTCCTTGTTAATATACCAATATCACATTACAAAAACGCTATGCACATAATTATGTGCGAAGAACAAACATTTTAATGCATACACTGAACATTTATAGCCAAACCTTATACATTTGTCACTACAGGGAATATACAAGTGCGTTTTGCTTAATCATGAAATTTCATTCAAAATTTTAACAAGCAGAAACACCGCTGTATGCAATTTATGAAATAAATTACAATTTGTTTTATATAGAGCTATTATTATCACACAATCTTTCATTTTAACAGTTTCATACATAAAGAGGGAGTGTGCACATTATCTATAAGAATAACATTACTATATTCAAATTTTAAATATTCATAAATGTAATAATTCTTAATTAAAATCCAATTATACAACTGTAAAATTACTTAAAATACTAACAACACATTGAACAAATGATAACAAATAAACTTACCAAAAGTTATTCACAATTGAAAATTCCAAATAAATCCAATACAAGGTAAATATTGCACAAAAACAATCCTTTAATCAAAGTCAAACCTTTAATTGTACTTTATTAAAATTACCAATCCAAACAGAATTCATGAAATTAACGGAAAACTAATATTTCAAATATTTGCCAATTTAAAAAAAATTAAGAAAAATAAATTCCACTTCAAGTTTGTTAATATTTTCTTAAAGCAATATCTTTTGAATTACATATAATCACAAACAAATTTGTATTTAAACAAAGCTAAATCCAACAATTAAGTATTGGAAACTGGCCGAATAATCCGTCAAGTTATGAGCAAGGTAGAGAAAGTCGGAATGAACAGTTTAAACCAATACTACAGTCAGACAACAGTCTCAAACCTTGCTAATAGTAAACACGCAGATCCCAATCGTTGCCTCTAAAATAGCACGCACACTGTAAATAAGCTTAACGTTTCTGTCAAATACACTATATATACAATCTACCACTAAGGTTTAAGTTTTTAACCATAATGTTATTCAATGTTCAACAGGCAATACGTAATATCGTATTATATTGAATGCAGTTGTCAGACCGCATAATAAGTTCTATCTAAATATTATTTGAAATTTAATCATACAGACCAAGTGAAGTGTTAGCATACAATTTAAACAATAGGAATGGTGTTGACAGTAACAAAATATTGTGTACTTTAATTTACCTAACAATATATTAGTACTTACAATAACTGAGCTTCTGCATAATCTGCAGTTTCATCTAACATAGCATATTTAAATCAATTCAGACAAATTGTACAAATTTCTTCACCAAGTTTTGTCTTTTTTAGACAATATCACTGGAAGGTTATTTACCAAGATAATAAAGTTGAGTTGCATTTCAGTACTGTAATTGCAAACTGGTGAAAACTATAATGCAAATAGTGTGTAGCGTACAGTAAGATGATACGAAACATCTCAGTATGCTTTTAACCATTAGTTAGGTGTTGTACGAGTATTGATTATTTATTTAAATAACATTCAATCCATACCATAATTATTACCCAAGTATTTAGTGATGCATTTGTGTCAAATAGTCATATGTTAAATTTATGACTTTCATTGTTTGCACTTTCAATACTATAACAAAATAAAGATCAGTACAAAACAGTTTCTTGTTATAATATGATAGCATGGTGTTTCTGTGTTCAGTACTAAATCATAGTCCAGTGGCTCAGTGGCAGAGCATCAATCTGCTCAGTGGTAGAGCATTTTGCTTAATGGTAGAGCATCATTCTGCTCAGTGGTAGAACATTCAGCTCAGTGGTAGAACATTCAGCTCAGTGGTAGAGCATTTAACTCAATGGAAGAGCATCATCCTGCTCGGTGGTAGAACATTCAGCTCAGTGGTAGAGCATTTTGCTTAATGGTAGAGCATCATTCAGCTCAGTGGTAGAACATTCAGCTCAGTGGTAGAACATTCAGCTCAGTGGTAGAGCATTTAACTCAATGGAAGAGCATCATCCTGCTCGGTGGTAGAACATTCAGCTCAGTGGTAGAGCATTCAGCTCAGTGGTAGAGCATTTAACTCAATGGAAGAGCATCATTCTGCTCAGTGGTAGAGCATTCAGCTCAGTGGTAGAGCATTTAACTCAATGGTAGAGCATCATCCTGCTCAGTGGTAGAACATTCAGCTCAGTGGTAGAGCATTTAACTCAATGGAAGAGCATCATTCTGCTCAGTGGTAGAGCATTCAGCTCAGTGGTAGAGCATTTAACTCAATGGTAGAGCATCATTCTGCTCAGTGGTAGAACATTCAGCTCAGTGGTAGAGCATTTAACTCAATGGTAGAGCATTTAACTCAATGGTAGAGCATCATTCTGCTCAGTGGTAGAGTATCATTTGGCTTAGTAGTAGAGCATTCAGCTCAGTGGTAGAGTATCATTTGGCTCAGTGGTAGAGTATCATTCTGTTCAGTGGCAGAACATTCAGCTCCATGGTAGAGTATCATTTGGCTCAGTGGTAGAGCATTCAACTCAATGATAAAGCATTCAGCTCAATGGTAGAGCATCATTCTGCTCAGTGGTTGAGTATCATTTGGCTCAGTGGTAGAGCATTCAGCTCAATGGTAGAGCATCATTCTGCACAGTGGTAGAACATTCAGCTCAGTGGTAGAGCATTTAACGCAATGGCAGAGCATTCAGCTCAGTGGTAGAACAGCATTCAGCTCAGTGGTAGAACATCATTCGGCTCAGTAGTAGAGCATCATTCAGCTCAGTGTTACAGCATTCTGCTCAGTGGTAGAGCAGCATTCAGCTCAGTGTCAGAGCATTCTGCTGTGGTAGAGCATCATTCAGCTCAGCATTACAGCATTCTGCTCAGTGTCAGAGCATTCTGCTCAGTGGTAGAGCATCAATCAGCTCAGTGTCAGAGCATTCTGCTCAGTGGTAGAGCATTCTGCTCAGTGGCAGAGCATCAATCAGCTCAGTGTCAGAGCATTCTGCTCAGTGGTAGAGCATTCTGCTCAGTGGTAGAGCATCATTCAGCTCAGCATTACAGCATTCTGCTCAGTGGCAGAGCATCAATCAGCTCAGTGTCAGAGCATTCTGCTCAGTGGTAGAGGATCATTCAGCTCAGTGGCAGAGCATCAATCAGCTCAGTGTCAGAGCATTCTGCTCAGTGGTAGAGGATCATTCAGCTCAGCATTACAGCATTCTGCTCAGTGGCAGAGCATCAATCAGCTCAGTGTCAGAGCATTCTGCTCAGTGGTAGAGGATCATTCAGCTCAGCATTACAGCATTCTGCTCAGTGGCAGAGCATCAATCATCTCAGCATTACAGCATTCTGCTCAGTGGTAGAGCATCATTCAGCTCAGGGTTAAATCATTCTGCTCAGTGGTAGAGCATCATTCAGCTCAGTGTTACAGCATTCTGCTCAGTGGTAGAGCATCATTCAGCTCAGTGTTACAGCATTCTGCTCAGTGGTAGAGGATCATTCAGCTCAGTGCTATGCATTCTGCTCAGTGGCAGAGCATCATTTAGCTCAGTGTTACAGCATTCTGCTCAGTGGTAGAGGATCATTCAGCTCAGTGTTACAGCATTCTGCTCAGTGGTAGAGTATCATTCAGCTCAGTGTTAAAGCATTCTGCTCAGTGGTAAAGCATCATTCAGTCAGTGTTAGAGCATCAGTCTGCTCAGTGGTAGAGCATCAATTGGCTGATTGTTAGAGCAACATTATGCTCAGTGGAAGAGCATCATTAGGCTGGATGATAGACCAACATTCTGCAAAGTGGTAGAACATTCTGCACAGTGGTAGAGCAACATTCTGCTCAATGGCACAGCATCATTCCACTCAGTGGTAGAACATCATACTGCTCAGTGGTAGAACATCATTCTGCTCAGTGGTAGAACATCATTCTGCTCAGTGGTAGAACATCATACTGCTCAGTGGTAGATCATCATTCTGCTCAGTGGTAGAACAATGGACCCAGGAACAAAGTTCACAGGATCTATTACAGTCACTATTATAAATAGTACAAACCTAGCCTAGCCTTGACATAATAAATGGCTAGTGCTTGGACTCATTGGCCTGGCAGTGTAAAAATGTATATGATTAGGTGTGGCATCATATTACATGTCTACAGGATGACATCAGTATGTGACAATACTCTAACTGCTTCAAGTAGACATCAGTATGTGACAGTACTCCAACTGCTTCAAGTAGACATCAGTATGTGACAGTACTCTATATGCTTCAAGTATACACCAGTATGTGACAGTACTCTATCTGCTTCAAGTATACATCAATATGTGACAGTACTCTATCTGCTTCAAGTAGACATCAGTATGTGACAATACTCTATATGCTTCAAGTATACATCAGTATGTGACAGTACTCTATCTGCTTCAAGTATACATCAGTATGTGACAGTACTCTATCTGCCAGTATGTGACAGTACTCTATCTGCCAGTATGTGACAGTACTCTATCTGCCAGTATGTGACAGTACTATATCTGCCAGTACTCTATCTGCCAGTATGTGACAGTACTATATCTGCCAGTATGTGACAGTACTCTATCTACTTCAAGTAGACATCAGTATGTGACAGTACTATATCTGCCAGTATGTGACAGTACTCTATCTGCTTCAAGTAGACATCAGTATGTGACAGTACTATATCTGCTTCAAGTAGACATCAGTATGTGACAGTACTATATCTGCCAGTATGTGACAGTACTATATCTGCCAGTATGTGACAGTACTATATCTGCTTCAAGTAGACATCAGTATGTGACAGTACTATATCTGCCAGTATGTGACAGTACTCTATCTGCTTCAAGTAGACATCAGTATGTAACAGTACTATATTTGCCAGTATGTGACAGTACTCTATCTGCTTCAAGTAGACATCAGTATGTGACAGTACTATATCTGCCAGTATGTGACAGTACTCTATCTGCTTCAAGTAGACATCAGTATGTGACAGTACTCTATCTGCCAGTATGTGACAGTACTCTATCTGCCAGTATGTGACACTACTATATCTGCCAGTATGTGACAGTACTCTATCTGCTTCAAGTAGACATGGTCTCCTTCTGACTGAAAAACTGTCAGCGGGATTTAAAACCCGACACAAAATCATACAATGTTCACAAATTACAACAAGTTCACTTATACTTGCAATCAATAGGATCTTAAGATATGCGTCTTTAACAAAATTTGCCATAGTAAAACAATGTGAGATTAGATCTTTATCTCGCAAGGATTTAATGGTTATCGTGTCACAGATTATATATTTAGCTCCAAATTTCATTCATAAAGTTCAGTCGTACATGACAGAGTCAGAAAAACAAGAGTTTTCGCAGGAAATGATCAACATCGCAGGAAACTATTAGCATAAGTAGCTAAATCAAACAGTCGAAAACCCATGCTCTAACATTTCATGTTTGAAATAATTAGGTCAATTTTGAATAGCGACATGGAATTAAATTCGTACTATATAATGGGAAGTTATTGGTGAGAAACATGGATATATTGCTAATGCATGCACAGTAAAACTTCAATAATAAGACCACCCTTGGGACCCTTGAAAAATGGTCAAATTAAGGTGGTCTTAATATTGAGGTTGATTTAAGAGCAAAACAGTGAAAATGGACTTGAAAATTGTGTTCTTAATTTTGAGGTGGTGATATTATCAAGGTGGTCTTTACGTGAAGTTTTACTGAACTAAGACGGAAGCCTCGAGACAGAGAAAATGTTGAAACATGCACCAACATACTACAATTATGAAGAACATACAGAAAGAAAATAATGCTGGCTTAACTTAGAACATGCAATAATACTTATGTCATTGAAAACTTTTGACTAAAACACAAATTTTCATAAAAACAATTAAAGCCATGGGAAGATTAAGTTTTCGGATAGAGTAGTATGGTAGCATCATTATTCAGCCTTTCTGGAGTCTGGGGGATTTATGATCAGAAATCTTCATACAGTAAACAGAGTGGCAGTTGATCAACCAGACATACATTGTGCATATAGAGACATGCTTGTCTTTGTTTCTTTAACACTTATAATCCTTTCATAAATATTTATATAATAAAGGATTCAAGTTTCGGTCATTTCTTTTATATATAATCACACATACTTTTTATTAGAATAGTATATTACAGAGATATCCATGTATACATTTTGATTTTGCTTGTTATATATAATCACACATACGTTTTATTAGAATAGTATATTACAGAGATATCCATGTATACATTTTGATTTTGCTTGTTATATATAATCAAACATACGTTTTATAAGAATAGTATATTAAAGAGATATCTATGTATACATTTTGATTTTGCTTGTTATATATAATCAAACATACGTTTTATAAGAATAGTATATTACAGAGATGTCTATGTATACATTTTGATTTTGCTCGTTATATCTAATCAAACATACGTTTTATTAGAATAGTATATTACAGAGATGTCTATGTATACATTTTGATTTTGCTTGTTATATATAATCACACATACGTTTTATTAGAATAGTATATTACAGAGATGTCTATGTATACATTTTGATTTTGCTTGTTATATATAATCAACATACGTTTTATTAGAATAGTATATTACAGAGATGTCTATGTATACATTTTGATTTTGCTTGTTATATATAATCACACATACGTTTTATTAGAATAGTATATTACAGAGATATCTATGTTTACATTTTGATTTTGCTTGTTATATATCATAAATTTTTATTAGAAAAGTAAATTACAGAGATATACAAGTATATCAACACTGTTCTTGTGACAAAGTTTACAAATCCTAAGGTATTTCATTAGCGTATTGTTGGAATTAAGTCTAGCTCAAATGTCTAGCTTTTCAATCCAAATAACATTCAGTGAACATGACCATTCACTAGTCAGCTGATGGAATATTGCATTCGGACAGGTAAGAACGCTGCAAGAAGATGCAGATTGTTCCTCTACAGGTTACATAATCCTTGAGAATAATTATTCTATTTCGTCAGAAGCCGAGCTGAACACAATATTTTAACATAATGACGACACAACAGCTCTTCGTTCTTCCACATCAAACAAGCTTATAAATTATTAAGGAAACATCATTTGAGCGGCAGAGAAGAACTTGTGGGTAGATTTCTTCAGCAAAAGTCCTTGTGAACCCTTCACCGACTTTTTTATTAATAAGCAATAAAAAAATACTGTAACTGGCATTATACCCTTCCACAATATTGAAGTGTCCCTGCTGTGTTTTTTATTTCAACCAGTTTCTTACCCACCTGAAGTTAAAAGCACATGCTTGATAGAAATGCACGCAACTGACACACAGAAAACATTTTAATACGTTAATTTCTCATTTTTTCTAATTCGCCGAAAAACTTGTGTAATTAAGTACTATAATCATAAATCTCGTTAAAATCTAATAACCAAAACATTTCATCTTAACATTTTAAATTAAAAAATCATTATAATGCGAGCTTGTCAGTAGATTTATGTTATAACACATGCTGAATTAACTACATGTCAAGAACTCTGTATTATACATTATTTAACATTCATTACACATTACGCAATCAAACAGGGAGAAGCATACAGATCTGCTAATGTAAGCAAGTCATTACAAGCTATAACAAAATGAATTAATTATCATCTAGATCTGTAAGTAATCTTGTAGTAAATTAGATTATTACATTTTATGGTGTAGATCAAGAATATTTTTGAAGATAAAAATGTAACTCAACTAACAATGTTTCTAATTAAGTTTTCACAATCAGGACATTTTGAACAAGCTCATATATTGATGTACTTTTGACACAATACATAAATCGGCATTGAGAGTGTAATCATAAAGGAATGAGCCACCCACATAGGTTTTAGGAATGAGGTTGGCATGAGATTCACCCTATAAGGTCCATATTCTGATTTTGTTAAACATACAGACTCAAATCAGCCATCATACCAAGGCTATATGTTTTTTAATACTTTAAGCCATAATATTCGGACCGTAATGATCAGCTGTCAGTTTTGAATACTACCGGCACATTTATTTCCAGAATCAACTTACAGAACAAATACCTCATCCGTAACCAAACTCCTCCCAGTAAGCACTGTGGGCACAGAGCTACAGACTGTCATCCGTGACCAAACTCCTCCCAGTAAGCACTGTGGGCACAGAGCTACAGACTGTCATCCGTGACCAAACTCCTCCCAGTAAGCACTGTGGGCACAGAGCTACAGACTGTCATCCGTGACCAAACTCCTCCCAGTAAGCACTGTGGGCACAGAGCTACAGACTGTCATCCGTGACCAAACTCCTCCCAGTAAGCACTGTGGGCCGGAGCTACAGACTGTCAATCTAGAGGTGGCAAGTTGCTTATCATTGAAAAGTGGTACTGGTTGGTAACCCATTGTCATGCTTAATTGAAATACTGTTGAAAAGCTATGTAAATTCCCAACACAACACAGCACAAACACATCAAATTTAAGAAGAGAGGTCTCGTCTAAGTGCAAACATACATACAACATGTCTAGGATCAATGACCTTATTCAGGATCACACTTCAAGAACATAGACTTATTCAAGGGTTCAAACACAGACCTCCTCATGCATTAAATTTAAAGAACATAGACCTAGTCCAGCAGACCTATTAATGGATCAAATTTAGAGAACATAGACCTCACCCAGGATCATATTTGGAGAACATAGACTTAGTCCTGTGAGGATCAAGTCTAGAGATCAAAATTCAGAGTTCTATATTTGCAGTTCTTCTTCCTACATACATTCAAATACATACTTAGCCCCTTTATGTGGGCTCAACTGGCTTCCAACTTTATTCAATAATACCAAAATAAATACAATAATTAAATAAAACACAGACTGTGTATAGAAAGCGTACATCACAGAAGTTTGAAATTAAAGGAGTATACCAGCTGTACATCCAAGCGGAAGTATGTCGCATACCGTATGTGTCAAATTTAATACAAAATAACAATTTAATAACATAATAACAATTTCTGCAGAAAACATGTGTTTACTAGATGACAGTCATATCAGATAATGTCACCCAAAATTTCATCCTCTTTACATCAAGCTGTCACTGACGCAGGAAATTCTGAGATCCAGTTTGATAATCTGCCCTGATCTGAAGGTAAAATATAAAAGTGATATAAATAGATTAAGCTCTGCCAGTATAAGTGTATGAACTTCAAGAAAGCAAAATCACTATGTTTCTCACGATTCTATGGATCATGGATTGTTACTTGTGAACGTAATTTTGGAACACTAAAGCTGCACATAGCATGTTCATGGCTGTGGAGTTGCATAAGTAACCCTGTATTAATGTAGCTCATGGGAATGGAGTCCATCAATGGAGAAGTTACATGACATTCATGAACAATAGAGTAGCTCATGTCTTTGGAGCCATACATGACACTCATAAACAATATAGTAGCTCATGGCTCTGGAGTCATACATGGCATTCATGAACACAGAGTAGCTCATGGCTCTGGAGTCATACATGGCATTCATGAACACAGAGTAGCTCATGGCTTTGGAGTCATACATGGCATTCATGAACACAGAGTAGCTCGTGGCTCTGGAGTCATACATGGCATTCATGAACACAGAATAGCTCATGGCTTTGGAGTCATACATGGCATTCATGAACACAGAGTAGCTCGTGGCTCTGGAGTCATACATGACACTCATGGACAATAGAGTAGCTCTTGGCTTTGGAGTCATACATGGCATTCATGAACACAGAGTAGCTCATGGCTTTTGGGTCATACATGGCATTCATGAACACAGAGTAGCTCGTGGCTCTGGAGTCATACATGACACTCATGGACAATAGAGTAGCTCATGGCTTTGGAGTCATACATGGCATTCATGAACACAGAGTAGATCATGGCTTTTAGGTCATACATGGCATTCATGAACACAGAGTAGCTCATGGCTTTTGGGTCATCCATGGCATTCATGAACACAGAGTAGCTCATGGCTTTTGGGTCATCCATGGCATTCATGAACACAGAGTAGCTCATGGCTTTTGGGTCATACATGGCATTCATGAACACAGAGTAGCTCATGGCTTTTGGGTCATACATGGCATTCATGAACACAGAGTAGCTCATGGCTTTTGGGTCATACATGGCATTCATGAACACCGAGTAGCTCATGGCTTTGGAGTCATACATGGCATTCATGAACACAGAGTAGCTCATGGCTTTTGGGTCATCCATGGCATTCATGAACACAGAGTAGCTCATGGCTTTGGAGTCATACATGGCATTCATGAACACAGAGTAGCTCATGGCTTTTGGGTCATACATGGCATTCATGAACACAGAGTAGCTCATGGCTTTTGGGTCATCCATGGCATTCATGAACACAGAGTAGCTCATGGCTTTGGAGTCATACATGGCATTCATGAACACAGAGTAGCTCATGGCTTTTGGGTCATACATGGCATTCATGAACACAGAGTAGCTCATGGCTTTTGGGTCATACATGGCATTCATGAACACAGAGTAGCTCAAGGCTTTTGGGTCAAATTTGACATTCATCAAAAATAGAGTAATGTCAGTTTTGACTTGATGGAATGTGATGCTCATTGAATGAACTTCACGAATCTACCCAAAATAAATATAGTGTGTTATAAGGCATATTATCACAGATAAAAAACACTTAGAACAGGGAAAAAGGCATTCAAAAATATTTGTATGCACCTTGTTTTACAGATGTTGCATAAGACACAATGAGCAAATGCACCTTCAAATACAGCAAGTTTAATGATGTTCATATCAACATGAAGTTAAACAGCCATGAAGATAACGATACAGCATATGCATTATTTATCAGACAACTGTTTTATTATAGAAAGTCAATTTAACCAAGTCAACAACAAAAAAAGCTGAACAACAAAAACTCAAAATTTCTGAATATTCCTCGACATTTCTCTGTAACATCAGTCTTACAATATATTGGAGAAAAAAAACTTAAGAGATTTTGCTCATGAAAGTCATGTTACAACTGTCCTTGTCAAGTAATTGAGCAAAATTACAACTACATCAATCTAAAAAACTAGAACAACAAGTGTTATATTTTTTACTAAATAGATTTTTATAAAATAAAAACCCTTTACAATAAAACATTCAATGTCATAACAAGAAATGGACCACAGATGACATATCACTTTTAAATACAGCTTTCTAATTAAATTCCAAAAATTCCCTGGTGTTGAGTTTCAGTATTAAGTCTTTTGAATTACCAATTTTTACTCGAAAGTGACAGAATTGTAGACAGCGTGCTACTAAAGTTTTAAAACATCCTTACATGAAGGCAAAAACTGATATATCCATTTTCATTGCAACATAAAATTTAACATAAAAATCTCGGATACTAGTTTCATTAAGAGGTATTAAAGTCACTCCTTTGACCTTATCATTGTAACAATGTCATTATACACCATTTACATCATCTTATTCGAATGTGATCTTACAAATCAGGCCTCTTTCATCCTGACCCTATCCATCAGCCCATATAAAGGGACAGCCACTTGATGAGCAGAATAAAGGAGACATCATAAAGGCACAGTTTGGAATGGCTTTATAAAGGTACAAAGCAATGACATTGGTTTGTAGCTCACATAACATGCAACACAAGACATCAACTATAAAGTAACATTTCCTTCAATTGTACGATTTAATCCAAAGCTAATTACATCAACAGTTCTATTTTTGATAGTCAGCATACATTTGTATGCTTGAACTTTGCTATCCATTTGATTTCTTAATAATGTTGTCAAACGTTCATTTGCGAAGTTGGATGAAATTAACACGAACAACAAAAATATTGAACAACGGCATGGAAAATAGAACAACACAAGGATCATGATCAAAAGCTGCATTATCAAACATGACTAAAAAGCTGAAGATTACAAATTGCATGAAGCCAGTTTAATTGACTTTAAACAATTACAGATATCAATTTATGTACCCCCACAAATTTGTAACTTATTCATGTTTTAATTAAATGCTACAGTTTACTTTAACTTTTCAAAACAGCGCTTTCTACCATTATATGGTTATATGAAAGCTTTATTCAATATCACTCATACAGTTTCCATTATTATTACTGCATATGTATCAGAAAGCTGCCTATTTTCTTACAAAATATATGGAAATCGTTCAGTCGACATGTAGATATTACCATATACACCAGATCAGTATGAAGAATGTTTGCAGTAAATGTAGCGTGATGATTTAATGGGTTGCAGTATGAACTGTACAGCTTGTGCGACACAGTGATCAGGGTAGAATGGCCATTAAAACCAATTATCATATAATAAAACACAACATAAAGATTTTTGTGAAGGCTGTAAAAGTGACTGCAAAGACAGATGAATGAAATAAAATCCACTTTATGAAGGCAATATCCCATAATACAAGCGATATTGACACCCATGACTTAACCTCTGTTATCTCCCAGAATGCAACCATTTGCAAACATCATGCCTATCTGTCAGATACGTTTAGAGCCAAATATGCCTAAATTTTGTTATTGCTAATACAGCATGAAAATTTCACAAGTGCTTGTTGCTCATATTTCTGTTTTATATCATACCCATTAAAAACTGATACTGTTATTTGAACATGGAAGTCCACAGAGAGCATTTTATTTCTGCACAATTGATTTAACTACAACACCCATAAAGTGGACTCTTAGATCATTGTGAAACCTGGATTACTCAAATATCCAGGGTTTTTATGGATCCAAAACCTTTTTGAGACAGATTTCTCTTACATCTAGACTTGATGACCATATTATTTTCATTTAGCTAGATCAAAAACCAAATCTGAAGCGAAGTCATTAATGCAGTTGTCACCACCAAATATACAATTACTTGGTAACCTTAATCACATACATGATTTTTCAGTCTAGACTCAAGCCTGCAGCCACATCAAATGCCATTCAAACAAATAAAGACTACGCAAATTAAAAACTTCCTGTAGCATTCAACCTTTAATCTTCTTGTTAATAAACATGTGCAAGACCTAACAATAGTACAGTCAAACCTCGCTTAAAGACCACCTCAGTAATTAGATCACCTCAAAATTAAGAACACAATTTTAAGGTCCATTTTTACTGTTTTGCTCTATATATATTCAACCTCAATATTAAGACCACCTCAATAAGACCTGGTTTCAAGGGTCTAAAAAGTGGTCTTATTATTGAGGTTTTACTGCAGTCACATTTTAATTGCTGTGGACAGGATGGCCTGAACTGAAACAGATAGCAAAATATAAGTACAACTAATGTGTCCAATGTGGACATGGATGCCATCCTTATAGGCTTTTCAGGAGAATGCAAAAAAGGGCCATAAAACCTATAAAAAGTGGATTGTAAACGAAATCAAACTTTCCCTGTATTTTAAAATCCTATGCTTATGTGCCCAATACATACTAAACTCATCCATCCTTTCAGGAGTTATTGATCGGAAACCAAATATTTGCACAGACTCAAAGAAGGACTGACTGGACAGACGTAACAATTTAAGCCCTTTGATCGAATGGTAGGGGAATAATAAACAAAAACAGTTTATTTGTCATCATTAGTAAGCATGAAGTCAACAGGTCTGTTATTGGGAGGTAATTATCTAAGAACAAGCAAAAGAAACCCTCATGTCAATACTAGATGAATGAGAGAAGTCTGATCATGTTTCACCATTTTGAAAGGTGCAGACATCCCCTTTCCAGCAGACTGCATTTTCATTATAAAATTACAGATCACATGCAAAGGACAATTTGTGCTTTCTCATCATGACATTTTCTGAATTGCTACAAACCACAAGACTTGTACCCAAGTTTCTTAATTACAGTGTAAGCCGACACATAATCTGCTAATCATTACCCTAAATTAGACTCAGGTAAATGGTTGTGAATGATCTCATGTCAAGACGCAGGTTGTGAAATGAACATGACACGCGTACACAATTTAAATATCTGGGATTTACGTTCTTTTGACATAGCATGCATAGAAGGACAATCTCAACGGATACACCTTATCTGCTCTCTTCTGTGCTAATTGTAAATAAAAACTCTACAATCCCATTACCCTAAAAAATATCTCAACCAAAAAGTAACTAAGTTTTTAATCTACATTGTAATGGACGTTTAGGCCATTGTAAATAATTTAAACATTTTTAAGCAAATTTTCCATGAACATTTATTGCAAGATCATAAGAATTGTATAATTAACTAATTTTACTATTAAATCATGTGTTTTATAATTAGCATGATAATTCTGACATTCATTTCAACATTATTCACTCCACTTACACGTTTTGTAAGACATTCATTATGATTAGTTGTGCTATGAAATTTTCATCTCATTGGTCAACTTGGCATTATTAGACATTTTGGCACCATAAAACATATGTACAGCATCGTATTATCTTGTAAGAAGCCAGGTTACTTGCTAATTTGACAGGACTACCCATGTTTCCATTTATAATTGTCTGCCATAGTTATCTTTCACCATCTTCCACCATCTACTGCAGGCTAGTATGTAATTACATCCCAATATCTGTAAAACACAAATAATATATAAACATAACAACATCTAAACTGAGATACTGATGGTGGACTTGGTGCTATGCTGCAGTAATTGATACCTGAACTACAACAGCAAATAACCCAGTACAGCATTCAGGCTTCTTAATGCTAAATATACTCCACTTTTATCATAAAATCAACATATTAATATTTCATGGATATTAAAGCATGTTATATCATAGTATGTTCATGTTTATTTGTTTATGTATATCAATGTACCTCAGATGTGCCACAGGTGGTAGTGTTGAAATCTGCTTTTATAAGAAACCTTACATCTATTAAATAATGATCTAACAGGTGGAATTGCAAGGGATGAAACCATCCCCTGGTGTTCGGCTTTAGTATAGCAAAACATTTTATTTCTAAATTCTATTGACGATTAGTCTTGAAATCTTCAACAGCAACAGATTGTGAAACTATGAACCAAACCAAGTAGGGAAATACAGACAACTGTATTGTTTGTTTGATGGAATGAAGCAATGCCATGTCCTAAACATGCTGTGCTACCTGGGTTAGGCCTTACTATATCATTAGTGCAAGACTTAGTGTAACGTCACCTGTACTGACTTTGCTGAAACATGTGTCTGATCTTGCTGTGTGACCTATGGAAGGCCTTGCTGTGTGACCTGTGTCAGGCCTTGCTATGTGACTGGTGTCAGACCTTGTTGTGTGACCTGTGTCAGGCCTTGCTGTGTGACTTGTGTCAGGCCTTGCTGTGTGACCTGTGTCAGGCCTTGCTGTGTGACCTGGGTCAGACCTTGCTGTGCTACCTGTGTCAGGCTTTGCCATATGACCTGTGGTTGCCCAACCTGTATCAAGTCTTGCTGCATGACCTATGGTTGCCCAACCTGTATCAAGTCTTGCTGCATGACCTGTGGTTGCCCAACCTGTATCAAGTCTTGCTGCATGACCTATGGTTGCCCAACCTGTATCAAGTCTTGCTGCATGACCTGTGGTTGCCCAACCTGTATCAAGTCTTGCTGCATGACCCTGTGGTTGCCCAACCTGTATCAAGTCTTGCTGCATGACCTGTGGTTGCCCAACCTGTATCAAATCTTGCTGCACAACCTGTGGTTGCCCAACCTGTATCAAGTCTTGCTGTGTGACAGCTATTTCAGGCCTCGCTTGTACAGAGCTATTAGGTACCTTTGTGGTTTGTCAGTTCTTCAAGAGTAGTGGATAGAACTGTTAAATGTATTGATATTGATATGAAAATTCAGTTTCAAAGCTCTCACAGGTATTAACGACAATATAATTGAAATCATGATAATGAAGTTTTAAGACACATAATCATTGCATACCTGGAATAATTCGATTTTATTCTGTAAAGCATCTCACTTACACAAGATTTCAATACTGGAAGGTTTATGTTTCTGTTCTCAATTTATGTACAGGTTAGCGTTTATGGAGTTATTTCTGCTAGAATAAGTCAGCTAAAGTCGCACAACGCAGCATAGCAACCATGGTTATAGAGATTCTGGATATTACTTCATAAACTCTGACATAGTGTTTCAATCCCCTTTTAAGCCAACCAGTACTTAGTACTGTGCATGTTTACCAAATAACTTTACAATAAGGAAATGACATCATACATTTGCATTATTTCTTCACTTAAAAGAAACTGGACAATTTAAAAATCTGTTTTAGACAATATATAGGCAAACACTAAAAATGGTATTCAGGGGTGTCACTAATTCTTGAAGTAGAAGGCAATTAACCTTAAGTAGCCAGGTGTCTGCGGGGTACTCCCCTTAATTATGATCATTCATACAAGAAAAGTAGCCGGGTGATGATGCTTAAGTTACTGAGTATTTTTACCGGCTCATAATGACACCACTGGGAATTTGTGCATTTTGTTTGCCTTAATATAAGCTTCCGACCCATGATGTTGTGAGCTATTAATGACATAGAACAAGTTACAAACTGATGCATACCTTACATTACATCACACATTGGGAATGAACTGTATCCCTATTTGAAGTAGTTAAGTGATGTTTCATATTATCATGACATCAACATTTGAGAACAGTTAGAATTGAATGCCAGATATGCCATTAACTATCAAAATGATAATTTGTATGAAAGATCAAATTTAATGGACTTCATGAAATATTATTCACCATTATAATGAAAACAGACTCAAAAAAATATGCATTTTATATGAGAGACTGATGTAGTTTATTCAATTTATAGAATAAATAACTTATGAGGAAAAGCAAAAATACTATTTGACCTCCAATATTGCACCAGCCGTTACAGGAAGGAAAATATTGTGGATTTCAACACACTATTACCTTTACCACAAGTATTCTTATGCTGGGGAGCCATAGATTAATTTCTCCGACAAAACAACTTCAACCAAAACAAGTTTAGATAATTTAATAGGTGTGTGACAAAATATTCCACAAAATGTTTCGCCACATACGGCTTTCAATACTGTCCTTATAATTCTGAGATATCAAATATCCGAGTTACACAAACTATATAGATTTATGGCCCATATATATCATGGCTTTTAATGCTATTACCAGTCATAATTAACATTTAGACACAAAAAGCAGGACAGTTAACCAGTATAGCTTGTAATTCATCTATTTCAAGAAGAATTTGTACCTTCATACATCACATTTATGATTTATTACTAGAATATTGTACACAATGATGGATTATCAGCGAGGAATTTAATAAAATGGACAGAATTCGGTAGAAGCAGAAGACTGTCTACCACCGAAGGCTGCCATTGTGTAGGAGTTAGCAAACACTACAACTAGATGCCCAAGTGCAACAAGTCAAGCCTGCAACAAACTGTCTCATCATGGTGCAAATCTGTGCCAACTAATTTGAAAATAACAGTGTTATATTCCTGGCAAGACATTTTAGACCTTTTTTTATGTTAGACCTATAAAAATGACTTTTACCTTTAAGCTATGGCCAGAAGTCTTATACATGACACAACGTCTCATTATGGTGAGCATTTTTGCTAAGTAACTTGCAAATCCTCCAATAAATGAAAGAGCAATGGTGTGGATAAAATCAAAAGTGTGACCTTAACCTTCGGGCCACAGACATAGGTCTTGTGTGTGACACACAATCTCATAAAGGTGAACATTTTAGCAAAGTAATTTGAAACCCCCTCCCAATAATTGCAAGTTTAATATTCTGGACAAGATGTTTTACACCATTTTTTTAATGTCTGACTTCTAAGTGTGACCTTGACCTTTGAGTCATAGACATGGTTCTTGCGCGTGACAAGCTGTCTCTTCATTGTGAACATTTTTGCCAAGTAATTTGAAAATACCCCAATAAATGACAGAGTAATGGTCAGACAAAACATATCCAGACAGACGAACGCACAAACATATATCAAACTGTCATTGTGGTGACTATATCAAGCTCACCAATTGACAAAAATTATCAAAATTAACACAAGTATAAATCCCCGGTCGTGTTGTAGTCCATTAGAGAACTTGAGTAAGAGAACCACACATCCGATGGCCCATATCACCAGAATACATTTCCAGGATTATGAGAACATGTATGAGTATACATTCATGTCACATTTTGTTTAAACTGCATGTATTTTATGCATTAACAGTGTGTAAAGTTTTAAAGTAATTCAAGGTCCACAACTCACTATACAATTACACTAATCAAGTTTGTAATTGGGTAGCATGCATCTTGCAGTAATTCACACTTTGGGGGCTTGTTTGGTAAACAAAGTGTTCACATTAAATATTGAAGGACCACCAAGCTATAAAGTTAATTGAAATGTCTGCATTATAAACAAATATTTCAGTAAGATTCTCACCAGTTGAATTTGAGGAACAAAAGTCCTATTACTTAGCATCATGATCATGTCACGAGACAGCTCTGGATAAGTTGCACTATATGATGATAAATTTCCAGAATTACCTCGTAAATCGGGCACATCCTGAAAGCTAAAATAATTCAGTGAAATGTAATTAAAACATAGAGCAAAAATGTTGTAACATACTTTTTGTGGCATAGCATACTTTCGCATGCACCCAAACATCATAACAGCACATACATTACATTTTAAAGTTTTTAGTAACAATACAATACCCACAATGATTTCACAGCAAATCTATATAAGTATGATTCATCTTTGCATTAAACATACCATACACATGCATAACAAATATCTCACTGTATTGCTCAATGAATCATTTATATATATTTATCTTAATATCTGATGCATCAGTCTTTCAATTGCTTGTAGTGACAGTTGCAAGCCATTCCAAATCTATTCATTTATTGCTTAAAAGCGCAGTTATTTCATTTTTCTTTCATATAAGATAAATTCGAGATACCAGCTGGCGTAAATGTAATGCACTGTTTATGGGCTTAATTGAAATCATTTATTTTATGACATTTGAATGCATTTGAATAAATCACACAGCTAAACAACTTGATTAAAGAAAAGGTTGTCGGTTGTATCAAAGATTTTGTTATATTTATGATTGTTAGATAAAAACACAATTTGATCAATTTTAAATAATTTAATCAATATAAACACTGTCGTGGAAGGACGTATTTGATCATTTTCACAATCACTTAATTATCAAAGATTGCATTTACTATCTAAATTTACACAAGGTGCAAAATAATAAATAAAGTCTGCTTCGTGCTATGCAGGTGACTATTAAATATACAACTATTTTTTATTTAAGCTTTTAATTTAGGCAGATGTCCCTATCACTTGACATTTAATATAGATGAACATATTAGTTTATTCAGTATTTTATGACTACCAATTTTAGTTTGAGAAAATTGAAAAACGCCATTAAAATGAATTAAACACAATTAACTGGATTTCTCACAACTATTAATTGTCTAAATCCCCATTAAATCTTACTTGAACTATTGGAAAAACTTTAAAGATGCATACACCAAGGATGATGATGTAGGTATGTACAATATAAAGTGACAATACATGCAGTAGTAAAATTTAAAATGAACATGACATATTTTTTCACCTCATGGACTGTGATTTTAATTATACCTGTAAATATGTGACTCCCATTCCCATACATGTTCATCCTTGCTCCCATATTCCCATGCATGTTTATCCTTGCACCCATATTCCCATACATATTTATCCTTGCACCCATATTCCCATACATGTTTATCCTTGCACCCATATTCCCATACATGTTTATCCTTGCACCCATATTCCCATACATGTTTATCCTTGCACCCATATTCCCATACATGTTTATCCTTGCACCCATATTCCCATACATGTTTATCCTTGCACCCATATTCCCATACATGTTTATCCTTGCACCCATATTCCCATGCATGTTTATCCTTGCACCCATATTCCCATGCATGTTTATCCTTGCACCCATATTCCCATACATGTTCATCCTTGCACCCATATTCCCATACATGTTCATCCTTGCCCCCATATTCCCATATATGTTTATCTTTGCACCCATATTCCCATACATGTTTATGCTTGCCCCCATATTCCCATACATGTTCATTCTTGCACCCATATTCCCATACATGTTTATCCTTGCCCCCATAGTCCCATATATGTTCATCCTTGCACCCATAGTCCCATATATGTTTATCCTTGCACCCATATTCCCATACATGTTTATGCTTGCCCCCATATTCCCATACATGTTCATCCTTGCCCCCATAGTCTCATATATGTTCATCCTTGCTCCCATAGTCTCATATATGTTCATCCTTGCACCCATATTCCCATACATGTTCATCCTTGCACCCATATTCCCATACATGTTCATCCTTGCCCCCATATTCCCATACATGTTCATCCTTGCCCCCATATTCCCATACATGTTCATCCTTGCACCCATATTCCCATACATGTTCATCCTTGCACCCATATTCCCATACATGTTCATCCTTGCACCCATATTCCCATACATGTTCATCCTTGCACCCATATTCTCATACATGTTCATCCTTGCACCCATATTCCCATACATGTTCATCCTTGCACCCATATTCCCATACATGTTCATCCTTGCCCCCATATTCCCATACATGTTCATCCTTGCACCCATATTCCCATACATGTTCATCCTTGCACCCATATTCCCATACATGTTCATCCTTGCACCCATATTCCCATACATGTTCATCCTTGCACCCATATTCCCATACATGTTCATCCTTGCACCCATATTCTCATACATGTTCATCCTTGCACCCATATTCCCATACATGTTCATCCTTGCACCCATAGTCCCATACATGTTCATCCTTGCACCCATAGTCCCATACATGTTCATCCTTGCCCCCATATTCTCATACATGTTTATCCTTGCACCCATATTCCCATACATGTTCATCCTTGCCCCCATAGTCTCATATATGTTCATCCTTGCACTCATAGTCCCATACATGTTTATCCTTGCTCCCATAGTCTCATATATGTTCATCCTTGCACTCATAGTCCCATACATGTTTATGCTTGCCCCATATAGTCCCATATATGTTCATCCTTGCACCCTTATTCCCATACATGTTTATCCTTGCACCCATAGTCCCATATATGTTCATCCTTGCACCCATAGTCTCATATATGTTCATCCTTGCACTCATATTCCCATACATGTTCATCCTTGCCCCCATAGTCTCATATATGTTCATCCTTGCACCCATATTCCCATACATGTTCATCCTTGCACCCATAGTCCCATATATGTTCATCCTTGCCCCCATATTCCCATACATGTTCATCCTTGCACCCATATTCCCATACATGTTTATGCTTGCACCCATATTCCCATACATGTTCATCCTTGCCCCCATATTCCCATACATGTTTATCCTTGCACCCATATTCCCATACATGTTTATCCTTGCACCCATATTCCCATGCATGTTTATCCTTGCCCCCATATTCCCATACATGTTCATCCTTGCCCCCATATTCCCATACATGTTCATCCTTGCACCCATATTCCCATACATGTTCATCCTTGCCCCCATATTCCCATATATGTTCATCCTTGCACCCATATTCCCATACATGTTCATCCTTGCCCCCATATTCCCATACATGTTTATGCTTGCACCCATATTCCCATACATGTTTATCCTTGCCCCCATAGTCCCATATATGTTCATCCTTGCACCCATAGTCCCATATATGTTTATCCTTGCACCCATATTCCCATACATGTTTATGCTTGCCCCCATATTCCCATACATGTTCATCCTTGCCCCCATAGTCTCATATATGTTCATCCTTGCTCCCATAGTCTCATATATGTTCATCCTTGCACCCATATTCCCATACATGTTCATCCTTGCACCCATATTCCCATACATGTTCATCCTTGCCCCCATATTCCCATACATGTTCATCCTTGCCCCCATATTCCCATACATGTTCATCCTTGCACCCATATTCCCATACATGTTCATCCTTGCACCCATATTCCCATACATGTTCATCCTTGCACCCATATTCCCATACATGTTCATCCTTGCACCCATATTCTCATACATGTTCATCCTTGCACCCATATTCCCATACATGTTCATCCTTGCACCCATATTCCCATACATGTTCATCCTTGCCCCCATATTCCCATACATGTTCATCCTTGCACCCATATTCCCATACATGTTCATCCTTGCACCCATATTCCCATACATGTTCATCCTTGCACCCATATTCCCATACATGTTCATCCTTGCACCCATATTCCCATACATGTTCATCCTTGCACCCATATTCTCATACATGTTCATCCTTGCACCCATATTCCCATACATGTTCATCCTTGCACCCATAGTCCCATACATGTTCATCCTTGCACCCATAGTCCCATACATGTTCATCCTTGCCCCCATATTCTCATACATGTTTATCCTTGCACCCATATTCCCATACATGTTCATCCTTGCCCCCATAGTCTCATATATGTTCATCCTTGCACTCATAGTCCCATACATGTTTATCCTTGCTCCCATAGTCTCATATATGTTCATCCTTGCACTCATAGTCCCATACATGTTTATGCTTGCCCCATATAGTCCCATATATGTTCATCCTTGCACCCTTATTCCCATACATGTTTATCCTTGCACCCATAGTCCCATATATGTTCATCCTTGCACCCATAGTCTCATATATGTTCATCCTTGCACTCATATTCCCATACATGTTCATCCTTGCCCCCATAGTCTCATATATGTTCATCCTTGCACCCATATTCCCATACATGTTCATCCTTGCACCCATAGTCCCATATATGTTCATCCTTGCCCCCATATTCCCATACATGTTCATCCTTGCACCCATATTCCCATACATGTTTATGCTTGCACCCATATTCCCATACATGTTCATCCTTGCCCCCATATTCCCATACATGTTCATCCTTGCACCCATAGTCCCATACATGTTTATGCTTGCACCCATATTCCCATACATGTTTATCCTTGCCCCCATATTCCCATACATGTTCATCCTTGCACCATATTCCCATACATGTTCATCCTTGCACCCATATTCCCATATATGTTCATCCTTGCACCCATATTCCCATACATGTTCATCCTTGCACCCATATTCCCATACATGTTTATGCTTGCACCCATATTCCCATACATGTTTATCCTTGCCCCCATATTCCCATACATGTTCATCCTTGCACCATATTCCCATACATGTTCATCCTTGCACCCATATTCCCATATATGTTCATCCTTGCCCCCATATTCCCATACATGTTCATCCTTGCCCCCATATTCCCATACATGTTCATCCTTGCACCCATATTCCCATACATGTTCATCCTTGCACCTTCTCAGTACCTTATTTTTTGTAGACTGTTGTTTTCTTGGGGGTCTGTGTGAGGAGGCATTGTTTTGTGCATGTGGTGTTCCCTGGAACAAATTAATCTCTCTTTAAGCTATAATGAAGGCCAAGATGAACACATCCATATCTAGTATGCTTAAAGAAAGGTGTTGCAAAAGTCTCACACTTATTATTAGCAACTTCTTTAATATATTCCAAAATATCTGTCCTTGATTAAAGTGTATAATTAGCTGAATATCATGCTATGTCCATGAATGGAAGCCCACCAGGTGTAGAATTAAATGTCATTCAAGTAGGTAAATTATATATATAATGAGTTTAAATTCTGAATAAAGCCCGGTGTCAAACGTAAATACAAAAAATTCTGCTAAATAACCTTTTGTAAAAAATGATTTATCACGAACTGTGGGAAAATTGTAGGTAATAATAATTTACTTGTCAATATATTGCCACAAAAGAAATATTAAATGATACACTGAGCCTATCTAACAATATTAGAACTAGATATGTGTTCCTGCCACTTTACTGCTTTAGTCTGTTGACTGGGTTTCACTATAGTAACAAGAATAACTTGTATGACTGATTAAAGACAAAGATTTTACCCGCAGGCCACCAGAGTGGTTATGTAGAAAAAATAAATATTGCTTATCTTCAGAATGATATGGGTATGAGGAAGTGTGAGGGTATGAAGCCTACATGACTGTACTCTAAATTTCAAATGCAGACAAGTTATTTGGCCAGACATGCAAGTAACACCATTAGGTGGTGGAGGTGGTGGTCTACAACACAAATCCCTCAGGCCATCCTTAAACAAATATGATTTAATATTTTATTAGTTAATATACGTAGGTTTGGTAAACAAATATATTGGCCTAAACCAAATGTTAACCAGTATGCGTCAAGGTTACAAACATTGTTTGGTTGAAGAGAAATTGCCTTGGTGGTTAACGTAAGATTTGATTGGTTTAGAAAACACTGATATGCAAATAGCAAAACCATGTTAGTACGGCTGCGCCGAAAAAAGCCCATCCAGCATAACCCTACCTTGCAAAGTCCAGGTGGTCAAATAGGGAGGTAAATTTAAGTAGTTATTATTACTTTTTATGGTCATTCAAGTTTCAGCTATTAAAACACAGCCAAAACCAATTGCATAAAAGGGACAACTTTATAGTGCAATGCATCACAAGAAACCTGACAATGACATGAAAACAGTTCTGTTTACATATGAATAAAAATAAAGAAAGCAATAATTTAGTTACAGGAACCATGACCTTGACATCAGCCATCCTATGTGAATTTCAGCCTCTCTCCTTTTAAGGTACCTTTATACCAAGTGTCATAGCAAAATCTTGTTCCTAACTTGAGTTGATGAGCAAGAATCCATTTCTATTTTATTAGCCTTGACCCCACCATCCCTGAATACAATCTAAAACTAAGTTTCTGTAAGATATTGCTACCCAAAGTTTGATCAGAATCGATTCAGCTGAAATCACATACAATGTACATGCATAATAAGTCATATTTATTTCAAAGACAATAGATAAATTTCTTAAGTGAGTAAATTACATTTGAGCCCATAAAACAGTGCACAGGAACTTAGCAAACACTCGATCATTTAAGATACTTGTAAACACAAGGTATATCTAGAATGTAGGTAGTTTCAAGAACTTTTCCCCCTGTGACCTTTCTAGATGACATTGACCTACATCAGGAGAAAAAAAACTTCTAATATGATCTGAAAGAGAAAAGAATATCACTGAGAACCTGGGATAAACAGACAGGCAGACATACATGTATCCTTGCAAAACAGGGATAAACAGACAGGCAGACATACATGTATCATTGCAGAACAGGGATAAACAGACAGGCAGACATACATGTATCCTTGCAGAACAGGGATAAACAGACAGGCAGACATACATGTATCCTTGCAGAACAGGGATAAACAGACAGGCAGACATACATGTATCCTTGCAGAACAGGGATAAACAGACAGGCAGACATACATGTATCCTTGCAAAACAGGGATAAACAGACAGGCAGACATTCATGTATCCTTGCAAAACAGGGATAAACAGACAGGCAGACATACATGTATCCTTGCAAAACAGGGATAAACAGACAGGCAGACATACATGTATCCTTGAAAAACAGGGATAAACAGACAGGCAGACATACATGTATCCTTGCAAAACAGGGATAAACAGACAGGCAGACATATATGTATCCTTGCAGAACAGGGATAAACAGACATGCAGACATATGTGTATCCCTGCAAAACAGGGATAAACAGACAGGCAGACATACATGTATCCTTGCAAAACAGAACTAATGCTTATCCCATGAATTGTATGACAGTCAGACAAAGTAACAGACACATTATTAGAAGTATCATTGAAGATGTATCATTTCAAATTCTTCATCTTGATAAACTGTTTCTAATAGCAATCACTCAGAATGTCAAATTGATAAACCTTCCTTAATGATTTTTTATGATAGAGTAGCATGTTTTGGGATATTTTTATGAATTTTTATCTGAAAACTAAATATGTCAAGCTGTCCTCAAGTCATAATTTTGTCCTTTTATGGGTTTTGGGGAAGAAAAACACAAATTAATCTTTCCCTGTCATGTGATTGTGAGATTATTTGTCTGAGATATTCTTGGAAGACATTATTGAGCATTTCTATGGCAACAGACACGGCAAGGTTATTTCAAGGTTTAATATAATGGCTAAATTTAACAAATAAAAGCAGTAATATTTAAAGTGAGCGTAGACATAAAGAAATATAAAATCAAGAAGAAATATCCTATTTCAAGAAAACAGTTATTTGAAAAAGCTTTTATTTACATCTTCAAAGAAAAGCAAACCTCTATCATTAAAGGTAGTTTTGATAATATTTCCCTAGGTTTTAATTCAAATTTCTATGGGCAAAAGTCAACATAATTTGTTTGGAAGTATGCAAATGAAATCATTTAGGTAAAAGTTTTCTAACATAAATTAATGGAAAGGTCCTGTTTACAGCTGTGATGTTCACCCTCACTCATTCTCACTAAATAATCTAAAAGCACAACCATAGTAATATATGGCCATACATGTCTCATGGTCAGTTTGTTCACTATAGGTAAGGTGGTATAGTGTTTCTCATTAGCTGATTGTGAAGCCTTCAATAAAACATTTATTATATTCACCTTCACTAACATTATTTGACACTTTATTCAGAGTTTAAGCACATAAACATAATGGACCATTGTCAACATATTTTAATAATCTTACCCGGATCTTACCCACACACCATCTCTGATTCTAATAACATTGAAATTGCCACGTATGTGCATGGTATACAGGTGAAAAGGTTTAAAATGTTCATTGATTTTGGAGATGAAAATTGAGCTTCTCAATGCATGGTGCTTTTTGACCATGTATGGTCCGTTTTGATTTACTTGAGAACAAACTGTGAGGTGGTAAACTTTGGAAATTACTGACCAATGGGAATAGCGTACACAGCAACAGTATTCTCCATTAATTTCAAATCCACTATAACACTGTTGCACTGTCAACTAACATCTTTTCAATAAGTAGGGATTTTATTGCCTAGGGATAAAATGGACGATTCTTTACTTTTGGAATATCAAAAATGGTAAAAGTTCACTTAGTCCAATCAGTCTAGCCCCAAAAATCACCTAACCTAGACAAAATTGCAAAAGAATTTATTTGTGTATTTTCAAGTTGTATAATGTCTAAACTATAACCAAGAAAAAATCCCGTTTCCTAAATGTTGCGGAAATACCTTATAATGCTATTTGAATAAGGGCACTGTAATTTTAATTTTTTTCCCTCTGTTATATGTGAGTGTCTGATTTTATCGCCATTTTAATTCTAGGTACACTAATACCTCTCCTACTTGTAGCCTATTGAAAGTTGATAATTAAATAAGTCTTTACAAGCTAAATATCACCAAATAATCGCTTAATTCAAGTTTTAAGCAAAATAAAGAGTGAAACAGGGGGTAAAATTACCCCACCCACTTTTTCAGATTTTTCTTCTTAAACAAACATACAACCTAAAATTCTTTCTTTTTGTGAAATATGTTAGGCAAAGGCATTTTTTTCCATTTTGAGTATGACTGAATCATAACTATAAGCCATTGCTGATTAAACTCAATATATTTGACAATATCAAATGTATCATATAAACATGTATATATGTACAAACATTTAGAGAGTTGGTGTTTAATGGAAACCACACCATTGTTATATCCTTAAACTACAGCATTGCTCAATATCAACTAACAAATAGCCAATAAGCATACATACATATATAAGAATCAAATTATAACTCATATAATTGATACAACTTAAGATAAGTTCAGAATAAGCAACAGCAACAACAACATGAACATCAAAATACACATGTATGTTTAAATTATCTAACAATCTTATTAAATGAGACACAAAATGATAAGCCTTGATGAGCATTTTGTTGCTAAATAAGTTTGACATAATAAATTTTAGTACTGCATCACCATAATCAATGGTTATTACAACATCTTTACAATAAAAGCACAGTACTGCATCACCATATATGTGAAAGTTATCATCGTTTGTCAAATATCATCATAATTATTGTCATCTTCTGCAGCCAGTTCTGTTATTGTTGGAGAATTGGAACAACTAATCCCGCGACACATCCCACATCCTACAGAGCATTCTAAACCATGTTTCCTGCAAGTACAGCGTTTACTGTCACATCCCGTTTTACAGTTACACCTTATCACCTTCAGCAAATAGTCTGGTGCTGGTGGCAAAGTCATCTTCACAGGACTCATAATGTTGTCTGATAATTCCCAACCCCATTCCAACGGATCGATGTTTTCTTTTCCCATCCATGTTTGGGTTTGCCAAAAAACTCTCATGCTATGAAACATCGCAGCACAAGTGGTGGGAGGTAGACTATGAACTTCAACAAAGCTTGTACTGCACGAAACCTTTCTAGCAAACTTTTGATAACGAAGGTGATCCAAAGTTTCAGACGTTCCCCCGTCAAACAAAGACATCACCGCTTGTTCGCCTGACTTTTTTACAGCGTCTTTGGTTTCTGCATTGATGAATTTGAATGCGTTATCCCGGAAATCCTCTTTTGTACAAAGAATTTTAAGAGCTGAGGCTTTGCCAACGCCATGTATTTTTGAAGTGGTATCGCACCCTGTCAATGCATGAATGAAAGGAAGAAGTGTACATATATCATGACCTAGTACCTGCTTCGTCTTCTGGATATCCCATATTTTTTTTACTTTTCCTCGTTTAGGTCTTATATCTGATCGAAAATATACATTATGTTTCTTTGCATCCACATGGTAACAAAGTAAGACAAGCAAGTCTGTATCTTCTCCAACTACGACGGTAGGATTTGTTTCAGCAGACGAGACAGCAGATTGAACAATCAGGTAATCAGCATCACTTGGACTTTGTTGCACAGGTATTTCTTGATTTACTAGCGTTTCAATGAGTAGAGCAATGAAGTTCTTCTTGTTGTCAGTATTTCTCAAAAATACATCTTTGTTTGTTTTGCATGGTGTGGCTCTTGTAAATAGAACTTTAGTCCCAACTGCACCTTTCTGTCTCCTTAAATGTGTCACGTCTTTAGTAGATGGAATGTTGCTGTAACCATCAAAGACAACAATTTGTTTTATGTATCGCTGGTTCAGATAGTTTATGTATTCGTCACAGATTGATCCAAATGTCATGCCTTTCTGCCATGGAATTCGTTGTAATAGAGAGCCTCCATCTATGACATAAGTGCACTCGTCCGTATTGGGAAAGTTTGTCACTCCACAGTCTCCTAATTTCCACATACTATCAGCTAGAAGTGATTTCGAAGGCTGTCTTGGCATACCAGTACTGTCAAAAAGTGAACTTGGAACACTGCATAACTCATATTTAAAAAGATCTTGTGTATCATCCACTAATCTTCCTGCAGCAGTGATTAACCTTTGAAACAATAATTGCGTATCGATGTTAAAACTTTCTCCAGATAGTGTAATTGACGTTTTATCAGACATTGTGACGGCTTGCCAAGATCTCTGGAATGAAAAGTCATTTAGGGGTTTCCCTACCATTTTTTGAGTGACACTGGTACCAATATCATTGGCCTGATCGGCAGTTACTTTACATCCTGCAGTTAAACCAGTTTCAATGTTGCGTAAAGATATATCAGAGGTATTAAATGGATTCCTCTCCTCCAGAAATGATATTACGGCAGTGGTATCTTTTGCGTCCCTCTCAATTCTACACTTGCGAATTTCCTGATGGCCATAATTAGGATTGTTCATACCCAACAGATCTAGCATAGCATTATTTATCTCTGCTTTGGCTGGCATGGACATCAACCAGAGTGCTCTTTGATTCTCACTTATTCCTCTACCCCTTGTCAGTCCTCCTGTAGTTTTAAGGGACCTCATCAGTACTTGTTCAATAATTAAGTCCGTTGATAACCCAGCCCAAAGTTTGTCTGTTCTTCGCACAGTATGGTATCCAGAGATAAACGCTTTATGTACCCCAGGGTTGCTTGTCTTCAATTGCAGCATATTTTGAAGATAGATGTATGCCGATTTCAAGTAAAGGTTGTGCCCAGATGCTGCGAAGTATGGAAGCATCCTGTAGACAGACCGTAGATGGTCATGCCAGTTGCTGATCCGTTCAGCTCTGATAAAATCACGCAATATAGAAACCATCTCCATGTACTGGATCCAAAGTCTTGCTGTGCGATATCCTTTCAAGTATTCTGTCTTAAGTGCCAGTATTTCACACACATATTTCAAGTTTACATCTTCGCATATAGCATCTTTGAGAGTTTGTTTAGTCTCCAGCTTATCATACAATTCTACTATCCTCTTCATTAACGGCTCATTGTCAGTCTGCTCCTCTTCAGTGATTGATGACACAGAATCTTCTTGCTCTGTAATGGTTCTTATGTTCAAGGCAGATGATACTAACACCGAGTGAAGTGCTGTATCAACTATAAAATGTCCCCTTACAGCTCTAGCCACTGCTTTACCAGTCAACATGTGCACTGCTGCATTCGAAGAATATACAGTTTCTAAAACCTCTTTCAAACCAGAACCAGTCATTAAATGTCCTATGCATCCCAGAAAACTCATCTCAGTGTGAAAACCTCCTAGACGAAGAACAATATGTTTGATAGGGCTTGATGGTTGTGCAGTATCAAGTATGTATGTTGCTTTCTGAAATAATGGCTGGTCAAATGTAAGCACTGGTGTAACATCATAGGTTCGACTTATTTTTGCAACGAAGTGCAGTGTAGAGTTTATACATGACAAATCACTCGGAGGCATGTCTATCATAGGTAGGAATGTAATAGTTGACTTCGGAGAAAAGTTCTCTTTGCTTTCATAGAGATGCATAAATCCTGACCAACTTGGTCTATTTGGTCGCATTGGATATACAATCTTTGAAAATATGTCAAATACTGTATCTTTACTATTCGGTTCGGTTACATCAAGTTCAGTAAGTTCTTGAAAAAATACTGGTATTATTTCATGTTCAGGGTCTTTAAAATACTTGATTTCAATTCTTCCAAGTTCAACTACTTCATTCACATTGATGTCTCTGCGAGGAATACATACATGAGCTGGTATACCTGGAGTGTTGCAGGCAATTATTCCCATCCCATGGAATGTGTTGTTACCATCTAATGTTCTGACATTATGGTCTACGTTATCAGCAGAAAACTGAACAAATGATCCAGGAAAGAAAGTTGGCATACTTGTATTCAACATAGCAGCTGCATTTGATTCAAACTTCTGCACTTCCCAGTATGAAGAACAAAATCCCATACTGTTCAGATTATCAATCAAAAATCTGGAGCCAAAATGGTGATACAATTGTACTGCTAGACCAATCTGAAGAGGCGCTTGGATACTTCTGGGTCTACAACTTTGTATAATAGCTTGGCCTATAGATCCAGTTTTTACATCTCTATCTTTTTCACTGAGCAGTAAGTTAAGAAGTAACAGCAAGGTCTGTGGCATAAAAGATATATTTTTCTCACTAGACGAAATAGAGTCCGGTGTAGGATACACATCATTATTAACAGGGAGGTCTAGAATGTCAGATTTTATCAATTTGGCAACTGTTTTAATAAGTCTGGTTTTTTCTTCTTCTTCAGTTCGCTGTCGTTTGTTTTCCTTAAAGCTATGTAGTATAGCAGATGCTGTTTGTTTTAAAGTAAATCCGTCAGTTCGACCTTCAGCACTACTAACAACCAAAGCGTCACCGAAATACTCTATTAATCTCCTTTTCATATGTTTCGCTGAATATGCATGTTCGCCACTCTCTTTCTCCATTAAATGAACCAGCTCCGTAACAGTAACAACATCTTCACTATCTTCCATGAACTCAACAACACTCATAAATCCATCATTTGGATCTTTACGTGGTCTTCCAATTGGACTTTTCGCAGGAATATCTTTAAATGCTTTTGGGGTATTTCTACCAGTTCTAAAATTGACATTACATAACTGATGATACAATGCATCTGCAGCAATCAGATCAATGACAGATGTCAATCTAAAAGAAATAATGTCGGCCCATGTATCATCTCTTTGTGTACATATATCTTTAATTGTTGACTGAAAATCAGTGGATCTAACCGGAAATACATCATATCCACGTTTTCTAGATGATATTTTGGCATGTTTTCCACAAAAAAGACATTTATTTTGAAAGTCAAAGTCATTCTCAGACCTAAGTATCCTCGTTTCCTTAGCATTTTTTTCTGTTTCAATCAATACATGTGACTGTCTTTTATCAGTATATTTTTTTCTACAAGTTTGGTGCACTTTTTGGCCAACAATTGTTTTAACTTTGTCTTTTTTCAAATGACTAATCTCATTGATGCTCTGACATCCCTTGTCTCTCAGAACGACGATATCATCGGTGTTGTTACATGACCTCTCACATATAGCGCATACTTCCATCTGGAAATGAAACAAAAGACATTTAAAACTATTTAAAATTGGAAACAACATTTAACAGACTCCAATTGCAATTTGGGTTTAGGCATGTCAGATGGAACATTAAAAGTAATGAATTATTTACTTGAACCTTTGTTTGTTTGTTGGTTTGGTTTTACGGCCAATCAACACAGTATGGTCTTATACTTTAACCTACTTAATGAACATAGCCCTTTATGTAACTTTTTTAATGGTATCAAATTAGTCCTGAAAATGTTATGCACTGTAACACGACAATTCAACTGGCATGACTTACCTTTATATTACACGTTTGTTAATGAATCATATACTTGTCATCTTCAATATTGTTCAAGATTGCACACACCATTAAACCATAAACCCTGATATAAGTATCTGAAAAAGAAACACAACAAGTCACTGAACTATAAATATCAATACATGCTTAAGCAAATTGACCAACATAATCAGAAACGCAGACAAAATACTAACGTACAAAAAATGACAGTGGATTATAAAAAGGAATATATATCATCACAAATCAATTGAAAACTATTGGAATGTGATTATTTAATAGGCCTACCTTGTTGCATAGTAAGTTTTATATACATGACCATATTCAACAACATCTTCAGCAACATGTACGTTTTTTCAATACAGCTATATCAGCAAAATTAAAACCATCACAACTTCTTTGAGGTAACATTAACATCTGAAAATAAACAGTTTAGAAACCTCTAAATATCCATACAAACATTAAATGTCATTTAAAGTAAAAGCAGAAAACTATAACAAGATAAGAATGATCATCTCGGACTTTCAGAATTAATTTTTACTTATTTTGAAACTAAATGAAACTTATTTAATTATTAATAATTACCTATTTTAGACAGTCCATGGTTTATAAAAACATGTTTCCTTCCATTCTTCACACTGGTGGTATCTGTCATTCATCTGTAAACAAAAAATTTAAAAATTAAATTATTACATTCAACTCGCAAAAGTTCTATGACATCATTTATAACGTACGCTAAAATTGAATGTTTTACTCGCTTTTTGTGACGTAAATGGCGTTCCATAGTTGAAAAAAAGTCGAGCGTGACCTTGATACTATACGTCATCTAAACATTTTAAATTCATTTTTATGGGAATAATATGCAACATTTCACTATATAATGTTATATTTTACCCTCTTCGGTGCGGTTCTTGCCTCTAAACCATGATGTTAACAGAAACAAAATATCTGTCATCACGCTTGTCAAATTACTTCTAAGTTGACTAAATGATACTTATATCACACTAAATTGATCAGATTTATATTGAAATCGATTACTTACCTTCCGATCAAACCTCATACAGCATGTGAACGCAAAAGCTTGTCATATTTCGGAAAATAAATTCAAGCAAGAATGTTTTCGCAAAATTCCGCCATTGAAACATAACATTATGACGTCACAAATACAAAGTATGGGCCGCCGTTTGCAACGTTATACTAAGAATGAACATCGCATTTTTTTGGATAATGTTTTATTGAAAATAAAAATAACGGCAAGGTCTATCAATGGGGATTTTTTTCTATAAATATCTGGGACTATACTCTTTACGAAAATGCAAAAAGAAATTCTTTTGCAATTTTGTCTAGGTTCGGATCTAGACTGATTGGACTAACTATATATATAAAGAAATATAAAAAAAAAAAAAAAAAAAAAAAGTTCACTATACACTGTTCATTCTCTATCATAGGTTAGACTTCTGTGCTTCATGCAGTGAAAACAATATTTTATGTAAACGCCTCAGATTTGAAAAAAGTAGGGTTAGTAGGGCTCTTTCAAGAAAAGGCAGGGAAAAGTAGGGAGCAAGTAAAAAAGTAGGAAATGTAGGAAAAGTAGGGCCCACTTGACAGCCTGCTGTTGGTAACATTCCCATTCCAATCCTGATTTATTCAGTGACACATCTTGGTCATCGAAACCTATGACAATGATGGTTAAAGTATACGTATTGCCAGGAAATAAGCACCATTGGAACATAGAATCTTTGTCAAAGGTGATAAGATTGCTAGCATAGAATACTTTGTTTGTTGCCAATACAGAACTTGTAGTAGTAACTTAAAGTTGATGAATCTAATCTTTTAATCTCAACTTTTCTGATACTTAACAATCCAGTATCATTTTGCATAAGTTTCCCATGCAGTTTGTTTGTTACTCAAGCAATCAAACCATGGCTCTGTACAACAATAGATAAACAGAAAGATAGTTATAAAGTCAAGGTTACATTATAATGATAAACTATTAAAATTTCAAAGCAACAGCTGAAACACATAAGTTTTCATGAGAATTGCCATTCAAGTTGAAAACCATCCTTAATTGGAGGATTAAGATTAACATTCAGGAAAGCATGTAGTATCTGCTCTTCGGCTTACTACTTGATGTACTGATATACTGGTAAACACATCAGAATTGTGATGGAACAGTGAAGTGTGGGTAGCACAGTAAATTTCTGGTATTCATCAGCATTAGTGCCCTGTGAGCTGTGACATGTGGTTGTCTCAAAGACTTCACTTATATATGCGATATCCCACAAATAATAACCATATGTATGACATGTCATAGACAATTTGACAACAATATCAATGTACCAGTAACTAAATACAAACTACAATACGAGAGATAAGAACTTAACAATTATCCTATGCCCATGTTATTGTATGGTACTCTCCTTCAGCATCGGATGCTGATTCGGATACCTCCACATCACATTGCACAACTCATACTTCCTATTTTCGGACAGGCGAAGTGACATTCATCATGTTACAAATTGTATCCAATGATTATAAAATTGTAGTTATGTAAAGCCATTTCTACTAACACAGCTTCAGGTGCTGCATAAATCTGTATATTTTAATACGCATTATCCAGTTTTCGTAGCCTTAGGAGGTCCTTGAAAATGACGCCACAATATTTTGGAAATGCTTATCACTACAATCCTCTATGAAAGAACGAAACACTGCCTTCTGAAAAGGCTTTAACGAAGAGAAATTAAATTGATTAGCAATATCATCAAAATTTACCTAATATTGGAAAATACTAGTCTATTTTTAACTCACATGGCATATGCACTGACCAATGGAAGATTGTATCACGGAAAACAGTGATCCTGTTTACTGAGACGATATGATTGGCTAAATAAGGAAGGTTAAAAAAGGTCAAATATCAAAATACATTGAGTTCTAAAGCAACGTGTGAATGTTACGGCAGTGGAATCAAAGCACTAGCTGTGTTGGCGTATAGATCCTGACAACCTGCCCACATTAAGGCATCAACGCACAGTAATTGCATTGTGGCAGGGGCAGATACAGGATTTTCAGGTTATACCCTTAATAGTCCATGATATAAGATTAATATAAGTTATAAGCGCTTGCTTCACAATTGAAGTGCAGTTTGCTAGGTTAACCTAACACAAGCTGTAATAAAAGAATGTGTAATTTACAAACTTACTAGTCAATCAAAGTATAATATTGACAATCTGCTATATTTAGGTATCAGCACAATTTTGATGTATTACCTTTATTATAAAATAATAAATATGTCCCATCAAATTTTATACAAATTGTGATAGATAACACACATCGATTTATTTGAATTATTTCCTTTTATTTCCGTTTATTTTTAAATGAATAGACATTACAGCTTTATGACAATCATTGACATAGTTAGCATAATTTATGCATCATGATGATTCATAACAACCAAAGTACTGATTGTAGAGTTAGTCCGGTGAGCTTTGAACAAGACACATTTCGGTGTGGTACTGTCTTACTTGTTCCAGGGAACACCACATGCACAAGACAATGCCCCTCCCACAGACCCCCAAGAAAACAACAGTCTACAAAACATTAGGCACTGAAAAGGTGCAAGGGTATGTATGGAAATATGGGTGCAAGGGTAAACATGTATGGGAATATGGGTACAAGGGTAAACATGTATGGAAATATGGGTGCAAGGGTAAACATGTATGGGAATATGGGTACAAGGGTAAACATGTATGGAAATATGGGTGCAAGGGTAAACATGTATGGGAATATGGGTGCAAGGGTAAACATGTATGGGAATATGGGTACAAGGGTAAACATGTATGGGAATATGGGTACAAGGGTAAACATGTATGGAAATATGGGTACAAGGGTAAACATGTATGGGAATATGGGTACAAGGGTAAACATGTATGGAAATATGGGTGCAAGGGTAAACATGTATGGGAATATGGGTACAAGGGTAAACATGTATGGAAATATGGGTGCAAGGGTAAACATGTATGGGAATATGGGTACAAGGGTAAACATGTATGGAAATATGGGTGCAAGGGTAAACATGTATGGGAATATGGGTGCAAGGGTAAACATGTATGGGAATAGCGGTCCAAGGAATGGTCTGACCGACCATAAAGAACAACTATGGAAAATTTAGAGGGACAATAAATTGGAATCTTTTGACAGCCAAACTTTTATGCAAATTAACTACATTATGGCATTAATTTGTGAACATTTTTTAGAGACAAAATTAAGTGATTCACATAAAGAACATATCACAGATATTGCAGTACATTATAACTAGCAATCCTCATATAACTACCGTATGTCTACCCTGGGTAGAAAATAAGCAATAAGTCAAATAAATAATGATGTACAAAACTTCTTTAGTTGCTGGTAAGTTAGCATCAGCTTTTCTGTTCTGTGGTTTCTCAATTGGTTCAAGAAAATCTTGCCGGACTAAAAATCAGAGATGCCGGAAATGCAGAAAGTAAAGATAATGTGCCTGCTCTTCTGGCATCATTCAAAGTTGTTCTAGAGCAAAAGATGTTGATGGTTGAATGTTCAATGACTGTGGTTATGAAACTTAAGGACTATACTATTGAAGGAACACCCAACCTGTTATTTCTGAACTTTGATTTTTTTGCAGAAAAAAAATGTATTAAAAGATAACAGCAAGAATAACAGAACCAGTCTGTATGAAGAAGTTTTGAATGATGGGCCTTAACTTGGTAATAAATTTTATTTCGGTCACCACATGAAGAAACTAAAATACAAACTTTGATTACAACCTGAAATTAATGACATCTGATAATATTTAGTGAATTCATAACACTATGTTAAAAATGAGAAAATAAATTAACTTAATCAAACATTGTTTATTTATTTTTCTACCCAAGTGCACATGTTGGTATATTTAGGCCAATACCTCTTTGCAAGTGTGGGAAACAGTATTTTTCCAGGATTTTCTCATAAAAAACAGTTGTGACATACATTTGTACAAGTTAATTAAATGGAAAACTCCTGCAGTGGATCGGACTCTATCTCGTTAGTAGAAATAATAATTACAACATAAACAATTACCATATGTCATTGTGATGAAATAAATTGTGGGAGGCATTGGGTCTAACAACATATAACCTCCTGAAGAGAACCATTAGGACGAATGTTGAGTGATTTACTTGTACATGTTTACATAAAATGAGGATATTATTGACAGATAAAACCAGGTTATATGGCATTTTTTTCCATAAATAATATATTAACATGAGAGAAATAATATCTTATCATGCTATGTCTGACTTTTTGAAAGCTACTAGAAACAAATTAGGTTGCTTGATGGCAGAACTCACTGGCATGGCACCACAGTAAACTTATAATTGTGAGCTAGAAAACATAGACAAAGATTTTCCATCAGTTTGCCACTTGTCTTTATCAGGCATGAGAATGCAAAATTTCAAAATCAGCTGAAAATTCGGCAATGGGTTAAGGGGATAGCTGAAGCTCCTGGCTTTTAAGCATCTAAGATGCCTTAAATTGTCTCAAAAAAAATCCCATGCCTGATTTAGAAAGTATTTAGTTTAAACCGTGCAACCCTCAATGGGTTTTGTTTTTGCACAATTGTAACATGCTTTGCAATGCAAGGTTTTCAGCACTTATTGCATAAATCTTCAAAAGATACAATTATAAGTAACACTTAATATCATATGTTCATTCTAAATGGATTTGATTGCCTGGGGCTTAACGCATCTTTTATTTGACAGTTTTCATTTGAGAATCAGTTGTTACTTGACTGGCTTTGCATGGGTATCAACAAGTGCAATCCTCTTCTCCTAATAAAAACAGACATTACTTCGCTGCATGAGGCCAAAAATTGCTTGTTTGGCATACACTTACCCAGCAAAAATTTAGATGGGTCACAAGGTAGGTAGGTAAATAAATTTCTTATTTATTATTTCTATGGTCGTACTACACTCAACTGCTTTTCTAATGGGTCACTTTTTGTATTATCATACTTTTCAAAATATAAACAGAAAAATATAAATTGACTAAATTTGTTTTACTCCATTCTTACTCATGCCATAATCCTTTGAAATCCCAAATTCACACATGATTGTACAAAAAAGTCGACCTGTAAAGAATTCTATCAAAATTACAAAATGCAGAAATGTGCGATGACTGTTGACTAATAGTTCGCTGCTTGAAAAAATCTCACTCAGATCCCTCAACATTTTTTTTTGGAGTAGGGGCCATTTTCATGGGTAGGTAGGGTTATGCCAAACTAACATTTTTTTTAATTATGGCCTTCAATCAGATGTGGTGGATGAATGGTCATCTACAGGCAATTTTAACATCTTGACCTGGTTAATTATTCACAAACACTTTTTAAACTCAGACTTTTAATTTGCAAAATCGATATCTACCAGCATTATAACATTTTTGGAGGCGCAGTGGTTGAGGGGTAGAGCGCCTGACTCCTGATCCGAAGGTCGTGAGTTCGAGCCCCGCGATGAGTGGAGTTTGATCACGAACTTCACAATCCCTAAATTTGGCGCGAGCACTGGTTGGTAGCCAGGAAGCAGTCATCGAGAGTGATTAGTATAAGGTGTAAGAACTTGTTTCACAATTGATGTAAAATAAATAAGTTTGAATTGTGAATAACATTTTGTATGAATAATTGCTGTTTCCCTCAGTACACTTCTGCCAATTTTTATTAAAATCTATATTGTTATAACAACATAGGAGCATTAAGGAAATTTAACATTTTAAAATCTAAGTCTGAGTTTCAGACTTATAATGTTTATGAACAAGGCCCCTGGTCTTGAAACTTACTATATTTAGATGGGTAGTCGTAAACTTTATCAACCATGTTAACAAAGTAAAGCCAGCTCAGCAGGGAAATGTTTGAGACCCTGTAATAATGTACCGAACATCAACCACTATTTTCCAGTCTATCTCTGACTGTACAGTTCTATGCCAAACATGCATACATATTGTTTTAAAGAAAAATTATCTATTGAATTTGTTTAAAATGGAGTTCTATATATATCAACGTCCAACATTACTAGATTATATAATAGCAACACAACACTTGTGCATTTGTAACCAATAAATCTCTGTCACAAAGTTTATAATTTATACAACTGCAGGTATCAAAATAATAAATAATTATTAATAAAATTCTCAGACTAAACAAAGTTTGTATCTGACAGAAAACGTTTCACAAAAATTTGACAGATTTACTGTAGCACAATGTAAGCAGAAGTCTATAAAGTTTAAAGAAGTCATAATGATCATACAAATAAAAGATTACACTTTTTCCATTAAGACAAATTAATCTGTGTGATAACCTGACATTTGGATGCTGTTCTTTTTCCAGGTAAGTGCAAATCTGTAATTACTGCCTCATGAAAATTAGCCACATAACATGTGCTTGCTGATTCACAGTTCTCGGGGAAAATCATGATTATTTTTGTTATAATTTAGTATTGCATTACCTGGGAAAATATTGCAAAATATACACCTCCACTTGCGCCAAGTTGGCATTCATTCAAATCATTACACGCAGAAAAAAGAAATGTTACGATACAACTGAATGTAACAGGATAATGGATGGAGATAAAACGGTAGCGAACAGAACAGAATTACGAAGCATGATAATGTTTAATATATATATAATGTCAGGTAAGAATCTCCGACAATAAGTAAAACATACTGCGATGCTTTGGTTAGTAGACCTTAATGAAGTGCTAGACAGAGGTAGAGTCAATGACGTATATAAGACAAAACCACACCCGTATGCATTCCCTGGAGAGAAAAAATCTAATTTATCACCTCATTAAGCTGGGTGCTGGGTGCAACAATTCTTGTAATTAAAACACTGTTATAACAAGAGATGTTCAGATAGTCAGCAATTTCAAAATAGTAGGAGAAAGATTTAAGGAATAAACCTGATGAAAATGTAGGAAAAAATCTCGGGTAATTGCCAAAACACATGGAATAAGTACAGATATCTTAATATGATATCTTATATCCTGATAAGCAATTTTTCTTAAATAGTAACTGAGAGTATTAAGAGAAGATGCTGCAACAGACAGATTTCTTATTTGTGCAGCCCTCTACAGGCATTATACATATGCTGAGACCAGCCTTGAAAGGAAATGCAGTAGACTTGTCTATGCATAGCTATACAACTACCAAGGCTTCTAGAAGAGACCTGTCAACTCAGCTAGTGAATTCTTTCTATAAATATATCACAAATAGATGTGTCCATCAGATAAGGTTTCCCCTGCTCGGGGCTTTTCAGTAGAATGCAAATATTTTGTTTGTAAGGGCTATAATTATAATTTTTGAAGCAATATGAATTGAATCCATCCACTATTTCAGGTGTTACTGATCAGAAACCAAATTTTAAGTAAAAAAAGGGCCATAATTAACGCCATCAAAAATGGGTGGATTATAACCAAAATTGAACTTGACCTGTATTTTATTATTCTATGCGTACTATGAATTGAATCCAATCCATCCATTCTTGAAAGAGTTATGATCAGAATTTTTGTTTGTTATACATCATATCACCCAATTGCACGGGGGATCCAGAACAGATTAACTCCTCCAAATTATAAAACAACCCTAGAACAACAGACCCTTAAAATGGAGACACTAGAAACACAGAACAATAAATGCCAGACATAGGGCTCCAATCATACATCACACTACAAGAAGCATTAATTTAATCAGTAGACAAACAAGCAACACACCCTAAACTAGAGTATCCTATCCAGCAATATTTTACAACAATTCCATCAAAGACTTTTATTTACACTGCCATCCAAAAGTTTCTTCACACTTGAATATTTTGAATTTCGTTACATTTTCTTACGTGAAATAAACCATGTATGACCATGAAGTAAAATTATTCATCCCACTTCTGTGATGTATAGTTAAGAATCAACAATTTGCACATCTTGGCAGCAGCATCAATTGGTTGCATCCAAAACCAATTTATGTGTGTAACTGATTGATCTGACACAGAAAATAAGAAAATTTGTTTCAGTACAAATTTATAAATGCTTCTACAGAAAATTATTGCTGTGTTAAAAATCATTTTCAATTAGTATTGCATGTGAAACAAATATTAAAATACATTAATTGCAATGGGAAATTGTCAAAGTGTGAAGGAACTTTTGGAGGGCAGTGTATACTACAGTGATTTATTACTTTATTGTGTATGCTCTTGTAATAATGAACATGGAAACTGATTAACAAAACAAGTGTTTGCAATAGGAAGATTAGAGATCTGAGAAAAAGATAATTACTTAATTTGAGAATAGAACAAAACAAAGATGACTGAATAGAAACGAATCCATAATTACAGGAGTGATTCGGAATTTTACAAGTTTCAGTTCAATTTTGTCCAATTTTGAAAACAATGTGCCGATAGTTATTGCATATCATTATCAGGTTAAAACCAAACATCACTACAGGACCAATTGGAAAATACCAAAACCTTCATAACATCAACATTTTTTACTCACATTTAGTGTGTTGGTACAAATCTTCAGGATGCTCTCTGAGAATCTGAGGTTAAAAATCATTAAAAAACTGTAACAGAAGTGTAATACAATCAAGAACCATTCATGTTTGATTAGTTGTTCCATTTTTCAAATTTTACACAGAATTACTTCATTTAAACATTCTAAGTATTTTTTCTCACATCATTTGGTATTAAATAAAGATAATTCAACCCACAAAGAAGGACTTGAAAGGCCTTTAAGCAAATTGTGTGGCTAGGGCAACAAAACATTCAACAGAGCAAGTAAACATGAATCTATTGTTGAGTAACACTAATCAACAAATTCACGGACTGGCAATCAAGCTTAACTCAATCTAAAATACTTCCAAGTATTTTATTAACCCAACTTATTTTGTCAGGCTTAATTATGAACAAGTTTTTCATTAGTTTGAAGCTACAATCAAGACGAACTATAAGGTGTTGTTTTGCATACAAAGTACTTATATTGGTAAAATAAGCTGAACATTATTTCTTTAGGTGCAAGCATGAAAAAAGCAATATTTTTTGTCTTGACTAAAATAAGAGGCAGTATGCTGCCTTTGATTGTACTTATCCTTAATAGCACACATGCCCTATAAGTTGCCCCTGCTCTCCTATTTTTGAGAATATATAGTGCTATTTTATCAACCGCAAACATATGAATAATTATTACCTAGACCATTACATTTCAAAAAAGGTGTATTGAAATGTACACATGAGGTGGACACCGTTTTACTGAGTTAAATCAAGAAATGTATTTTTCTCCATTTGAAAATAAAAATAAGGAGAAAATTAATTTCCCTTTTAAATGTCGAATATCTCCGATGGTGTCACTAGCAGGAGATTTTCATGTAATTGTTTATGGTTTTGAAAGTCATTCAGCTTTGGGCAACCAACACATTAATACCTGTTTTTCAATCAAATTTATTATGAAATGTTATATTATGCCTGCATATTTAACAAGGTTTTACTCCCCGTACTTCGTCCAAAGTGTAGTTAACCTTAATAAACTTTATATAAGTTAAATTTAAATGATGTTAGGTCACTGTGGTGTAGTGGTTAGCATAACGGACCAGCAATCCGTAGACCCAGGTTCGAATCCGGGTAGTGCCATTGACCGATTTTTCGTGTTCCTCAAAACATGACTCTATTTAAACATGTCAAAAGTTATACATGTGCATCAATTGTGTTGTTAACCATGTTGTATTATGTAATTTGGTCACTCCAACCCATCGGTTGCCCAAGTGCTACTCATAAATCACGAATTAAACAGTAATTTGAAAAATACGTTCTTTTTGTCTTGCTTATCGGAGGTGAGTGTCAGTTGAAGGGGAACAAGTATGGTATTTAGGACAAATCAGAGGATTAACCTATTACTAAAGGTAGAAAACAATGTTTAATATCCATGATTTCCATTTAAGTAACAAATCCAAAACCAGAACTATTGACAGACCATTAATGCAAAAACATTAAATAAAAGTTCCTTTCATGAAATAGTTTGACGATGCATAACTAAACTTTATACATTGCTCGCAACTCATTATATGTACAATGACATACAGTAAATCATTTTTTGCATGTTAATGTACGAGGAGCAAAATGTAAAATTTCTTTCTTTATCTTTCCACATGTGTAAATTTGCAGTTGATGATAAAATGTGACAGTTTTAGTGGTTATATAACAATTATAATGTCCGCTTTATTCAAAACCACACCTAACACCCATCTGGGACAATAAAATGAAAATAAATGACACCCCGGAGATTTGAAATGATTTATTTATTCAGTATTTGATAATTAAAATACTACACTACCACATTAGTATACTCTGTGATACTAAAAGTAGTGATGAATGGATGATTTTCATAAAAGAGTGATGATACAAAAAAAATGACACAATTTGGAAAACGAAGACTTCTGTAAAACACGCCTGCGTCTCATTTGAACAACAACATTCTGTTATGCGTTGAAAATATTCCAATGGTTCTTGCGTTGTCAGGCAATGAGTCCAAAATGTACGTGAACGGTGAGTGTGGTCTTATTTTTTTCCCTTTTAAAGGCCAAACGGGATAAAAACAGGCATAAAATTGTCATTGTGCACAATAATTATAATTACTGTAAAACAGCACACTGTCTTGTATCGTAAGATTTGTTCAGCAATCTAGTCTAGTTGGTGGAATGTTTGACCGCCAATCTGAAGGTTGGAAGTTTGATCCCAAGGTATCACATATGTTTGGAGAGAAAATATGACCCAAGATAACACATCCACAGTTATTTGTCCTTCACCTGAAGTTCATTAGGGAAGTTTTCTGTTGTTTGCAGAAGAACCTGTTAGTACTGATTGGTATTCAAGAACATGTTAGTACTGATTGGTATTCAAGAACATGTTAGTACTGATTGGTATTCAAGAACATGTTAGTACTGATTGGTATTCAAGAACATGTTAGTACTGATTGGTATTCAAGAACATGTTAGTACTGATTGGTATTCAAGAACATGTTAGTACTGATTGGTATTCATGAACATGTGCTTTCATGCTTTCCAACAAAATGAAAGCCCACTGGACAGAGGTAGAAGTAGGTAAGGCAAGTAGACTGTATCTTGTAACTATCAGTGAAGAAAGAACTGGATAGATACTCCATAGCACACAGATGCACTCTCACTATGATTCTCCATAGCACACAGATGCACTCTCACTATGATACTCCATAGCACACAGATGCACTCTCACTACCATACTCCATAGCACACAGATGCACTCTCACTATGATACTCCATAGCACACAGATGCACTCTCACTATGATACTCCATAGCACACAGATGCACTCTCACTATGATACTCCATAGCACACAGATGCACTCTCACTATGATACTCCATAGCACACAGATGCACTCTCACTAGGATACTCCATAGCACACAGATGCACTCTCACTATGATACTCCATAGCACACAAATGCACTCTCACTATGATACTCCATAGCACACAAATGCACTCTCACTATGATACTCCATAGCACACAAATGCACTCTCACTATGATACTCCATAGCACACAGATGCACTCTCACTATGGACTTGAAAAGAGTTGAAAAAGGGCCACAATACCTCCAAACATTGGTTGATGGTAACTGGAATGAAACTAAACCTGCATTTTATTATCACATGCATATGCTCAGACTCACAGACGGATGGACAGATAGGGGTAACACTTTATGCCCGTTTGCCATTCTTAACATTATGTTGATTCGATGTTCCAATTGTAGGCAAAAATTCAGATGCTTGCAGTATAGCTAGAATGACATCACAAATTATGTGGTTTCGCCACATTGCAATGTATACAATACAATAATTATAACATTACCTAATGTTTATTGCAATGTATACAATAATTATAACATTACCTAATGTTTACATCAAATGATTACTGGCAAATTCCTATAAATGATTGAGCATATTTGAATTGTTCTATGTCTTTTAACAAGTTCCAACAAACTTTAAAATCTACTTTACAACAAAACCAATTGTTCAATATAAATAAAAAACCGAATCCCAGCAATTACGCGAATATGCAATAAATATAAAACAGCAGACTTGTTTAATAAACATAACAATACGATAACAATAAAAGATTTTACATCAACAAATTAAAATTGATTATCCTAAAAATTAATGGAAATGAAATAAATTTAAGTGCAACATTAAATGCCACAAAAATGCAGGTTTAATGATCCAAACAGCTTAATGTTTATTTCAGGATTTTTACTAGACATCTGTTTAACAAATTTAATTTCCTATCACGGAAGGGATTGATCAAGTGTCTGACAATCCTACTATACAATACCCTTACTTTTCTGATTTCCAATATGCTTACATCAATTAAAAAATACCAGACAGTGATTCTCCATATTGATGAACAATAGCAAACAAGTTTGGGGGTTATACTGAGACATTCCATCAAGATTTTCCATCATATTGAATGTTCTTCATTTACCAGTGTGGGATTGACCAAGCATGCATGAAGAACAAGTTAATCAGTATAAAAAATGTTATGCTTTCAGGACTATAACTAACACCAAACAGATTGCTCTAATAGCAGCACTACTTTCCATATGTTGAGTTTCACTGCTGCACAACTGCTCTGTTAATAAAAACCGAGTTTAACAATATTGCACACTTGATTTTGTGGTTTGTTTTTGTGCTTTTATTACAAATATAGCAAAATATCAACCTTATGATAATTATACTCTGAGCATTTTCACTGCCACCTCAACTTTGTCAATACATGTCACAGCAGTTCTGCAATCCTACAACAACTTTGTCAATACACATAACAGCAGTTCTGCAATCTTACAACAACTTTGTCAATACACATAACAGCAGTTCTACACCCTTACAACAACTTTGTCAATACATGTCACAGCAGTTCTACACCCTTACAACAACTTTGTCAATACACATAACAGCAGTTCCACACCCTTACAACAACTTTGTCAATACACATAACAGCAGTTCTACACCCTTACAACAACTTTGTCAATACACATAACAGCAGTTCTACACCCTTACAACAACTTTTTCAATACACATAACAGCAGTTCTACACCCTTACAACAACTTTTTCAATACACATAACAGCAGTTCTACACCCTTACAACAACTTTGTCAATACATGTCACAGCAGTTCTACACTCTTACAACAACTTTGTCAATACATGTCACAGAAGTTCTGCAATCTTACAACAACTTTGTCAATACACATAACAGCAGTTCTGCAATCTTACAACAACTTCGTCAATACACATAACAGCAGTTCTGCAATCCTACAACAACTTTGTCAATACATGTCACAGCAGTTCTGCAATCTTACAACAACTTTGTCAATACACATAACAGCAGTTCTACACTCTTACAACAACTTTGTCAATACACATAACAGCAGTTCTGCAATCCTACAACAACTTTGTCAATACATGTCACAGCAGTTCTACACTCTTACAACAACTTTGTCAATACACATAACAGCAGTTCTACACTCTTACAACAACTTTGTCAATACATGTCACAGCAGTTCTGCACTCCTACAACAACTTTGTCAATACATGCCACAGCAGTTCTACACCCTTACAACAACTTTGTCAATACATGTCACAGCAGTTCTGCAAACTTACAACAACTTTGTCAATACACATAACAGCAGTTCTACACCCTTACAACAACTTTGTCAATACACATAACAGCAGTTCTACACCCTTACAACAACTTTGTCAATACACATAACAGCAGTTCTGCAATCTTACAACAACTTTGTCAATACATGTCACAGCAGTTCTACACTCTTACAACAACTTTGTCAATACACATAACAGCAGTTCTACACCCTTACAACAACTTTGTCAATACACATAACAGCAGTTCTGCAATCTTACAACAACTTTGTCAATACATGTCACAGCAGTTCTACACTCTTACAACAACTTTGTCAATACATGTCACAGCAGTTCTACACCCTTACAACAACTTTGTCAATACACATAACAGCAGTTCCACACCCTTACAACAACTTTGTCAATACACATAACAGCAGTTCTACACCCTTACAACAACTTTGTCAATACACATAACAGCAGTTCTACACCCTTACAACAACTTTGTCAATACACATAACAGCAGTTCTGCAATCTTACAACAACTTTGTCAATACATGTCACAGCAGTTCTACACTCTTACAACAACTTTGTCAATACACATAACAGCAGTTCTACACCCTTACAACAACTTTGTCAATACACATAACAGCAGTTCTGCAATCTTACAACAACTTTGTCAATACATGTCACAGCAGTTCTACACTCTTACAACAACTTTGTCAATACATGTCACAGCAGTTCTACACTCTTACAACAACTTTGTCAATACACATAACAGCAGTTCTACACCCTTACAACAACTTTGTCAATACACATTACAGCAGTTCTGCAATCTTACAACAACTTTGTCAATACATGTCACAGCAGTTCTACACTCCTACAATAACTTTGTCAATACATGTCACAGCAGGTCTTCACCCTTACAACAACTTTGTCAAGACATATAACAGCAGTTCTGCAATCTTACAACAACTTTGTCAATACATGTCACAGCAGTTCTACACTCCTACAATAACTTTGTCAATATATGCCACAGCAGGTCTTCACCCTTACAACAACTTTGTCAATACACATAACAGCAGTTATGCACTCCTACAACAACTTTGTCAATACATGTCACAGCAGTTCTGCACTCTTACAACAACTTTGTCAATACACATAACAGCAGTTCTACACCCCTACAACAACTTTGTCAATACACATAACAGCAGTTCTGCACTCCTACAACAACTTTGTCAATACATGTCACAGCAGTTCTGCACTCCTACAACAACTTTGTCAATACATGTCACAGCAGTTCTACACTCTTACAACAACTTTATCAATACGCATAACAGCAGTTCTACACTCTTACAACAACTTTGTCAATACATGTCACAGCAGTTCTACACCCTTACAACAACTTTGTCAATACATGTCACAGCAGGTCTTCACCCTTACAACAACTTTGTCAATACATGTCACAGCAGTTCTACACCCTTACAACAACTTTTTCAATACACATAACAGCAGTTCTACACCCTTACAACAACTTTTTCAATACACATAACAGCAGTTCTGCACTCCTACAACAACTTTGTCAATACATGTCACAGCAGTTCTGCAAACTTACAACAACTTTGTCAATACATGTCACAGCAGTTCTACACCCTTACAACAACTTTGTCAATACACATAACAGCAGTTCTGCACTCCTACAACAACTTTGTCAATACATGTCACAGCAGTTCTGCAATCTTACAACAACTTTGTCAATACACATAACAGCAATTCTGCAATCTTACAACAACTTTGTCAATACATGTCACAGCAGTTCTACACCCTTACAACAACTTTTTCAATACATGTCACAGCAGTTCTACACCCTTACAACAACTTTGTCAATACATGTCACAGCAGTTCTACACTCTTACAACAACTTTGTCAATACATGTCACAGCAGTTCTACACCCTTACAACAACTTTGTCAATACATGTCACAGCAGGTCTTCACCCTTACAACAACTTTGTCAATACATGTCACAGCAGTTCTACACCCTTACAACAACTTTGTCAATACACATAACAGCAGTTCTACACCCTTACAACAACTTTGTCAATACATGTCACAGCAGTTCTACACTCTTACAACAACTTTGTCAATACATGTCACAGCAGTTCTACACCCTTACAACAACTTTGTCAATACACATAACAGCAGTTCTACACCCTTACAACAACTTTTTCAATACACATAACAGCAGTTCTACACCCTTACAACAACTTTGTCAATACACATAACAGCAGTTCTACACCCTTACAACAACTTTGTCAATACACATAACAGCAGTTCTACACCCTTACAACATCTTTGTCAATACACATAACAGCAGTTCTACACCCTTACAACAACTTTTTCAATACACATAACAGCAGTTCTACACCCTTACAACAACTTTTTCAATACACATAACAGCAGTTCTACACCCTTACAACAACTTTGTCAACACATGTCACAGCAGTTCTACACTCTTACAACAACTTTTTCAATACACATAACAGCAGTTCTGCAATCCTACAACAACTTTGTCAATACATGTCACAGCAGTTCTACACCCTTACAACAACTTTTTCAATACACATAACAGCAGTTCTACACCCTTACAACAACTTTGTCAATACACATAACAGCAGTTCTACACCCTTACAACAACTTTGTCAATACACATAACAGCAGTTCTACACCCTTACAACAACTTTGTCAATACACATAACAGCAGTTCTACACCCTTACAACAACTTTGTCAATACACATAACAGCAGTTCTACACCCTTACAACAACTTTTTCAATACACATAACAGCAGTTCTACACCCTTACAACAACTTTTTCAATACACATAACAGCAGTTCTACACCCTTACAACAACTTTGTCAACACATGTCACAGCAGTTCTACACTCTTACAACAACTTTTTCAATACACATAACAGCAGTTCTGCAATCCTACAACAACTTTGTCAATACATGTCACAGCAGTTCTACACCCTTACAACAACTTTTTCAATACACATAACAGCAGTTCTACACCCTTACAACAACTTTGTCAATACATGTCACAGCAGTTCTGCAATCTTACAACAACTTTGTCAATACATGTCACAGCAGTTCTGCAATCTTACAACAACGTTGTCAATACATGTCACAGCAGTTCTTCACTCTTCCGACCACATGTGATGCAACTGCTACCTCTGTTTGGTGTAACAGGGAATCCATAGCATGTGAACAATCAAAATCTGGTAGACAGCTGAATTGTTGTTTATGTATAAGAAGAAAATGGCAACAATTAGAAAATGTTTTGTGATAAAACCAACATCATTGTCGGCATTAAGGAAGGTCAGGTTACATCTGCACAATCTCAAGTCAAGTACCAGTTATTTGTTGTTCTTTCAGAAAAAAATGCCTTATAGAGAACATTTGTCATTTTGTAACAGGAAGAATAATATCAACATCATAACAGCATGTGAAGTTGAGTACCATTTGGTGTCGTAATTCTTGAATTGCGACACAATTGAAGCCATATGACTTGTTATTCATTGTAGTGGTAAATTAACATCTTATGAGATCAAATATTAGAAATCTCATTTATGTCAATTGTCATGTCCAGAATTCCCATTTTAGATTCAGTGCAAAAAGATCAAAAGTGACAAAGACATTTACAAGCCCATTAATTCCCCTTGAACTGACAGGACTAGCAACTTGGTGAAAACGTGTACCAGTTCAAACACTGTTTCAGCAAGGAAATGATCTGTAATCATATGAGTGTTGCTTTTTATAAAAAAAAAATGTCACTTTCAAATAAGAATTGATATTTCAAAATGAACATCTAGAAACCACTGAATGTCATGGGAGAATTGATAAATTCACACAAACAACAAATGATGAGAACATCAAGACAAGACGTCTAAGAGAAAATATGAAAAATGAGAAGCTCAGTGGTTTCTTAGGTACAGTATAATGTATGACGCAAGTAATTTCCAAAATGAACAGGTGCATTTCCTGTATAAAAATCAAATGTTCCGTGCATTTAAATGTTCCTCTTGCAATACAACCCAACATCTGGTGTGCGGTATTAATGATGAAACAGATTGTTTGATTTGTTTTGTTGGCTTCTTAGTGGCAAATAAAGTACATGATTCTCTACTGCAAGATTTAATGATATCTTGAAATGATTCTCTGACGTTTTCTTGATCCTGCAAACCTGAAATCACTTAAAACCACATGAAAATTATTTCCTAATCAATAAAATGAATATACGTATTTCATTATTTCTTCTTAAAAATGTTGATGTATCATACATTAATTGTATAACCACCTCATATGAAAATTTGAAAAAATCATCAATGTTCTGAGGGTAACTTGCTTTCACCACCTGAATGTAAAGTATCCCGAGTCAAAAAAGAAAGGGCTAAACATGGACATATTTGGTACCAACTAAAAGATACTTTTAATTTCTATCTGGTGGTATATTTTGTAATCTGTACTGCATCAACTGACAACAAGAGGACAATTATGGTCCTATATCGCTCATCTGAGTACACTGCCATTCTGACTGAATTAGACTAATGTGCCAATAAATCGGTAAAGGTTCAATGAAAATCCATTCAGCAGTTTAGGAGATGTTGTTAATGGCTTCCACTATATACATATAGGCAACAAACAACGTTCCCTGGTGACCAAGTTTTTTGACGGAACTTAATAATTTGTGCGATCTTGTATGAGGATCACTAGACATTGCTACTCACCAAATACCAAACCACTATAAGCCTTATTACGGAGCCCCTAATGTGAAATCCAGTCTTTTTTTTTTGAGCGACACATACATTTTTATTTTGTTCAAACGAAATGCATTATTATATGCAGATTATTATATGGTAAAAACAAAATGTTATTTCAATTTCGTAAAAACGAAATATTATTTTATAATTACGAAATAATATTTCGTATTTACGAGAAGATAATTCCTATTTACAGCACAATGCGTCATGCAAACTTTCTTTATGACTCTGCATAGTTCCTGACTATTATAACAGATGCTGTCTGTAACCTGACAGACAGAGCTGTATCTGTATCACCTATTAAAAATTTGCAATTGGCATAAAATTTATTTCCTACACTGCACCAGGTATGCATGTCTTCTTATCACTTAACTCCGTTTCCTCCAGACAGATACAAGTCTAGAATGTTTATATTTTAAGAATTTATTATCAAAAAGGTACAATTTTAGCAACTTGTCTACAATTTGATTATGTAATTGCTTGAATTTTAAATTCAAAATATTCGGCTAGAAACCACAGTGAAGTTCTGAAACTTTTATACTTCGTACACTTTTACAATTCTTTAACGTTTTAAAATGTATATATGAGTGATTTTGAAAAACCCATTTCATCCCTCATTATTTTATACAATTAAATATTAAGATTTCAAGCTGGCACCTATTCATTTTGTATATTTTTGTAGAGAGGTTCACTTGCTAATTAAAACTTCACCCATTCCACAGAATATTTTAACTGACTTTCACAGCACACACACAATAACACGCAAATGAAGAGTCAATATTGATTTGATCACCACCATTTGAATTAAAGTCTGCCATGTTACCAATACGCATGTGTATCTGATGATGGTTCCTCATTTGTTGATACTATTACATATTATAATTCAACCTTAAAATAGTAGGGTAATTAACAGCAGAGTAGAAAAAAGTATATGAGCCTTAAACTGTTGGAACTACCCAATTTAGCCCAGAACCCCATGCCTTGACAAATCAATGAACAGACTTAATTGCTTCTACAGACCAAAGTCATGTCACACGTGTATATAACAATGACTTGACTTGGACAACACACTTTGCAATTAGTCCAAATCACCTGGGTGTGCCAACTTCACAAACATTGAGGTGATTCACAAATTCAATATACAATGTAACATCAAATGCTACCTCGTACACTACAGTAAAACTACCCTTAGCATGATATAATCTAGGAAGGGCAATAAATACATGTAAAACAACAACTTCATAATGATCGATCACAAAAATCATTGAGTATGTTTTTATGAACCACCTTTTAATACAGACATTATGACACCCAGCTGATGATAGAAAACAGGATTCTCTCATAAACCTTTCGTTAGATAATAACATATGACAATGAAAAATATATTGCCCAGTGAATCATATATACAGGGTAATATATAATTTATTGCCTCTCAAGTTCCATTTATCCTGGTTGTATGGTACTTACTGACAGGTCATGATGCGGTACTTGAAGCGTGGAGATAATCTCCTCCCTACTGGTCATGAAACCCAAGATAACATATTTAAAATTTGTATATAACATAAATTTTGTATAGAAAAGTATATGGGAACATTTCTCAGAGCTGTCTGGTGATAATTTGTGGATTTATCAAGTGGCATAAGTTATATGTTCGATAATAAAACGTTACATGACTCTGAATTGTTCGTAAACATGTGTGTTGTATAGAATTACTTAATTTTGTGGTGTTTAAAAGTGCTACCTTGCACTTCTCATTTGTCTGGCCTCTCTCTAGATATGAACCCTATTGAGCGCATGCAGGTATCTGGTGTGAGTCTGATCCAATGATGAGGCCAAGATGCTATATCACAACCTGCATGACCTTGCAAAAGAGATTGTTTAGGAATGGAATAACTTTGCTCAGTGTCAAGTTTGGTCAATGCCAATAGAGCAGTGCTGAATAGGACAGTAAAGCAAGCCAGGGGACTCTGAATTTAGTGCCAATATTCAGTACTATTTCCCCCTTAAAAAAGTAAGTCTGTACAAAAATTTCCCTTTCCTTTTGAAAGTAGATCTATTTGTTGCTGAATAATAAATTTTAGACAGTTTGACATAGTTACGAAAATTATTAACTTATACAAGTTGGTATCAGAGTATAGCAGAGAAAAATGGCCATTTTATCATATGTAAAAAGTCCCGAAGAAAAGGGTACTTGTGTGAGACTGAGTGACAACCCTGCCAGCTATATTTCTTACAAATGTCTTCAAGAAAATCATATCATTTTTCATGATTTGTTTATTGGAGCACCATGCATTAATATCTTTGTTTATTTTACTCTTATCTTTTTTGTAGCAAAAAAAACTAATTTTGTCAAAAATACACAAGAAACATTAAGAATTTCAGAAATAATTATATTTCTGAGAGAAATAATACATTGAAGCTAAACAGATACCATTGTTCACACTTATTTTTTTCTGTAAAAAATGAAAGATGTACAATATATTTGTTTAGCTACAAAAATGCAGTTTACAGGTTACCATGCTGTATGTGAACCACATTCAGGAGATAAAGAGAAGCAATGGTGAAGTAAGAACAGCGGAAATAATTAATTATAGGATGATGTAGGAACAGTTCTGGCATGATTTAATTTTCTGTAATGAAAACAGCCAATTTTTCAGTGCAGCCGTACTAGTGTTGTGTAAACCAATCAAGTCTTACATCTACCACCAAGGCAATTTCTCTTCAACCGAATAACGTTTGTAACCTTGACACAGATTGGCTAACCTTTCGATAAAGGGTACATTACCTTACCAAAATCTACTGAATTTTGGTGAATTTACCGAAATCCATTATGGATCTGGAGTGACCAGCAATCGTAACATCTCGACATTTTTTATGTTGCACAACAAATTTTAACCTTCAAAATGTGCCGACCATCTTTTTTCAAGACATTTCTTGTTTCATTTCTTATCATCTGCTGCAAAGATAATACTCTATGTAGACCTTGCAACAGGCATTAGGCAAGGAGTGTTTAAAGATGTCAGAACTGTAAAATTCTATAACAATCCAGTCCATTATAAAAGTACACACAACATTCAAGTGTACATCTTCAGTATACACCGGGCAGCAATAAATATCTCAACTGAACAAAAATATTTATCTGTAATGAAAATACAGAACTGCCGAAACTTCTCAACTTAATAGAGTTAACACTAGAGCTATCACTGAATGTGATTAATACCCCCCCCCCCCCTCCCTCCAGCACCACTTTGTCTGATAAATATTTTAGAAAATCACCAGTCAGCCATCTTAAATGTGACTGAATAAAGAAATTATGTCACACACAACAAGTTTTAAGAAAATACTAAAATACTCAAGAATCTGTAAAAGAAGTTGGCTCCTCAAGTTTTGAGGAAATCCAAGATGGTCGCCAGTATTCCATCTTGAATGTCATGCACTATGATCTATCATGTTGATTATTTGTGTGAAGTTTCATAAAAATCTTCAAAGAACTGTAGAACAAAGTGGTTAGCTCAACAAGTTTTTGAGAAAACACAAGATGGTCGCCAGTATTCCATCATGAATGTGTTCAGAAAAAAATCATAAAAAATCAGTCATGCACTATGATCTATCATGTTGATTATTTGTGTGAAGTTTCATAAAAATCTTCAAAAAACTGTAGAACAAAGTGGTTAGCTCAACAAGTTTTTGAGAAAACCCAAAACTAATTGCAGAAACACCTACTGATTTAGATGCATGTAACAGACAGGACTAATAAAACCTTTCAGGCTATCATTCAGGATGCTTACAATCAACTCATCCATGAAATGAAACCACTAACTCCTTCTTTCAACATGTCTGAGTCTAAGTAGAATTGCAAATACCTTATACATGCATCTTTGAAATATAGTGCAAATCATTTAACACCAATTTGAGATCATCTATGTAAAAGTGATTATTATTAATGAATAAACAGCAGAGTAGAAAAAAAGTAGATGAACCTAAAATTGTATGAACCACATAACTTCAACCCAGTACCCCATACCTTGACAAATCAATGAACAGTGTTGATTGCTTCTAAAGACCATATATACTTAACACCATGAAAAACTACTTCTATTAGCTTTCATTTTGTTCTAAATGTTAAACGAATTTTATTGTAACAAATGTGTAATCATTCATGAAAAAGAAATCGAACTATTGCCTTTGCATTCATATTTCATAATTGATTAAGTTTAGAGTTATACTATGCTCATTCTTTGTTCATTTGTTTAATTAACCAAACATGAAAAATATATTTCCTATTGTAACAACATCACTAAACATGCATTTATAAAGAATGAACTCATAATGTATTAATCCATATTTGTTGATGAAAGATGTTTGTACTTCATAAAACTTATAAAAACTTCCAGTTTTTTTAACAATCAGTCTATTTTACCGATTTTGACTGTAAGTAATTTGATAAAAAAAAGATTTTTTCAAATCAGTTTTACATTGCAATGGCTCTTATTAGAGATGTTTTAGCCAATGTAACAACAATACTGGATAAAGCCAATTCAAACATTTTATGTTCAGATGAGCCAGATACATCTTTAAGAAATTATGTTTGAGAATTAAAATATAATAAAAATTTTATGTCACGGTGCTCACTGTGACGTGGGCAATTTTTATTTGCGTTATTAATGGTGTGGAGTATATAACAATATTATTTCACTGGATTCCTACATTATCAGACCAATGCAAGGCAAATCTTAAGTCAAAAACATTTTCAGCACCAAATCCCTAGCTATATCATCATTGTTCATTTTTATTGTATATTGTTCCCATGTTTCTTCCCATTGAGTTAAGCATTAAAGCTCACTATTCAGCTTAAGAAAAGATCACTTAATTCTTTACAGCTCTAAATCTGATTAGTTTGACATTATGTGCACCATACAAAGATGAGAACAATTCATAATTTCTTCGTTCCTGCTAAAGCCGGGTTGTTTTTTAAAACATATCATGTTTAATTACTGAGGATTAAATAAAGCGACCGTTGTCTCCAGCCCAGCATGTCATAGATAGTCCATAATGTGTCTAATACTTAAACTCAATTTCAGAAAGCACTTGTAAATTAATGAATACATAAGGGCACTTTGAGACAATAACAATACAAATTAGCATAAATGTTAAATTATGTTAACTTGAACCCTCATCCTGTCTCTGATTTTGCTCTGGTAAATTACTCAGTACCACAATGTCTTTGTTTTCACTTTCTTTCAAAATCGAAATTGTTTACACATGGTGACATTTTCTGGTAAAATTTATTAGACAGCCATGAAGACAAATCATGGTACCAAATATTTCATTCAAATGCAGTGAGTAATTGGCATTAACAATTCAATTAGTTTAGTTAAATGCACATCTGTCCATGTACTTGGCGTGGTGATTTTGGTACCTTAAACTTTCTGTCATAAATCACCTTATTCTTCAATAAACATTCTGAAAACTGATAACTCCTATACTAACCATTAAAAGAGTAACAAGTGACATTTATTGCACCTTGATATCAGGCTATTATTGAGCATTTATTGAATTAATTATATAAAAAATAAACATTTATTCATTGACTCAAGATGATAATACTGTTTTTACACCATTAAAAGATCATTTAAGTAATGTACTGGTTTTGCAAAATGTATTGAAACATGCTCAGCGTTCGAAATAACCCACTTGACAAAAGTCCATCGCATAACAGAAAATTCTGTTAGGGTAAGCTAACATTTCATATGTAAGCCCGAACAGATAGGGAAAGATTTGAATACGTCTGTGGGATCCAGAGGGGGGGGGACCGGGGGTCCGGACCCTCCCCATGAGATTTTGACAAAAAATAGATTTTCTCTTAAAAATCCTGTATCAAGAGGGGGTCCAAAATTCAAAGGCCTTACACTGTAAGACCTGGACTTACCTGACGAAAATTGGTGGATCCGCGCTTGTGGTCAACAATAAAAGTTTGCAGATGGATCTAGTTGATGCTACCATCTAAAACCCACATATTCAAGGGTTCGATCTGATAGGGGTTCAAAATCAAATAATTTAGTTTTATTGTAACACGTACTCAGGCAAGTAAAAGTTCAGGATTCTGGCAAATATTTGTATCGGGAACATCAAATGGGACCATTGGTTTAAAACAACTAATTTGGTAGACTGCGTAAAGTTTTCAATAAAAAATCATTTAAATCATTATACCGACAGATATAACTGTTTAAATAGCAATGCACGATTTTTGTTATCTAAAGTTATACAAACAATATGTTTACAACATTCAATTACCTAAAACAAACCATCAAGTTTAATTTGTTGTTATCACATAAACGTAAACGTACCCTAATTACTGAATCACATAAATTAAAACAAAACTTGGTGAAACAATCAATCCACTTTAAGATATGTAAAGAAATAATCTATTATGTTGACAGTCTCAGTAAATATTTGTATAATAATACATCAGAGTATATCTGTTAAACATGATGTTTCCATTTATTCATATAAAACCTTACAATATAGAACAGTCTGTAAAAAGGAAACTAATTATTTATATAAGAAGTGCTGTCATTCATACAGGCATGGCTTTCAGTGACAACAGATATATCCAGATTCTATCTGACACAGACAACCAATACTGTAGCATAATATCATTCTCCAGACAAAATTACAGTTCATGTTGAAGATACAGTAAAAATACTTAAGATAAGCACATTGTTTCAATTAGCAAGAACAAAATTCAATGCAGAAACTAGAGCTTGTTTTTGAAAAAATGGATGTCTTCCCCTAACGTCCCCAAAGGGCCATTACTCTTCCAAATTAATCCAACCCCAAAATGCTGACAATATGCACATCTAGGCTTGGTATCAATACCTCACAAGGTTTAGAACAAGCAATACAAACTTTGTTCCATCCAGATAGATCCAGCACAAAATCAAAAGGGCTCTCAAACCATCCCACTGGATCTATCTGGATGGAAATCCAAGGAATTGTCATATCCAATAACAATTGCTTTTTTTGTAATACATTCTACAAATCATCTGGCAAGGTGAATAAATGATCCCATTTTAACGAAATTCATACAAGCATTTAAGACAAATGAATAAATAAATTTAAGGCTCAAACCTTTGACCTTGAGTTATGACCCTGACCTTGAGCTAGCATGGTAAGATTACAGATTCTTCATTGATGAGGTCAACTACATATCTACAGTAGAATAACATTGAAAAATTATTATAGTGAAACTTTCAAACAAGACTTTTATTTCTTTGCTTTAAGAGACATTGAATGAGGTTTTTAACCCATAGAGTAAAAGACGACCAATGTAGTGATGCTTTTCTGTATATACAATTTATGTTCCACAATTCAAACAATCACAATGCAAGCACAAATATATCTACATTAAACCTACTGAAACGATAAATAATCCTTCATTTATAAGTTTACTATATCAATATAACTGGTATAATTATATGTGTTAAGTGCATTTTGAGGACATGGAAATTTAATTTAACATATCACAGGGATATCGCAACATGGTCTTTTGACAATATTGTCATTAAACTGATAAATTTGTTTTTGATAAACGCTAAAAGGCATGGTACAAATGTATATAATGTGCAAAACATTCATGCTTTATGGTCCATGAAAATGAAATCTGCATGTAAAATTAGATAGGAAAATTCTTTAATGGCTATTTTAACAGGTTAATTGGCACAATAATTATTTTCTAATCTATAAATCATCAAACTATAATACTGAAATAGTGTCAAAAATATGAATTAAGTTAATTTTGTCAATTTCGTCAATTTTGATCTGCAATAAAACATGTTGCTTCTATATTGTTAACAATTTGACCCAGTGACCTAGTTTATAACTAAAATAATTCAGTGTCAATCTTTTATGTATCAGTTTTGAGAAACACATAGTATTTTCGGCAAATGTCTTAATATGTTGAAAGAAATTTAGATAAATCGCAAAAAATCTTATAGGAATGTTGTTTCTGTTTTTGTGAGGGGAATTTTAAATGGAAATAGGGGGGATAATACTATTTAAGTATGGGAATGGCACCCATAAACAGCCCCAATACGGCGGAACGAGTATCCTGATAACAGAGCGATCACATTAGTTCAGGTGAGCTTAGAATCTATAACCAGCAATATTTTCTTTTTTATCAAAGGCATCTTGGAGCTTAGAGACTTGTGATAAATATAAAAATACAACAATGTGTGACAGTGCAATCATGAACTGAGCTAGAACAACATTTTGCTGATCACATTAAAGAGTATTTTGAACTTATCTGACACCACTCTTCAACTGGCATGTTTTCAAGATCTGAATAAATTGAACTTTTTAGATATAAAATGAAATTACACTTGGGAAATCGAAAAAACAGTGGGTACCACTTTCTATGACAGTTCAAACGTGTAGATCAATATGATACATATAGAATATTATCAAGAAAATGTGGAAATTTGTTACATGAAATTTTGTTTAAAAATGCTCTTAAAATAGTTTAATCACTAATATTTAAGTACAGCAATTTGTTCAGCATCTGGTTTTTGTTCAGCAAGGACATAAATCTCGAGTGTTGGAATAACTGCTCTGTTGTTTTTAAAACAACAACAGGGTTTTGTTGTAACGGTCACTGTTTTATAGCAGGAAACATGAAAAACTCCCTTCAAATCAAGATATAATGCCATAATGCTGTTCTTAATCAAAACTTTAATGTATTTTTGTGATAACTAATAGCAGAACATTAATGCCTGTCATAACAGATGAGTGATGGTCAGTTACTATCCAAACAAAAAGGGTAATTCAGAAACACGAGAATATAAACAGGAAAAATATGTCTTACATCTAGAAAACATAAATTCATTCAATGCCATCACTCTAAGAGAAATTTGAATAGCATTTCCACTTTACCTATTAGAGCTCCCCCATAGCACTCAAACAAATTCAAACAATTGATATACAACTTATACATATACCAAAAAAAATATGACCCATTCTAGAAATTTTGGTACATTAAAGAATATTACCATTGGCCCAATAGAATATTGTAAGAGTGCACTCACTGTCGACTTCTAGGTTTTTCATAAAAACTGTGGTTAGAGTTAACTTTTACCACAGATGTATCCCAGACTTGAAGCAGGTGGTTAGTGGTTTGGTTGTAACGTTATTTGACAGACCAAAAGTACACCGTACCAAAGGGTGACTAAGTCCTGCAAGAGATTATATACATGTACTGCAAAATAAATATAACATATAAATGTTGTAGTACTACAAAAACTCAAATATTACACGTATAACACTCAAAATCATTAATATACTATTAATAATGCCATTAAAAGAATTTTGCTGCTGTTCGTATATTTATCAGTAACGAATATATAAGTCGGCATTATGATTTTCTAAGACCTCGAAATGTACAATACAAAACCGAACACTTTTACTATCAAAAGCAAAAGTTCAAAAGAGTTTCAGAACCTTTTTTAATAAGACTTTTTTTGAATGGTGTAAAGTATATATTGCCTTTTTAAATTTCACATAATATCTGCAACAAAGATGTTTTTCAGTAGAATATATAGCACTTAACACAAACAATTAACAGGCGAGTTAGCTACATGAATGCAAATACGCAGTTGCGTACACACTGTTATCAAACACAGAAAAAAAAACTTTCAAGAATACAAAAGTCGACGGTAAAGTATTTGTGACATACTTTATGATATAAATTATTATGAAGATATAATTCTTCAAAATTGACACTACTACTGGTGAAAATGCCACCAGATTCTAGAAAACGGAAGACCTCTAGATTGCTTGCGTACACAATAGACAAGCTCTGGCTTAGTAACGCCCATGATTAAAGCTAACAAAATGATACTCAAGGAACAATCAAGTGTTAAATACAGACTATGTTTTTTTTTGTATGGTTTAAAATGAATAAACCAATTTACTTATTATTACCAACAACTCTTCAAGCTTATCAATTAATGACTTTGTCCATCAACCTGTTGAGTTAAACCATTTTGATAAAACCCAATCTGATGTGGACTTTATCAGACCGATAACAATCTTCTTAATATTTTTCAAAAACAAGCAGTTCCTGATAATGATATTACAGATGTTTCTTTAAACTAACAAACATCCAAGAACCTATCAAATAATTCACATCATTTGGACACAAAGTTCTCAAGTAGCCTGAGATTAACTGTTTCTTAGATTGGCTGATAAGTATCTTGATGGATTATCCGATCCTTGGCTTACACTATTCAAATAGTATATAAAGAATAATTTCTTTCAAATCATTAAAGACCAAACTTAAAGGTACCTCTTATATAAGAAATATCAGTATAAACCCAACCCACTATCCTGCAGTTTCCATGAGTGATAGATGTGATATATTCTTCTTCTTGCTAACCTTTTTGACAGATTAAACTAGAACTTTCTCAATAGGACAAAGACGTCGCCCCCCTGCCAATTATAATTCATCAGGGTTTTATCCTTAAAAAGTTTTCCCAATTGAAAACAACATGTTTTTTTCCAATCCAAACCCGTAAATTCCAAAAATTCCACAAGGGCTTAATCTGGAAATTATTGCCAAGTGTACGTCATAGTAAAAGCAAAACAAGCAATACCTTGTCAACAAACCTTTAGACAGTGTTGCCATTTGTACTGAATTTAAGGGTATATGTTGTAACTAACCATTATTTTAAGAATTGTTTTACAGGATTAAAATTGCTATTATATTGGTTTGAAACATAAAATTAATAAATGGTTTTTCAGGAACTGACAGACAAGCTGCACAACGTAAGTTAGAAGTTCAGGGCAATCCAACCCTTTCACCCACCATTAACAGACCTTTACCTTAGCATTAAGCTCCGGCAATTTTTGAAGAAATTGATGGTACACTAGAAGATTTAGGTAGAGTATTTCTGACTTTCAATTTCAATAATGAATTTATATATAAGAATGAACATGTGATGTTTATTAACCTAGGTTGACTTTCACTGCCTTCCTTGAGTTTCTGAATTCCAAGAAATAAGTATGCCAAGTAAAAATAATTTATGTATTTTGCTGAGATCATAATGTGTTCACCAATGAGCAGAATGTTGAGGAAGAAGCAGTTTCAATGACCCTCTCCTTGATTCAAGAGCTTGAAGACTCATTTAACTCTTCCCCTGTGCTTGAGGCCTTGTCTGTGTTCACTCTCACTAAACTACCAGGCAGCCTCTTAGACATACCTCACACAATACGGAAATGTAAGAGAAAATTAAAATGGAAAACTTCTCAGGTTTTTGAATTTGTCTTTCACTTATATTCTAGTACTTGCTCAGTTTAGATATTTTAGAAACAAATTTATCAATAAAAATAAATTTATATAATAATTAAGCAACTATTCTGATTGATTGTGCTAATGCTGTTTCATCAATTTATATATTCAAAATTAAAATACATAATGTTGATCAATTTGGCATGTTATTTTAAAATCCAAATTAAGACAATAAACATTTGGAAGTACTGGACTTGCTTTTGACCCGGTCGATACACCATGACCTTGCCCTTTTAGGCATGGAAACCACTGTTGCATGCCACAATGATATTTAAAAGGCGGAGCTATGGGCGTGAGGTGTACATGTTATAAAAAGCAGCTTTCAGGTATTTTCCCATTTATTTACATCAATTTCTAATTTGATGTCTAATTGTAAAATTTATCCAAATGCACCATATATACAAATGTATTAAAACGTAGTGTATCATTGTCCATATGCTGTCATTTTTCACCATTAGGCCACCCTAAAAAAATGTGTTTGTTGCAGTTACGGATCTGGAATATTGACATTAACAAGACCGAACGTGAAAAGGTAAATTGAGTTGCAGCATTTTTCATGAGCCGGTCATGTAACTGCAAACAAATAATTTTTTATGGATGGCCTTTCATGAGGTCACTAGCACGAGACTTACATGGGGGTGTAAGATAGAATGTTTCCAGTACTGGTACACACTAGGAATTCCAAAATTGCTGGTATGCCAAACAACATAATTAGTTCATAATTGGTTAGATCAAACATGGAAGAGAAGAAGGAACTAGGATGAGAATGTGTCAATGAATAATTTCCTGTACCGTGGGAGGGGTGTGAGGAGTGCTCGGAGGCAACCACAGTACTTAAGCCAACACTGGTTTCCCAACACACAGGAATTTGTCTTAAACTGTTGACTCAAGATTGGGGTCAAGAGTTCTTTAAGTAATATAACCCAGGAAATTCTGCTAAGACAAGTAGAAAGGTTAAAGGATAGGAAACAGTTATAGAGATTATAACAGTTCTATGGTGTACTGCAATCTCTTCAAGGAAGCCATGGATATTGATGACAACAATCTATCATACAATAAACAATAAACAAGCAATTAACAGTCACAATGTGGCCTCAACTTTATAGACTATTCAAACCTAAAATATTAAAAAACTATAAATAAGAAGACTGACCAGATAATGTATATATATTCATGTTATTACCGCAGAATTCAATTTAACCCATTAATCATAATAAGAAAGGCTATTAGATTATAGTTATAGATAACAATATCTTAGTTCCTCAAAATCCATCATACATAGTTAATCATGATTTCAGTTCTTCACGATATTGTGAAATCCAACTATGATAAAAGTTTTAACTTATAACTTATTTAACCGCAATGCCACCACTAATGTATGGAAACAAGATCCATGTATAAGACTGTGGCCAATCACCCCCCCCCCTCACCCCCATTGAGGTATTTGTTTGTGTTAAAAAAATATTGTTATAGTTAGTACACTGGGATTCTGTAACAGGGAGAAATATTCCTTAATTAATGTTTTGAGTTATGATTTGAACAAGCATTAGAAAGAACTATAAGAGCTCTATCCCACAACTAATAATGTATCATCATTCTTTAGTACTATTTAATATCACAAGTAAAACAAGGCTAGTTATAGTAAAAGTAAAAGAACAAAGCACTTACTATTCATGTCCTCTTTTTTGTGTAAAATTTCAACAAAATCTATTCAATACTTTTGGACTTCCTATAAATAAAATGTAATCAAAGGCAATATTTTGAAAAAAAAGTGACAGAGTTACAGATTTTGTACACTGCAAAACTTCACCATGTATCAAATCATTGTGAGAAATTCAACGAAACTCATTCAATAGTTAAAGTGTTATATTATGCTCTCTACAAGAAAATATAATCAAGGGAGATAATTATAAAGATAAGCGAGACAGAGTTATGGTTCTTGTGCACTGTTCTTCTATCTCAATGTTTGCTATCATTGTAGGAGAAAACTGTCAAGAGAATAAGGTATTTTAATGCTATACAGTGCATATCTATTCTGCCCGTTTTTTATCTATGACCTCTTAATGTGACCTCGACCTTTGAGCTACAGATATGAGTCTTGTGCGCAACACACCGTCTCATCATGGTGAATACTTGTGCCATGTAATTTGAAAATTCCCCCCATAAGTGAGAGAAATGGTTCAGTCAAAACCGAATCCGGAGGGACGAACACACGCACGAACATACACTGAACCGCTATGTGAAAAATCATCAAACTGGAACATGCCGACAATAAGCACCTCTCCACTTGGTAATGAAGCTTCCCTAAAAGTTGCATTGAATTCCAGTCAGTGGTTGCTGAGAAATAGTGCGGACACAAATATTACTCTGTTCTCTATATGAAAATGCTTATAATAATGCTATAAAACTGCCTCAGGGGTGATTATTACGGAAGTGTCCATAATAACATACAGAGTGTTCTCATGTAATAATACAATAAAGATTAGAAATTCCCATGGATGGTCATAGATAAGATAACATTGCCAACATATCAGAAATCAAAGCTCAAAGTAACTTTGCAATAATTAACTAATTACATGTAGATAATTAATATAGATATTTATAGCATACTGTTCAGCTGCATTCTGAACCACATTATCTCAAAATGCACATAAGGTATTGGAGTAATCGAGAGGACAATGATTTTCACCTAATGGTCAGTTTGTCCGTGACCTTTGATCAGGTGACCCAAAAATTGATAAGGTTGATCTCAACAGGCAGACAATCTTCCTACCAAGTTAGAACCCTGGAGGCAAAAGGTACTCCAGTTATCAAGCAGACAAAATTTTCCACCTAATGGTCAGTTTGACCTTGACCTTTGACCCAGCAATTCCAAAATCAATAGGGTTCATCTTCAACCCCTAGGCAATCATCACACCATGTCAGGACCCAAGAGGCCATAGGGTACTTTGAGTTGTTGCATGACAATGGATGATCTACCGACTGACCAACCTGAGTACCAACCAATGTGGGTAAAACAATATGTCCCCCTTTTTCAAAAGGGGGCATAACAATTCCACTTTTGGAGACAAAAATGTCTGCATTAATCAGAAGGCATTATAACCTCTATTTCAGGCATACAAGTTGGATAAGGCGATATAAGTTTTATTCCACACATAACAAGCAGTAGACACCCTAACTTCAGATCAGAATGTAAGCATTTGGTAGAAAGTCATTATTGGTGGTAGATATGATATGTAACACTGACAATGACAGTATAATTTCTCGCCTGATCAAATAAGAAAATTACTCCATTATGAAACAAAAAAATACGAAATTAGCTTTAGTGATAGTTACATCAATAGATATGGAACATCAGATATCTACCAGCATATGCAAGAAAAATATAATTCAACTTTTTCATTTTGTCAGGACAACATTGGCATATCTAAGAACAAAAGGGCTATGATGGCCCTAAATCGCTGTTCTGGATTACTGAAAACGTTTTATCAGGGCCTAGGTTTCATTCATACGATAAACATTCCAACAATGATGCCCTAAGATTTGAATTAAATACTCAAATTTTACTCTAAAAGACCTGTTTCAATCTTGGTCTACATTATAAGACAAACATTCTGACCAGCTTTCATCGAGATCCCATTTAGCCACATGCAGGCTGTCAACTCACCTCTTTTCAAAAAGTAGGGATAAAGTAGAGATTTTTTTTTTTAATAAGTATGGAGAAAGTAAGTTTTTTTTCCAAAAGTAGGGATAGAAGGGTTGATTCCTTACTTTTGGAATATCAAAAATGGTAAAATTCACCGCACTGTTCATCCTCCATAAATAGACCTCTGTGTTGCATGCAGGTGAAATAAATGCTTAAGTAGGGGTCTTATAAGAAAAAGTAGAGAAAAGGAGAGCAAGTAAAAAATAGGGAAAAGTAGGAAATGTAAGAAAAAGTAGGCCCCACAAATCAATGTCAATGTATTTTACCACAGTATTCAGACAAGAACAGTACTTTAATATGGCAATCCTGTTTTCATCTCAAAAGCAATCTAGACATATTTTACCCATAAACACTGCAAATGTTCAATCTTTCATTTGTGAACATGCAACATAAATGTAGCAATTTCATCCACAAATGAAGTTTAACTACAAGCGAGTTATTACAACCTGCTGAGAAACAAGCACTGTTTTATAATTGAACATAATTTATCACCAGTTTTATAAGGTCAACAAATCTTCAAGGTGCACCTTGATAATAAAATCATCACCATATAAACAGAGGGCTTGACATAAATGGCAATCTTTCTATGTATCATATTTCAACCACAATGGTATAAATGTGTGTGGCATATGTATCAATTGTCCAATTTTCTTTATAATTTCACCATGTCAACAATGCAGTACATTATTTTGTCTGACTTTTATTGCAGTAAAATAACAGTGTCTGCAGCAAGGTTGTTCAGTAATTCACCTCTGCTGCTGTCTCCCAGGGTGAATGCAATTTTCATCAGAGAAACTATTTACTCTGATGAGTAACCATAGTAACTAACATAAAGTGAAACCTCAATAATAAGACCACCCTTGGGACCCTTGTAAGTGGTCTTAATATTGAGGTGGTCTTAATATTGAGGTTGAATAAAGAGCAAAACAGTTAAAACGGACTTGAAAATTGTGTTCTTTATTTCGAGATGGTCTTACTATTGAGGTGGTCTTTAAGTGAGGTTTTACTGTATTTGATTTCATCAAAATAACCCTAGTACTAATGGTTAATACATATGTTTATTATTCTGTACCAGTTCGTCTCCTTTACAATTACAGAAATGTTTAATAACCTTGAAGAAATGTTGCAGCACTTCTGCATTCATACCGCACATTCATAGCCTAGCAACAACGCTGCCATTCAAACAACTGGTGTTCGATCACTGGAATGTGCCCAGTAAGATAATAGTAGATTGCTGACCTGTAGGTTGTATGTTGGAACCCCGGATGAGGTGTAGTTGTCCACCCTGATATTATGACAGCATAGTATACATGTGTCCTCCACTTTTGAATCATTACAGTGGAAGTAACGTAAGGTGTCTGCAGAGCAACAGGTAAGCTTGTGACTTAAACCTCAAATGCACAGCACACACTTTCTCAATCAGCATGTAGAACATTTGATTTATATTCAATGGAATCCGTTGAATCATTTTATAGCTGAGTTTCTCACAACAGAAAACACAATACACAAACACAGGGGTGTGAATAAAAGCCGGGAGCCGTTAAAATTACCCAGTAACTTAAGCATTATCACTGGACTACTTTTCTTAACCATTATCACCGGACTACTTTTCTTAACCATTATCACCGGACTACTTTTCTTAAGCATTATCACCGGACTACTTTTCTTAACCATTATCACCGGACTACTTTTCTTAACCATTATCACCGGACTACTTTTCTTAACCATTATCACCGGACTACTTTTCTTAAGCATTATCACCCGACTACTTTTCTTGTATGAGTGATCAGAATTAAGGGGAGTACCCCCCAGACCCCAGCCTACTTTTGATGATTTCCTTGCTAATTCAAAAATTAGTTACACACCTGCAAACAACAAACTAACTACTATATAGGACAGAAAAAGCAACACACCTCCTCATACATAATATTTACAAAAGATATCAAGAAAAGTTGAGTTATTATCAGTAAATAATAAGATATAACATAGTACATAATTCATGATACGCAACTTGGAGGCCGCAAGTAGTTTCTGACACTTTCCGACAGGAATTTATGCGAGGAACAAATAAAACAGCAGTTATCCATTATACCCAACACACAATATGAGTAGACACTAAATGATTTAATCAAATCTACCCTGGAGACACAAAAGAATGTCTCACAATGTTATAAGTTGTCGTAAAATATAATCAATGCCAGTTACCAGAACACCAACACTAAATTACTGATATTACAGAAATAAGTTTTGTTTAACATTTAATATTCAACAGATTTGTGGAAATAAAGTTCCACAAATATTCTAGCCTCATTTAGCTGGCCTGCAGCTGCTGCAGTCTCATTTGTTGAAAATAAAAAAAAACATTTGCAAGCAAATTCACACAGGGGACATTTTGAGACGTGGTATAATCCTCCAACTATCAGCTGAGTAGAAACGGTTGAAACTTGTTAAGTTCAGTATATTATAACAAATGCTTCATGTTAATATTTGGATATACTGGGCACAAAGCAACGAGGAAATTGTCTATTGGGAACTAGAAACCTACAAAACAAACGTGTCTCCTCACGCCAATTACAGCCCCTACTGTGCTGTATACACATGTGCTTAGCTGAAATATGCAAGCTTCATAGAAAATAAGAGATTCATAACTGGCAATCTAGACCTTTCTATATAAATTCACACAAACCAAATAACGATGCAAGAAAGTAGTAAACAAAAAATAATAACACAAGACAACCCACCCAAATAGCTTAGTTAAACGAGCGCTGTACTAGTGTTGGTTGTGGGTTCAAGCCTACATTGGCCATGCACTTATGCTTATTAGTTGACTTGATATTTAAAATCACAAAGATTTGAGATGGGAAAATCAGTATTATTACATGACTGACAAGTGATGCAATTGTGGTTCAAGACATAATTTGTTCAATTAGAATAGTTATCAACTGAATGCCATCAATGCTATGTCATGCATCAAGTGCTTCATAATTCAACATTTTTTATTTGTATAGACTGTTTCTTAAAAAAATATCTTTTAACAGGAAATTGAAGTATCTATCACAATAATAGACAACACTACTGTAATATCTATCAGTCTAAGCTTTGTCAAGAAGAAATAATCATCAAATAATCTCCAGTCATCAATCATCACATGTCAAAATTGTTTGAAAAAAAACCTAGGTGATCATTAAAAACCAATATATATCTTAAAAAACGCATTTTTATCTTTGATGAAAGTAAGTCAAACAAAAATGAGCATAACTTGATAAGCGTATCTTATAAAAGAAGTATACACTGCAAGCAGAAACTATACAAATTTGAGTGCTCAATCACTTTAATAGTCTTGGTTCAATAATTTGACTTACAATATAACATACAGTGTAGAGTGGTAATAACATTCAATTTTAAATAACAAATTTAATGCTTACAAAATGAATGAAATTGACTTCATTCAATCAATAACTTCACTGTAGTATAATGCATCATAGGTCACAATGGCCATCATGATTTTTCATGAAACAATCGCTTCTCCTGCCACCACTCTCTTCTTTTCTGTAGTGTTTTCCCTACACTCATACGAACACAAGGACGCAAATTCTGCAGCATCCAATGATAGTACAAACTTCCAACCTTAAACATTACTTGTCTGATATAAGATTCCAACAGTAACTGTAAAATGATTTGAATGTGACAAATGATTTAATGATAATTATTATAATGTCTTTATTAAACAAGGATACTAGAATGGATACACATTCAAGTATCGATACCCAATCTTCCACAAAGGATTCTCATACATAATTATGAATAATAATTTTGTTTTATAGAAACTCAATCAGAGCACAATAACATTCTTCCATTTTAAATTTGTTAAGGCATATCCATAATTCAAGCATTATGGCTGAATTTTTTTTAAACACATATTACACACAAAAGGCTGACATTTCACATTTATACCATTTAGTCATTATTTCTCGATCAATACTGATTTACTGACCTTCAATGAACTTTCAATAATAAATTGATTTCTTGCATGTGTGATAGAACATTTCTAAATTGGCCAATTTATAACAATAAAAAATCCATTTTCTCACTACAAATATTTATCAATCCAATTAAATTCACATATTTCAATACATCTTCCAACAACAATTATAGAGAACAATACATCAAAATACAAAATCAGGCTATAAATACCTTTGACAAAATACAAGGACTGCAGGGTTACGTTTCTTTATGGTGAATCAGACTTGTGTTTGTTAATCATATTTGTGTTTCGTTTTTTTTATTACATTAAAATATTTTTTTCAAATTCAATAAATCTCAGACAAACTGTGCTTGACCCTTGTATCAAAAAATGGTAGTGTCTCCTTCACAAGTATTTGGCAAGTGGCTAACTCACGTAACATCATTCATGGACCATATGACCTGAATGAGAGAAGTATGACTATCAATAAAATACATAGAGGAGATTTGGATGATGGAAATTTGTATGCTTGTTCGAACTCCCTTGTATACATTCTCACTATATTTCAGTCAACTGACACACCAGAATAATGTTATTACTTTGGCCCCTTGTAGAATACGTTCAAATGCAAAGTTCTCACAGAAACTGATACACTATGGCCATCAAATCCACCCACACATTCCCAGCCATATCATTGTCTTTTCTGGTTCTGTTATGATTATGATTTCACTATCCCAATCATGATCTTGGACAAGAAGATGTTCAAAGTTTACTCTATTTTTAGCTGCTGTGACCTACTTATGCAGTAGACCAAAACAATTTATGCAACAACGAAAGAGGACCACCTAATGATCATTCCTGTGAAGTTTGGTCACAATCCATTCAGTGGTTTAAGAGGAGATGTTGACAGACAACAGATGACAGACATCCAAGGATCCTATAAGCTCACCATGTGCTCGAACCATGAGCACTTCATGCTCAGGTGAGCACTTCGTGCTCAGGTGAGCTAAAAAGGCAGTCTGAAAGACTTCTACATATCCCATCACGAAAGTAAAGTTAAATGGAAAGACGGTGTATACCTGGTGTGATCATTTTACTGTGGCAGCACCATCTAGGTCAGAAAATAGTCCAGTGAGGCAGTGGAAACATTCCTAAATGATGCTCAAAGTTTGAATATGTGTGACCAATCAGTCCTCCCTGGATATGAGTGGGCTGATGAAATATGGGTTATGCACGTCTTTGTGATAAAATGAACATATGACTTGTGTTTAATGAAAATCTTTCAAGCAGTTCAGGAGATAAAGAGCGAACACGAAATTCAAGTCGAACTTTTGACCTTGCAGTGTGACCTTGAACTGTGGCAGTTCAGAAATAGGTTCTGCACGTTGTCTTGATGAGTTGTAGATTTGGACCCAGTTTCCTGAAAATCCTTCGAGGGGTTTAGGAAATACAGAGTGGACACGAAACCCAAATGTCAAAAATTTGACCTTGCAGTGTGACCTTGGCCTTGATGAGATGTCAATTGTTTCATTGGTGTTTATTCTGGACCCAGTTTCATGAAAATCCTCCAAGCAGTTTAGGAGGTAGAGAGAGCACATGATATGTGACTTACGGAGACCATTCCTATAATCCCCACTAAAATTAAGGCAGGGGATTAAAATAAAGTTACAAAGTGTAACTTAATTACAGATTAAGTCAACATACAACCATACAAAAATATACTAATTTTTCAGACAGGATGAAAAAGAGAAACCTTAACATTTCGCACTGATAAGTTTTTCTTCCTCCTCGCCCACTTAGCTAAGTTGGTACAGCTCTGAGCTGTCACCCGGGGGTTCGGGGTTGATTCCCGGTAATATCCTTCAGTGACATTTGGCTAGAGTCAGTTGCCCACCAGGTTGTCAACTGCTTGCAGAAGCCCAAGTTAGTACTGGTTGATAATTAATTCCAGGAAAACTGGTTAGATCAACTGACCTCCATATAGAACTGACCTAGATGTGTCAATATGACACAGATGAACCCGCAATGGGCTTTTCAGTAGAATGCAATTACTTCGTTTGTAAAGGCCAAATGATTTTGAAGCAATATTAATTGGAAAACCAATTGTTTAAGTACAAAAGGGGCCGTAACTGTTCAAAAGATTGGCAGATTGTAAGTGAAATCAAACCTGACCTGCACAGTGGACTGTCGTTGGCTGGAACTTGGTTGCATCGAACACCCTAGATAACTCAAATTGATTACTAAGTCCCAATAAACTTCACTATTTAATCTATACTGTTCTACTACTTTAGGTTCGAACTGCCCAGCCTTGAACCTATTATTCAGCCCCTTCAACATAATGTTCTATAAGTCCCACCTTTAGGTCGAACAATACATTCTCTCACCTCATAATTGGCTTAGCTCAATTGTGCTCAATAGTGACACGGTTCATGTAATATTGACAAGTTTGTGAAAATTACACTACAAACTATCAATTGTGTTAACAATGCACTTGTTATCAGTTGTTGCAAATAGATATTTAGCAATATGATTGTACATGTGACTAGTCAAACTTAAAAAAATCATACCATGAAAAAAACATATCCGAGCAGAAGATGCCACAATAAAGTTAGGTGTAGTCAAACAGTGTACAATGTTTATATATTCGAATTTGGGAACTATCTTCATGTCATTATTCTGTATGTTAATACAATGTATGCATGCTTAGTATGTACTGCATATTAAACAAGAGTGGCAAACTGTCACAATATATACACCCTTCCTAAGTCAGAGCTCAGAGTTGAAAAAAGACAAATATTAGGTAATTTCTACAATCAAAGGGCAATAACTCCTGAGTGACTCGTTTGATATGGCTGGTTATCCAACTTGTCCGAGATATTATGCCCATACAAAATCTGACCAAATTTAATGATGATTGGACAAATGCTTCTGAAGTTATTGATTGGACAAGACCTATTTTAGGTAATTTCTATAATCAAAGGGCAGTAATTCCCGAATGACTCGTTCTATATGGCTGGCTATCGAACTTGTCCGAGATACTATGCCCATACACATTCTGACCAAATTTGGTGATAGAATTGGACAAAATAATGCTTCTAAAGTTATTGATCGGAAAACTTACTGGACACCGCCCACCCAACAGAGCCAACAAAAGTCCACTTTATTTTATAATCCTGTGCTTATGTGCCCAGTATGAATTGAATCCATCCATACTTGAAGAGTAACTGATTGGAAACCAATTTTTTAGGTACAAAAAGGGCCACAACTCCTCCAAAAATTAGAGAATTGTAACCAATATCAAACTTGACCTGTATGTGCCAAATATGAATTGAATTCATCGATCTTTTCAAAAGTTATTGTTCGGAAACCAAGTCAAACAAGGGCCATAACTCCTAAATTAATTGGTGAATTGTGACCAATATAGATCTTTACTTGTATTGTATTATCCTATAAGTATGTGCCCAATATGAATCAAATCCAGTAATTCTTGTAAGAGTTATAGATCGGAAACCTTTTTTTTTCATCAAAAAAGGGCCATTACTCGTCCAAATATTAGTGAATTGTAACTGATATCAAACACAACCTGCATTTTAGTACCCTATACTGTGCCCAATCCTTTCAAGAGTTATTGATCGGAAACCAAGGGACCGACGGACGGAAGGAATAACGGACAGGAGTAACACTTTATGCCCCTTCACCATTCTTCAAATGGTGGCGGGGGCATAAAAATGTTGAAATATTAAACCTAATATAACCAAACAAAGCAAATTATCTTGAAAATTTCAATACCAAGCAAATTTTATTCAGCCAAGTTTAACCTAAGAAAATGTTATACTGAATATATAACTTAGCAAAGCAACTTAAATAAGTTAGCAAAACTTGGCTCAAACAGAACTTGTCTTGCCCTAACATCTGTTACCCAATTAGGCAGACAAGGTACTTGAAAGTCGAGATCTAACTGCTTCACACTAATTGTTACAGCTGTACAATAGAACCATATTCACGCTTGTCCTTAAAAGGTTTCCCTAAGTGGCACAGCCAATGACGGATATGCATCTTACATTTCGTTCATTCATTTAACAATCATGAAACGTGCCATTTGTGCACGATTGTTTTGTTTTTGGAGTATAACAATGGTGTTGACTTCAGAGCAATCTGGCAGTCTGAACAAGATTCCCTTCTTAGAAGCCTAGGGCAAACATACTGGTTGAAAGATTATGGAGTGCTAAAAGAAACCACAAACACTCAAATAGTAATGAAAAGCCTGATCCATTGGCTTTTGATAAATATCAGGAAATTGTACTAATATAAATCACTCAAACAAGCTCCAATACACCTGTGGTTGAAAGGTAACCCATACAAGCAACCTTTTAGTGAAATTCTCATACATTGTCCCACGTCATGGATTACACACTTAGTGTAATGTCAGTGGTTTTCATCGGAGAAACTTCCTGCCACTTTTTCTTGAACACCCAGTCAGTCATTAAGGGCATATGCATGACTAACAATAGTACCTCAAGGTATTAACAATTAAAATACTAAAATTCTGGCCAAAATATCACAGTTAAAACTCTTGTTCCGATACTGGAAGGTTTTGAATTTTCTGACTGAGGAATGGTCAATGCCTTGTAGCAAGGTAATGCTACTTTATATAAAAGTGAAATATGTGGAGCATACATTTAACAACCACTGTGTTATGCTCCCACACAGTGCTTTGATTCCACTGCCGTTACATTCATACTCTGCTTTATATAGTGCTGCTAGATTGACCGCGAACAGGTGTATGAACTTTCAGGACCGATCTATGACATTTTAAGTAAGCAAATGCTCCTGTGCCTAAATCTATAACTGATGTTTGGATTACTTTCTATCAAAACTGAACCGCGACTTTTTCTTCAACAAGCTTATGGACAAACACGAACATTTCAATACACCTATACTAAAATGTAATGGTCCAGGTAATACATTCATGAAAAAGTTTGTATAAACATTTTTGTATATAAATACAGAAGTTCAAAAACTTCTACAGCAAACAGGTCTTTGAAAGTGTTCAAAATTTCATGAAAATTAAAAAATATCCGATAAAATGCTTAGAAAAAAGTAACCCCAGAGATTTACACTCTCTTACTCTACAGTCTAAGCTAGTCAGACTGCTTCCACTTCGGAGAAATAAACGTTGTACATAGTAAAAGGCTTACATCAGAATTTAGTTATATTTAGCACAAAAAGTAGGTTTTAAATCATCTTTTGAATAAAGATCCCTTTTACAACATTTTGACATCCCTTAAACATAATGGTTACTGTTCCTTCCATGAACAAAATGAAAAAGGAGTAAGATACGAAAAAAGGCAGAAGCCAGCGACTTACAACAAACTTGTGAGCATGAAAGTTGTGCTAAGTCAAGCTAACAGCTATAATAAATATTCTGCATGTCAGACTGCCTAACAGAAAATACATTAATCCAAATTTCTGTGTTATCAATGATTGTATATTTCATATTGCACATGCTCTTATAATTCTACTTCCGGAATGTTCTGTCAACAGAGGAATTCTAAGCCAATTTATTCAACTCTGTTACAAAGATTTGCAGTGTTATTAACAATGATAATAGCCACTAATATCACTCAGAGAAACACTGGCTTTGTTCATAGATAAGAACAAGACAATATGTCTGTATATTAACCAGTTATATCACTAACCCAGAAAAGCAGATGGATTGAAAACAATTATGATAACATGTAAGTCTAGAATTTGAATTTCTGCAATTTATGATATCAATCAGGGATTTTTTATAACCCCAGTTTTGCAGACAATACAAGCATTATAATACAAAAACAAGGGAACCATTGCTGACACAGTAATTAACTTCAATATTTATCCGAAATAATTGCACAACTTTGCCTGGTATGAACAGAATACTGCAGAATACTGATTTATCTTCCAGGTATATAATTAATTATATGACAAGAAAAACAACTCAACAATAAACATGCATTCTAAAGTCAAGAAAACCGTCATGAAAAGTTCTTGTTAACAAAACAACAACTCATTTAGAGGGTTTATGGTTCAGAGGGGATCTAATATAACACAAATAAGAGCTGTTTTAAAAGCCATAAACATGTCCCCATCCATGTTGTAGGCACTACCTTAGACCCTGACCAATTGACCAATAAGGGTCATCTATATTGACCACAAGAAATCCATTTTTTACAAGCTTTTTTGCAAAATTTCTTCCAACCACTGAAGGGAAACCACTATCTTGCCATCACACTGTATCCGCGACCTTTAACCTACAGAGATAAAAATTAGGGATCATCTAACGACCATGTAGGCCATCAACCTATGATGTTTCACAGCCATAGGCCCAAGTTTGGAATTCCAAACATTGATCAGAAATTGTTTTCAGTCTCATGTCATTGTGACCTTGACCTTTGACCAATTGACCTCCGAAACAATGGAGGTTATCTGCTAGCTACAGGCTCAAGAGTCTCAAAATAAGCCTATGGGTTATCAGACCATCTAACCCGACATGAGTAAAATAATATACTTTCACTTCTATGAAGGGGGAGGGGAGAGAGCATAAAGAGTCAGCACATAGTCAGACTTTTGTTTAGTCAATTTCATTGTTTACATATGCTTCATTTTATATTTATAAATATACAAAATGTATTTGCAAGCTTGAGAAATGTGACTTGTAGTACAAAATAATGCCAAGTTACCCAACATAGAAATACTAAGACAGTTGACCTGATAGGAAATTAACTGGCAGATCTATTGACACCATATACTAAGGTTCTCACGATCTGGCAAAAAACGTATCATACAATCATTAAAGCACTTTTCTAAACTACGTAAACACAACGTCAGAAAGATTAGCCAATCAGATTAGAGCTGTCCACCAGTGTATCAGTACGTAATCCAGAGATAATATTCAGTCAAGTACCATAATAGATGTCAGGTTTCCTTATTTAAGAAGGAGTGCCAGAGTTTGTAGACCGTTTTTAGCCCATTATCCCATCGGGTTACTTTACGTCATTAAGAATCTAAATCAGATCAGCCGTTCTCATAAGTATTGCGGAAACCCCATCTTACTGACAGGGGGCAATCACTTGACAATTTCCTGTCTTGGATTATTTGATGGTTCGTTCCCATTTCAGTCACATCCTGATCTTATAATGTGAACAGTAAACAGAAATGTTGAGTAAAGCGTTTTTAAATGTGTCCATTTGACCTTGTTATGATAAGGCTTCTGACTAATTTGTCAACAGTAAGTGTAGTTAGACTGCATGTCAAGTGTTGAACTGTGATAATAAATCCTAACTCCACAAACTTGAGCACAGAAAGCATCAATAACATCAGATAATATGTAAACACTTGACAATATGAAACACAGATAGAGCAGATAAATATTACAAGGTTTGTCGTTTCATGCACAAAAATTCTTGAAAATAGAAATAATTTTGATAAATTTTACAATAAATATACAACAAACTACCAGCTACTGTGTAATTGTTATATAATTCAATTTGAAGGACACAATCTCATGCTCTCAGTAGAGCTGCAGAAATTATAAGTCATTGATTCAGTAAATTACAATATCGATATATCAGATGAGAATACTAACGATACATCGATACATCAAGTATCATTTACTAAAATGCCATATACATGCTTCATAAATTTCAACTTCTAGTTATGTCTTTTACATGCTTATGTATTACTTGGTCCATCTTGTTTCCTGTCACTGTTATGAAGTGTGTGTATTTTTGCAAAATAAATTTAAAAAAACATGAAAAATCTTCAGTTATTTATTTTTCCTTGAACACATGTGATACAAGTACTGCAAAGTGTTGACAGTGCACCAACCTCCATTTTTGTTTTGGGTGAATTTTCGTCATTTTCAGGCATGTATTTATTATTCAGAAGTACCAATATTTTAAGATATGTATTGATAATTGATCAGCTAAACAATATCAATGTTACATCAATATCGTTTCTATCGATGACAACTCTACTCTCATTACAAAGTCCTAACCTGTTAGATTCTTAATAGTATTGTACAATGAATATTACAGACGGCACAAATATTATTTCTCAGTTCTCATAATACAAGAATTGTATTAAACAACAAAAGTTGAAAATGAAAGTTAGTAGCAAGGCTTGAGTGGCCTGAGAAATTTGAAGCCAATGCCTCCTACATGAAAACTCTGAGGGGTAGCAGAACTACCACAGTGCCTCATTTTCTTTTTAATGATGGGCAAACCCACATGATGCTGCATAATTAGGAGCAAAGGGACAAAGAACAAAAACCTGTTAATCATCAATTATACTTAAGCTCCGACTGTTAACTACATCCAGTAAATGTTGGCTTGTTTATCCTAAAAGACTAATTGGATTATATAACAATGGTAGCGCCCACTCTCCTGCATAATTGCCATTATCTCAACATTTCCGTAATAATCTATCAGTAGTAATCCACCCCAAGTTAAACAACCTTTTTGTTGAACCAAAACAATTAATATTACCGCTAATCTGAGCCTGGAAATCCTCGATTAATTGGTTCCTGCGTCTGTAGATAACTGGCAATAATGTCAGGACTGCCATACTTATCAAATCTGTATCATTACAGAGGCTTGCTACACAACCATACACTCACCTGCCCTAATTACCCTACATTAATAATGTCAGTGCATTATCTATAGTTCTCTTAAGCATTTCAACTTTATCTTCAATGATAAATGCTTAAAAACTCAATAAGCTATGACAACAACAATTATTTAGCCATTATCTACACAAAACACTGCATAAGACTAACAAAACTTGATAAAAATTGCAATACCACACTTTATATTTGAAAAAAATCTTAATAGACAGAAGTTCTGTCTCAAGTTGATATCCCGGTCTAGAACAGATTGCCATGAATTCATTTATCCCTGATCCACTAACTTGACATATAGAATAAATTGCACACAGATATTATCGGTTAACAAACTCAACTAGTGTTCTTTATTGTATAAATCCCCCTCCCTTACAGACTTGCAGCATCAGGTCTTCTGAATTTTTTTATTTGTGTTGCCATGGAAAATGTGGTATTGCGATAATAACGATAACACTGGACTGAAAGAGGTTCAAAGAGCAACTCCTAGATTGAGTGGCATCCAAAATCCCTTCCTTCATGCACATTATACATATCATTACTTATCATCCGTGAAAAGTTAAAAGAAATTTTTACCATTTTACATAGATTTTTTATAGATGCCATTAGAGAGATAATTTCTAAGGGTTGAACTGCACATGTTGATGTAATATCAGTGTACAAGTTGCATCGGGGTTGTTCAATGTGGGTCAGTCCAGAGGATTTCTTCCACACTTTGAATTGCCGCTTAACAAACAAACAAAATACTAATAAAGGATAAAAAATGAATTGTATAATCTGATCGTAACAATTTGTCTAGCTTACATCATCAGATTTAAGATGATTTCATTTTTTTACCTTCGTCTACATCATAGCAACGGACAAAAAATAAAATATAAAATTTTAATGATGTGTCAAGTTTGTTCATGGAGTTTTGCAAACCACATATATATAAATCAATCTTTAATCAGTTAAAACCTATGCATATACATGTATACGTATGCAATTAGCTTTTAATACATTATTTAGGAATAATAACGTATACAAATCAATTCATCGCTTACTTATGGCTCAACGTCCGACCAATCAGATCAACATAATGGGTCAGGACACTTAATACTCAGACACTAACTTGGTGTGATGCTTTTCACATCATTTTAATTTTTTATGTATTTTGGGGTAAAAAATGTGTAATACATTACCATTAAAAATTGTATTTTTACTGATGAAGGAATTTCCTGTTTCCTTAAATTGTTTTTTATTGACCTTTACATTTAAAGGTTGGATTTTTTGTTGTTTTTCAGAAAAATTGAGCCACTTAAGAAATTTAAGGTTTTCTTATATTTCAAAAGCTGTGATCAAAGTCTACACTAACTATAACATCATCCATCAGGCCTTCCTTAAAAAAATTATTTGTTTGATATTAACCCTACCCACTCATAAAATGGGTCCCAACTCAAATAATTTTTCAGATGTCAGAGTGGGATTTTTATTTTGGCTGCAAAAAATCTCCCATGTCCCTATCACCATCAAGTTCTATCAAATAAGAAAGCCATGTTACTGAAGTACTACTGGTTTTGGTGTATCTTGCAGGAATCACAGCCATACATGCCGTTGACAACCATTTGCATACTGTGAAACTCTGTACAACAAGCAAGTATATCCATCTACGTTGTATATTGTTGAAACAATCTATGGCCCTGTCAAAGATGGATTGATAGATGGATTTCATACAAGTTCAAGTATTATTAATGAATACACGATGGCGACTACAGCTTCATTTTATGAAAAGCAGCATCCATTGAACAAATAATTAATGGTTTCGAGATGTCCTTTTTAAAGTCAAGATGTCACCTGAAGCCTACGATGAAAATGTAGACTAGACACTTGACACGAGCCTATTATCACTTGACACGCAAACATTGCCATATATAGCTACACATCCTCAGACAAATGACCATAACATCCTTCAACTGATTGATTGGCTTCAAATTACCATGACAACAATAACACTCGAAGGAAACATCAACTACATTTTAACAATGCAACAATACCATGTTCAACCATCATTGTTTGTGACAGAATATTTCATCCGAGAGCTAGTCAAAATTCTTGTCTATACTTTCATTTTTTTGTGACATTAATTTTAGTTTCAGCTGAGGAATTCGAAACGGGCAGTGGCGAGGTCATGTTGTTCATTGCACAGTAGAATCCCTCAAAGCATAACTACTATATATAAACTACTAAAGTAGGAAGGAATTGTTCTGTAAAAGTAGAACGAATATTTTTTCAAACTTTATGGACAAAACGATATAAACTAAGTAAAATGAAGCATAATGTACTGAATAAAAATATGATAAAAATAACTTGTCTGTATGTTAAATGCACTGAGAAGTATAGCAATGTCTCTGCTGCAATCAAAGCGAATCAAATTGTAACAATTGCTTTTAGTAGAAGTACATTAAGGGTTTATTTCGGGAAGATGACCAGGCATAGCCTACAAATTGAAAATGTTAGGGTGTTAAACTTAGAAATTGGGGAAAAAGTCTGGAAATTACAGCAAAATTTTAGGAACTAAAGTGAAGGATGTAGTGATTCATTAATCAACAATTGCTATTTATATAATCTGCCTGTGAGAGTTATCCCTTAAATTTTTTACTAAATTGAACCAAAACCTTTTCTTCAGATTTATTGGTAATTTTTACATTCAAATTAGGAAAAATATACTTTTGGCATTGGGAATAAAGTCGAATAACGGCTATAAAAACAGCTGAAAAAACCTGATTAATGGTTTGTTAATTTTCAAAAATACATGTAGATTAGAAAGGTGTCTATAGAACACAGGTGGCCCAAGCTTATTGATTTTATTATCTCAAGGAGAAGTTGGACTGACTAAGAAGGAAAAGATTAATTTCTTACAGGAAACACCACATACACAAGACAATGCCTCCCACACAGATCCCTGGGAAACACCACATGCACAAGACAATGCCTCCCACACAGATCCCTGGGAAACACCACATACACAAGACAATGCCTCCCACACAGATCCCTGGGAAACACCACATACACAAGACAATGCCTCCCACACAGATCCCTGGGAAACACCACATACACAAGACAATGCCTCCCACACAGATCCCTGGGAAACACCACATACACAAGACAATGCCTCCCACACAGATCCCTGGGAAACACCACATACACAAGACAATGCCTCCCACAAAGATCCTTGGGAAACACCACATACACAAGACAATGCCTCCCACACAGATCCCTGGGAAACACCACATACACAAGACAATGCCTCCCACACAGATCCCTGGGAAACACCACATACACAAGACAATGCCTTCCACACAGATCCCTGAGAAACACCACATACACAAGACAATGCCTCCCACACAGATCCCTGGGAAACACCACATACACAAGACAATGCCTCCCACACAGATCCCTGGGAAACACCCATACACAAACAATGCCTCCCACACAGATCCCTGGGAAACACCACATACACAAGACAATGCCTCCCACACAGATCCCTGGGAAACACCAGCCTACATTAGGGATTATGGAGGGGTAAGGACAAATATCTATGGGAATGGGGAAGTAAGGTATTGTCTGGCTGACTTAATTTCAAAAACATTAAAATGGAGATGTGTATGTCAAATCATAACTCAGTAGTGTTATTATATATAATTGCGTGCATAATCACTTGAATTAGATGAAACTGATTAACTTTCATATTTAAAAAGATTACCCAAAATTGATAACAGTCACAAATACTGAATCAGCGCAATCTGCCGTTCCACTTTTGTATATTTAGTTTGTAAATATGTGAAGAGGGCAATATTCTAAAACTGGGATGAAGACGGTGGGATGGGGTTATAGTTTCAATGAAGAAGGTGGGATTAATGATTTAATATTTATTTATTTTAAGGGCTTTATACCTTAACAGGTGAATAATGATAGTTTCACTAGTATTCTAAATGAAATAATTTGGTAACATTATTAATACTGATTAGACAACATTTTTTGCTCAAATACATCAAACCAAGTTACTAGGCAACAGAATTTGTACAATCAACCACACTTTTTCAAATATAGTTACAAATTGGTTAAGGAAATGAATGCAGACTTCATACAATGAACATAAGAGCAAGATGCTGGCACTTTGTCCCTTAAACAACACTTTCTAATTAACCATATTAAGCTGGATGCCATTAGCACTGAACATAGACGAAATCTGTTGTTTTCAGATATCATATGTCACCAAAATACAACTTTTTCTTTCTTTAGGGTGGTCTATCACAGCAAGTTCAGACTATAGATGAATTATCCAACACAGAGTTGACAGCAAATTAAATAACACTTCACAAACAGTTTTGAATAAAGTACAGGAATAAGCGATTGTCTTTGAAAAATGTCACCGTCCTTTGAACATTTCTTATAGGAGTATCTGTTCATTATCTATTGACATATTGTAAGTGACAGGGCCATTAATTTTCTCTCTCAAACATCAGTAACTTAACACTAGGGAGGTCCAGCAGCCTACGGATATAATTGCTGAACTTTTTCAACAACCACTTCTGCTGAATTGCTCAATTTACAAAACTGTGTCAAGACACAAATCAATTGTTACCCAATGATCATGTTTACAGATATGAGCCAAAAAGTGTCACAGTTAAAATACATTTTAAATTATACGCGTTGAGAGAACAAATATCATGTGTATAAAAATACCTAGTATCCGTATTTACTCGACCATACCCTTTGGCGTACATCCCTCCTTGTCACTCTTGTAGTGATCTTATCAAAATTTTAATAGAAAAGTATCCTCAGATTGCAGAGGACCTTAAAGGTCTGGCCCCCTCATCTGTGCAGACACAGAGACAGCCTGCCCCAAAGGTTCCCCCCCCTGCACCAAAAACATCCAATCAGCCAAAAAAACCTGTTTTGCCCGAAAAACCAAAATCCATTCCTCCAAAAACCAAATCACCAGCCCCTCCTACTACCAAGAAACCAATACCCACTCCAACTAAGGCCACATCGCCTGCCCCTACTACTACCAAACCTAAGGTGAAATCTGCACCAGCAAACAAAAATAACAGCAAACCCACTTCCCAACCTCCTAAAGAAAAACCTGCAGGTCACAAACGTTCACCACCATCACCCACACCAAAACCACGTAAAACAAAAAGTTATGAAACCCCCCTCAACAACAAGTTTGAATGTCTTAGTGACATGGAGGATGACAGTGATGGAATCTCTGTCTCAGGGGATGAGAGCATGCTCTCTGATGAAGAAACTTAGTCTTTTATTTTATTTTTAACTTATTTCTTAATAAATCTGGAAATACGCCTTTCACAGTACATTTTTTCTCGTTGGCTGTGTTGACCTTCAACCAGTCCGCTAACTAGTTCACATTTACAAGTATATCACGTTAACTTTTTTAGTTTCACATAATTTCACATTTCTTGCGATTGGTTTTTACAGCAAGCTATAATAATTTAATCTATACACACATATATATTACATGTATCAGTGAATGAGGATTGCCTCGCTCACTCTAATACATAAAATATATTCTTACATAATGATCTTTTTTACATGCTATATTTGCACAAGTTCAACATATTTACAAGAATATCATATAACCTTTTATAGTTTCACATATTTTTAACATTTCTTGCGCGCTAAATGACCAAAGCTGTCGATGCGCCATAAAACAACATAATAACATTACTCGACCATAAGTCTATCTCGACCATAAGTCGATGGGTATACTTTGCTGCTTAAAACTCGGTATTTTGCTTGCACCCGCCTATAAGTCGAGGCCAGATTTTCAAAGAATGAAAAGTTGGTTACAGTCTAGTCATACTATATAATTATATTAAATATAAAGGGAGAGAACTCTACAAAGGATAAAGGGAGAGAACTTGTGACAATCTTCAGTATGTTTTACTGCATCTTAAAATCTGAAAAAGTCTGAATTGCACATGAAATCAGAGTATAAATTAAACATTCATTCTGTCATTTATCACAAAAAGACACATGTCTAAAGACAAGTGACTTGTTTACAACCAAACAAGTCCTGAATTTATTTTAGTGCTCTTGGTTTCTATAGCTGCCTATGATCACGGTAAGGAGAAGGAATGAGGAACGTTTTTTACTGCAGAAATGGGTTCAAAACAATAGACTGCCATTTTTTCACATAATGTGTGTTTTATATTATGTTTTACTTGATTAATTTCCATTGATTTAATTACAATACCATTCCTTTCGAGCTAAAGTTTCAACTAAATTTCAGAATAGACTGTCTAGACGGTTAATTACTCGGCAACTAATTAACTACAGCTTAGCTAATTAGTTCCATGTAACAATTGCACGACTGTAATGAATTCTAGGACATGAAAATCCACACGAAAAACAAAACAAAGGACACTTGAAAGGCATTTTTGAAACCAATGTCTCTAGATGTAATAGATACTGTGGAATAGTGACATTTCATATTTATATGCTATTAATTATAAGCATATAAGACCAAACTCTACAAATATACAAATTCCCAAAGAACACAGTCTATAATTTATATCCATGCATAATTATACAGTTAACCACACAAATAAGTAGTGGATACAGCTGCCAGTACAGTTGGTAGTGTAGCAGATCTATAGAGAGTTCCTACATTTACAATATTTACCTCCCTTGTTCTGAATTGTCGGCCATATTGATAGGCAAATTTCCTTAAAGTTTATAGGGAACATAATGTAAGCAATGATCAGACTAGTCAGACATAAAAAATAACTAATTCATTATGCTCATGTGGACAGTTGGTTCAGTATAAGTTGAGGGATATGGTTGGTTATATGGCTCGAGAGAGGACAAGGCTAATTGGCCAATTTTGGATAATTCAAGGGCCATAATTCAGAAGTGCCATGGGGGATGTGGCTGGTTATTGAACTTGGCCGAGTTAATATGCCCACAAACATTTTCACCAAGTTTGGCAAAGATCGGATGAAAACTCTTTGACTTAGAGAGCGGAAACCATGTGGACACCGCCCGCCACCCACTGCCGCCTGCCCGCCCGCCACGGGTTTTCCCATGATACGTACCGTTTTTCAAACGGGCGTATAAAAAGTCATGTAACATCAGATGGAGTGCATCCATATATTTGACCAGACATATTATAAATTTGTCATTTATAATTGATTGAAAATGGTGATGACATATTAAGTACCGTGCAAAATTTACCCTTTTCATCTTGAATGATGTAACTCCCCACGGCTGGTGTGGGATTGGGAACCTGTCTCAAAAAGTCGTCTAGTGCCCTAAATGATGGTTGTAAAGATCTCACAAGAGGCTATAAAACACAAAAAAAATATTAATAATCTGGATCACACAGGTGTGATGTTGTGATGACACAGTAAGATGTCTGGATATATAAACAATATATTAATATAATATTACACATAAATATTTGTCAACAGGATATGATAATGAGCTGGGTGGGTTATGGTATAAAACTAAGGTTATCAAATGTAAGTGATAAAAGTCAAGTAACTCGAAACTCTTCACAAATGAAGTATGTCACATAATTACATGTTTCCCAGCTTCATAATTCAATCCTCAAATATTATCAGAGAGTAATGATGAAAAATATACAGAACATTGGAATAGTAAAATTAGTTCAACCAGTATAATATCAGCTTCTTGCTTCCAAAGCTTACTTTACAAACAACATTTTATTGATTTCAACTGCAACACAAACCATTTTAGTAGGTTGTTCAAAATGGTCAAATAAAGTTATTTTGATATACTGAAAGTTCAAAATGACAATTTTGTGGGTCAATTTATTCTTATCCCAGACCCTTATGTCTCGGACTGCAAGTTATCATTACAAATAAGTTGAAATTACAGACAAATAATGAGCAGCCTTGTCAAGATTTGGTTAAACAAGCACAAACAGAAAAGTAACTGGCCAGCTAGGGGTCCTGAGATCAAACCGAATTCGCAAACTCGAACCAGCCCAAATGTCATTTGAATCAGCAATTTCGGCAGGCGTATAGTTGTCGTTGACAACACTGAATGAGGACAATAAAGTTACTCCGACAAAGTAATGTGCAGTTGTACCTTTATAAACAAGATCTGATGAAAAGTAACATCTATAGTCTGCAGCTTGAAATCTAGACATGGTAAATGGGTAGTGCTGATACGTCAATCAAATTGTGTTAGTTACTTCTGTGAATAACTAGAGGATCTACTGCTGACAGCATACCACTCAATGCTGAAATGAAGTTAATCTGTGATTATAAACTTTCTCTTGAGATGTAATATAACAATTCAAGTACACAGACAAATCATATTGAAAGTAATATCATACGAAAGCTTCAAACAAAAGTAAATTGTTGGATTATGAGAAAGAATTACATTTGTATGTAACAGTCAGTAGTCATTACATGGAAGTATGCATTGATTGGCAGACATGGACTTACCTCTTCATTTCGTATTACAACAATAAACAACTTTAATTGAATCTGCACATTGAAGTATTATGCAATATAAATCCTATGGATCAGTTATCACAGCATAAATATTTATAATTAATACAGGATTCTGAACGTCTTTCATCCTACAATATGAACAAGCAACTTTCCCAGACATCTATGGAAATATCTGTCAGGCGGTTCCTATTCTTTGTCATGTTATGCAATCCTTTTTACGTGATGCAAAGAATAGAAGCATAACCCAGGACAATGACATATCTATGTAACAGATGTAATGTGCAGATATTGTCATGAGTATCTCAGAAGGTTTTAAGCACCATATGAAATGTAAATAATCTTAATTCATAACACAGGCAAGTCTTGCTACTTGCTACTAATAATTTGCAGCATATGCAATACTCTGCACGAGAATTCTCCGTCTCAATGATTCTATACCCATGATTTGGATTGTTACTAGTTCTCAGATATTCGGGTACTCCGATTCACTGCCCATGATCCAATATGTATACTTGTCTCTGCATCTCAGGGTTGCAATCTTAATGTGAAATGATGAAATAGATAAAAAAGCAAACATTACAGCAGAAATAACGGTCTTATTATTTAAAAAGATGCCAAAACTGTTATATCAAATACAATTAAATATATCAAAATGAAAGTATATGTCTGTGACATCACATTGATCATGAAGTTAGCACAGCCCTGTTTCAAATCCAAAATTCACTTTGTATATCAACTGTCACTTCACAAAGGCGTGACTTTCTGTAATGGCACAGATTCGGAAATCTCTTGACTTAATATAATTAGTAGTGCATGTACGTAACACAGCTCGATTACCTTGTAGGCATTAACCAATTAATATTAGTGTTCCCATTCACCTGCCATTTACCAGGCACATTGTTTTCATCATAAAAAATTGATATCAGGTACTTCCTATTATGCAATCCATGCCTGTCAATGCTAATTTGAGAAACTTTTCATTGTCTGGTAAAAATTGTCTACCATGCACTAGGTATATGAGAAATAATGGCTATCAAAATGCCGAATCAGCAGATTTCTGTGCACACTGTGTGTGTGCAGACACTTACTTGTACAGGTAACTTTTACTTCTACAGACACATCAAACGGGGTCTAGTAAATTTTAAATTCCAGAAAATCAGATTATCTTCGACGGCTTGGGTGGGGATACCATTCCAACTTGTCATAAACAATGATAGCAAGTATGAATGAACATAATATGCAACATACTGTCACAAAATCACAGGTATATATATCTTACACATACGGAACCTATCATAAAAACTTGTCACAGCAAAGTAGGTATTGGCTCTGGCACTACAGACTCCATTATTGCATTAGATTTACTACACCATAGGTGTTCTGCACAACTCAATACACCAATTCTGGCAAGTCTTTTAGATTCACATCAATAAAATCACACCGACTTACTGTGAATTTCAATTCTGTAACGAGACTACCTACACAGTTTACAATCATGCAAAATGCTATCAACTACGTACCTGAGACACTGCCAAACCTAATACACAATTAACAGCATAACGAAAACTATGGCATTGCAAAAACTGAAAACCAGGTTAACCTGCACCTAACAACCCTGACTCAAGCTTCTATTTCAAGGTGGAAATTGTCATTATTACCTTCAGATGGCAGGAAACAATATCTTCTGACACAAGTACAAAAAATCAACAGGAGCAAGCATCTTCGTATAATTCATATGTGAGACTGTTACCTACAAAAAAAAGTACATCTATGAGAAAAAATAGTTCACACATCTTTTTATGACAGAAATTAATTAGTTCTAGCATAAGCTTAAATAACATAACTTGAGCAGACAAAACAACAAGGGGAATAACTCACCAAATTGCAATATTGGGTATTGTCATAATTTTTGCATATAGCCAATGCTCTAAATATTATTATTAAGCTGAATTGTCCCGCATTTAGTGCTGCATGTCACTCTAGTATACCACAATACAAAACATACACAGTAATCGTCAAACTAACATACAACGCGAGTGTTTTTCTCATGTCTTGTAATACTTTTGAATATGCTTTGAAAATGAGTTTTCCTTCTTTGTAATTACAAACAAGCACCACAAGGCAATATTGTGTCCACTGCGGTTCAAAAATTGTATTATAACATCGAAACTAACCTTACATATCAGATTTTTATTTAAAAAACATCCTATTTGTCAATAAATATTGTGTAAGAAAAATATCTTGATTAAATTTAACCTTCACATCAATAAATATTGGCTTGAAATTCAGATTTTGAAATGATCAACCACTAAGCTTGAACACCAGGTGTAGGCTCTATACACAATCAGATGTTGCACTTTTTAAATATTTTGCATTTAAAATAAAGTCTGAACATTGCTCTATTTGTGTAGCCTAATACTCACATATTTTGAAAGTCTTGCTTACAGGTCACTATAGTAAGCAAAATCGAAAGATCATACTCACTTTCCATGGGTGTAGTTTTGCTGAAATTGATATGTAGGCTTAAAGCTTTAAAGGGTCTGAAGCAATGGTCCCCCTGAAAAATATTTGTAACTAGATCATCAGAGATGCGTTTTTTTATTCCGTTCCAGTCAATAATTATGCTTACAATAACATCAAAAACATACATTAAATGTCTTATTGCAGTATTTGCCGTGTTTTGTCTTCAATTTTACAAAAGTGTAGTCCACAGTCTACACAGACTGCCTATAGAGATCTACAACCCTGCTTTCAACATCTATGTTTAACGATTGGCATCACGACGGAAGTCGTATTGGGACATTTTTAACACATAGCGCCAATGTTGTGGTTACGCTCCCACACAGCGCTTTGATTCCACTACCGTTAGATTCACAAGAAGGTATCGGAATAAGCGCAAGATGCTAAAGGAGAGTTACGCTCCCACACAGCCCTTTGATTCCAATACCGTTACATTCACACGCTGCTGTATTACCCAGTATATTTTGATATTTGACCTTACGAAATCACTGCTCGTTCCTGATACTAAATTTCATTCGTCCGCACGATCACGTGACTACTGAGTTTATAATAGATGGGTATTTTACAGTGTTAAACCAATGAAATGTGTACACAGTGTATAGCCTTTCACGTCGAAGGAAATTTTGACTATCTAGCTAATCGGTTTTATTTCATGTCATTTAAAGTTTAGCATTTACAGAAGGCAGTGTTTCGTTCTTTCGAGGATTGTACTGATACGTATTACAAATAGCGTGGAGAAATTGAATAACAAGATGCCAAGTAAAGATATGACGCGTTTTAAAATATATGCAGATTCCGCATCGACAGTTGTTTAAATGACCTTAAAACACTACACATTTACAGGCATCGGAATAATTTTGGCATGCGGACGAAATGATAGTCACTTACGTTTGATTTATTTAGTTTTCTAGCAATTTCCATAGTCACAGCGGCATTTCTATGACAGTAAAAGTCATCTATTCAATGCACACTCGCATAAGCTTTATTTACACATGTTTACTGTCCTACATTTGGGACATTAGCGAGTCGTTGAGGACCACAACACCTACAGCCAGAAGCAACAAGATATCAATATGCACCAATTGCTCTTAAATGGCACACAGTTCAAAATAGGTACATGTGCTCAATCGTCCCTGAAAGTTCAACTTGAAGGTCATTGTTCTAAATGCATTATACATCTCTGTTTTTGCGCTATTTATCGCGAATTACATACCTCGATAATATAGCAGCAATATTTACCCAACGTTCGGCCAATATCAAGCGTGAAAGGTGAAGGAAGTGATTGTATAGACCTGGACATGGGCTTCTTATCAGACGACAAATCGTAACTCCCATAATCCTTCTTCTTCCGGTTTAGTCAAAATACAAGATTGGACCAATAATATGCAAGCAATATTTTCGCAATTTCATTTCAAATTCTAACAGTAACTTTGCAACCTGTAAAGTCGGCAGAAACAAGATAAAAACGATGCTTGCTAGCGTTATGAGTTCAATGTCTTTTCTAGATCTACATAAGTTCCAGAATGAAGACCAACTATCGATAAATTACCCACAAATATATTATCACATACGGTGTCGCTTCGTGCATCCTGCTACACTATCGGACTTCACGAGCCTATTTAAGTTAAGCCTCAGCGGGCACACCCAGTAATTATGGGGTAAATACCATCTTTAAGTGACTGATCTTTTTTGAAGTCAGCTTTTCCATAAGAAACGACTGCCATAAAGACGTAAATATCTATAAGTATTGTTTCTACATGATTCCACTGTAGAGCAATTCCTGTAATCCCTGGTAATAAGAACATATAAGCACTGCTGTGAAATGTCCAACCCCTTCTGTATGTGACGTCATTTCAAGAAAGTCACATGTGATATCACTATTTGCAAGCAGGAAACACAATTTATACCATAATTATGATCACTTTGTTTTCATATTGCCATTATGTGGCAAATATTGCTTACTGTCAGGACATGGTGACGTGTGACGTTTTCTGGAAATGACGTCACTTATAGAAGAGGTTGGAAATCGTACAGCGGCGCTCATATGCTTACTTGCAGAAACCAGTAGCTCTCTACTTGTACTTATAGATTAGTTTTTGTTATCTTCTGCTTCTTAACGTTTAATGTTAATGTTGACAAAGTAAAAACCGAAGATCTGTTTATCTTAAGAAGTTTGTAAAGAGGTGGAGATTCTACGCAGAAGAGGCGATGAAGGTAAGTCGCATCCCCTTAAGAAAGTCCGGGATGGAACCAATGTATATATTGGTCCCAGGTCCGGGTATATAAAAATCGCTGCTTTGCAGAAAAATGGGCGTGACCTAGTTACGGATATGGGAAATGTTAAGTTGGTGCAGTCCGGAATAGTCTCCCTACGCAGATCCCGTGGAAACATCATTAAAACTCTTTAATGATGAACGCCCAACCGGCTCAATAATAAGTCGATCCACAACTCGAAATTGCCAACACTCGTATATATTCTTCTTATACTGTTATACAAAGCCAAAGGTCATAGAACAACGGTATAGGGTATCACAATAACACTGATAAATACAAGTTGTTGGGTATATAATATATCCGCAATAGTACACATTATGTTTTAGCAAATACCTAAATATTATTTAGTATTTAGGTCTTTGTTTTTAGTGTTTAAACATTACGCCGTTTTTCGGCGCAGCCGTACTAACATGGTTTTGCTATTTGCATATCAGTGTTGTGTAAACCAATCAAGGCAATTCCTCTTCAATCGAACAACGTTTGTAACCTTGGCGTGGATTGGTTAACCTTTCGATAAAGGGTACCGTTACCTTACCGAAATCCACTGAAATTCGGTGAATTTATCGAAATCCATTTTGGATCTGGATTGACCAGCAAGCGTAACATCTCGGCATTTTTTATGTTGCACAACGAATCATAACCTTCAAATTGCGCCGACCATCTTTTTTCAAGATACATTGTATGTATTATTAACATTGTTTCAGTTATACGTGTACAGTGGTCAGTTGCCCTGGCCAGTGTTCATGGGATTATCAATCAATATAAACCCGTATCTCCGCGAGCAACAGACAATTCCCTCACACGAATTTGAGAGGGAGAACACATTACTTTGGATCTATTATCTTTATTTGTCATCGAGAGCATACACGACACGTAGGGTTCGAACATACGATCTTCAGTTTGGTGGTCGACTGAGCTGGCCGTGAGCGCGATGGCATGTTTAAGTGTACCCCTGGATTTCTAAACAAAGCGAGCAGTTGTTGCTTACCATTTCTTCAATAAAACCGGAAAACATACATGTACATGTACAGTATTACAGTCCAAATTCCACTGTATCGTATGTGTTGTGGGTAGGTGCGCCACAGGCTAATTAATGTTTTTCGAGTATAACTGTCCAAGAAAATAATCATAGAAATATTGAAATTTTAAGTGGCCATTCCAAAAGAGTTCAATATCTTAAGTACAAAATGCTTATCAAACGATTGGAGCGCATCTGAAGCAGTTTTAAACAAGCATTAAACTTACGAAATCGCTTCAAGAAGTGCCACATTGCATGTACTCTTATTTTGAACTGCAGGAACGCATCTGTTTTGCATTATTCCTATTATCCACATTAAGCGTCGTATATATAGAGAATCTCGGGTTACTGTCCGGTGAGAACAATGTTATCAGGCGAGGTGATATCGTTTGTGGTGGCGAGCTTTAGCGAGTCACCACGAACGATATCGCCGAGTCTGATAACATTGTTCGAGCCGGACAGTAACTTGAGATTCTATTTATCATGAAACTTAATTTTCCGAGCATGTTTTAGTGTGTCTTTACCTAAAATTTAGTGTTCAATCCGCTAATAAGTAGTCCGTCAATTTGTGGGCGGAGCTTAAAAGTGTTATCATGCTACTAGCAGCCTATTGACCTGAGAACACTTTATGTTATCAGGTCATGTGTTATCAGTCTGTTACCATGGTAGTTGCATGATAAAGAGTTGAAGCAGTACAAAGATCACCGTTCCGGGTTCAAAACTAATTGAAATGTTTCATGATTAAGCAATTTACGGTACACAGCAGGTTGCATCATCTGCAGTTATAGTATCAAACATTTTTGTCAGAAACATTAACGGTTATGTCTGACATGTATGGGCTATGTCTGTCACGTATCCCAGTCTGACAATAGGACCATATAACACGTGTACCAGTTTGCCATTAGGACCTTATAACACGTGTACCAGTTTGACATTAGGAACATATAACACGTGTATCAGCCTGATATTAGGAACATTTAACACGTGTATCAGTCTGACATTAGGAACATGCAACACGTGTACCAGTCTGACAATAGGAACTTATAACACGTGTATCAGCCTGATATCAGGAACATATAACACGTGGATCAGCCTGACAATAGGAACATATAACACGTGTATCAGCCTGACAATAGGAACATATAACACGTGTATCAGCCTGATATTAGGAACGTATCACACGTGTACCAGTCTGACATTAGGATCATACAACACGTGTACCAGTCTGACAATAGGAACAAATAATACGTGTATCAGCCTGATATTAGGAACATTTAACACATGTACCAGTCTGACAGTAGGAACACATAACACGTGTACCAGTCTAACAATATAAACATATAACACGTGTACCAGTCTGACAATATAAACATATAACACGTGTACCAGTCTGACAATATAAACATGTAACACTGACAGTTGGACCGATACTACGTATACAACTGGAAGTTTTCAATAATCGGAGTTCTATGTAGCCCTACTTACTGAATGTATCATTTGATTGATACAATATACTTTTTTTATTACAATGCATGAAATTTGGCAGTAAATGCAAATGAGATCCTTTTCACACAGGACAAGCATATTTAAACAAGAGGTACATAATTATGTAGTATTACAAGCGCACATGTAGTTCTGCTACATAATTGCGCCAAAAATGCAGCACTGGATGTCGATACGTTGCTGCAGAATGCTATTGTATATGTCACTGCCTCAGTAGCATAATAAAAATGGAAAAATATACCAATATCACGGACCTATAAACCATAATATCCGTGCCAATATGAAGCATGAAATAAATATGATATGTGTATCTTTCGTTTTAAAATCGACAGTTATTTAAACTCGTGAGAATCTGATAATAATTCACCGTAATTCCGCGGTAAACACCGGAAGACATGATATAAAGTCCATTCAATATTACGTCGAAACGGAAGCCTATCCGTCAGTTTTTACTGTAGAACTAGTACCGCGTTGCGGTGACATGTAGATTCCAAGACGTGATATCTATAGCGTACATTGTAACCACAAAATACCACCCCATGAAGAAGTTGTGATAAAACGACGATGTAAGCATGATCTCAATTATGTCATAAAACAAGAGTCTTGTTTTCATACCTTGTGGTAAAAGTTAACGTCTGATCAGTTTTTGTCACATTTATTAAATATTCATTGACAGTTTATTTTTCTAGTTCTAAATAAAACATTAGATAATTTGTCGTAGGATTGGCAATAATCGTGAATCGAATGATACCAAAACAAGCTCGATTGCCCGGCATGACTGTGTCGTGTTATGAGCGATGTACACACCAGATGAATGGAAATAAAGATTTTTAATTGCCCATCGATCATTCTAGTTAAAACACAGTCGAACCTCGCTCATTCGACAAGCTTCTATCAGAATACTTGGTATAATCCGAAATAAATATCTGGTCCTGATGTATCGTCTTGGGCACGTAGAATTGAAATGGGAAAAGAAATCATGTATATGTACATGTATTATTCGAAATGAAATTTTCTGGCCCGATAAATTCGAATGAATGAGGCCCGATTGTATCTGTTTCAAGAATCTTAAGACAAATATGCATTATCCAGGGATCATAATTATGTGTGTATGCTTTTTTCAGATGTTCAGAATCCTTTATGGAACAAGTAAACCTATATGCTTTCTGGAGTTGTTTGATTATGTGTACACTGTTTGATAATTAAACCAATGTCTTTTCATGGACAAACGTTACATAGTTCCCACATCTACAACATTTACCTCCCTTGTTCTTAACTGTCGGCCATTTTGATAGGCAAAACTGATAAGACATTATAGGAGTAAGATCCAAATATGTGATAATTGACACAATACCTAGATAATTTGCATGTGACAAATACTTTGTCTTACACTGACTGAGCCAAATGCCCACATGAGCATAATAAATTAGTTATTTTTATATATCGGATTAGTTTATCATCGTTTACATTATATTCACTTTAAGGAAGTTTGCCTATCAAAATGGCCGACAATTCAGAACAAGGGAGGTAAATATTGTAGATGTGAGAACTATGTATTGCTGTTTCTTGTTCGTCGCTATGTAGATAATGTAAGGCATTTTTCTGCGGCTTTTATGAACTTTCTTACAACTGAGTTGCACACATTCGTATATTGACCAGAACATTTAAATGAATCACTTAGAATTCCATACAAGGAACACCAAGAAGATTGGTAACTTCATTGCTGTTTTGCTTTTAGCTGGGATGTTTATTGATGACTTTACCGAAGTTCTGGACTCGATGAAGCCCTGACGGAAAGGTAAATACCTGTGCCGTTTTAATTTATTATGTGACCTTAGTAATAAGCTGAAGACCTTGAACCAACTTGCCCATCATAATGAAAGTCAGACAAGTTGACAATCGTTTGGAAAATGTCACCGATATTTAATTCAACGTTTCTGCCTCTAATACCTTACTGTTCATGCTTGTTGTACCTATGACTGACTTTTATCATTAAAATCCTATTATACATTATAAATTGCCAAATGTGATTTATTATCGTATTTAACCCAAGCCTCCCTACCACAGTTCATGTTGTAATTTACCATTTTATCGTCAACCTTTAGTGTCGCCAAGTTTTCGTAGCAATAAAATGTTACAAAAGGCTGGCTTTAGCCCAATAATCGTATGATGTACTAGTATATTATGTATGTATGGAGATTGGACCTGAAAGTAATATTTCATGGTTATAAAACATCAACCAAGGCGATACCATAGTTGTATCAAATATCTCAAATATATACGGTCATATATCGTTTTTTATATACATGTATACGTATTTCCTATACTCTTTACGAGATACAGTGACCTAAAACCCAGTTTCCGTAAGTGTATATACACGTATGTATATTCATGTATATGTGTTATATTACATATTCCTGGCGATATTCCATAATCATATTTCAGATTATTTTATTTTCCATAAAAGTCATCTAAATCCGATACACAATGGTACGTAATGGTATCAAAATGTAGGCCCGCATTTGTCAAACCTCTTGAAACATACAGTATTCGGGTTCAGCATGAGTTGTGTATAATAAAAACATCTTTTATAAAATGTCGGAGGTACAGCTGTAAATAACTACAACCCAAGCTCATAAAATACAATTGTGGTCATCGTCAAACATCTCAGATTGTTTCAATAGACACATGTTTGTCTCGTGAAGGTTTAGGTGTTAGTTAGGTTAGTCCTAAAACGTGATTTGGAAACGTCAATTGCATTAAACTAAAGGTGAATTTCTTTATGTTGTAGGCCTATATATAACACCACTTGAGACAATGACCGGTACGGTCTATGTAAGGTGACCTCGATTACTGACACCTGCCCTGTGCAATCAGAGCCGTTGCCACACCCCTCATACAGTCACCAAACACCATTTCATACTGCGAACAAATTAAATAATTAAATTCAATTATTCCCTCCCCATCATTTAGGCAATGAAATGGAAATAAATACACCAAGTAACAGAACAACAAATAGCCGGTATTGACACCTTAGCCAGGTGTTCGACTGGTGTAAAATTGTAGACTTCTTTAGTTATCCACCATAAACGGTATAAACTGCGCATGTAATACATATCAGCTTCCACCGCATGCAAGGTGAACCTTTTCATTCATGAAATACGAGTCTGTTTTATAACTTGTGAAGTCAATGTTCAAGGTACAACTTGTCTGATGTTTTAATTTTACGTCAATTCATGAAATCATGACAATTTAAAAATCACGTTTTATTGTATTTCATGAATCGACCTAAATTGTTGTTTTTATTTCTCAAGACGCACTTATAGAACAGAACAGAACAGAACAATTCCTTTATTTTTACATTTCACACAGATTACAAATGTAATGACATGTGTACATAAAATAACATAATTACATAATGGTATAAGTAATGGCGTAACAATTTTTGTTTATTGGATGGTGATTAAATTTGGGTTTTTGTTGTTGTTGTTTTTGTTTTTTACTTGGTGGGGATTGTGATTCCATATACAAACTTGAAACTTGAATTTAATAAACAAAAAATTAATAATTATAATAAAAAATATGAGTGTGTATGAAAAATCATTATGAAAATCATTTGGCAGGTATCTATGGGACATATATGCCACATATTGTATGCGTCTAGAAAAGCATAAATAAAACCAACATTTTGGTAATTTTAAAACCCCGTATATTTGCTTTTGAAGCATGTTATTTAATTCATTTATTTTACATCTTAAGATCCGTTCTGTTGTCCGCTTTTATTTACTTTAATGGTGTTCTCAACTAATTTAGTAAACAGTAACGGCGCACAAGAAATAACATTTGGTAAACATACAAACTGATAGATAATTCCAGACCTTTGAAATCTTAATTTTATCTGATTTTTCCTGTCATAGGAATAGAGTAACGTGTATGGCTAAAATCCGAACTCCTCACAGCAGTTACTTCCCCTTACAGTTACAATAACTATAAGGGGAGATCACTGCGTAGGAGATTGGCTAAAATCAACAGAAGCAAACCATGTATTCTGCTACACTAACTGCAGGTAATTCACCGATGTGAAGTGCGTATAAATGAGCGGATGTTTCTCCCTGGGACCTGTGTGAGGAGGCATTGACTTAATTTAAGTTATTGCAAAAGTAGAATTACAAAAAAAAACACAAAAAGTGAGCGATTGATATTATATGTTTCATTCTGCAGACATCTATACGATTGGCTGTGTATATATGCATCATCAGGTTAGGCTTATATATATGCATTATAAACACAATCATACTGCCTTTGTAAAGGTATTGTAACAATGTAACTAACTTGACCATAGGTACATGTATATCAATATGCTAAACGTTCATGATTAACGTCTTGGTCCAGCAGATTGAATTGGTAGATAAAACTTGATTCTTAAAACATCATGCCGGATTTCATTAAAGGTGAAATAAAAGTGTTGGTTACTTTTACTGATTCGTTATATACGTGGTGTTTCACCACTGACATAATTATACACCATAAATGTATTACATGGACGAGTATACTGTACATGATTAAATTTAATGTCCGTCTGTTATTCCGTTACATTAATGTAACTAATGGTCAATGTTTTAGACGTACCACAAATATGTCCGTGGTTTGCATTGTGTTTGGTTTCATACCCGCAAACAGTTGAAGGAGTGTGAGAATAATTTCTTTCACATTTAGGATATGTGTGCATGTTCTTATCAGCGTTCGATAAGTGTATGTGGTCTCCGGTCGCCATAATTAGTTTGAATCATTCTTGTTAGGTTCTTCTGCTCTGTCTTGGTCGCGGCAGGTTATACCCTTCCATGAAAATTTGACAAAAATGTCGATTTTCCTCCTCATGTGGAGAAGTTGCCGGTTCCTTGTGGAAGGGTAAGTTAGTACTGGTTAGATTTCAGTCCAGGAAAAACTGGTTAGGTGAACCGGCCGCCGTATATAACTGAAATATTGTTGAGAAACGGCGTTAAACCCGATGCAACAAACAAACTGTCTTGCCTTTGAACGCCCGTATGGGTTCCAATAAATCTTACGAAAATTCATTTGTTAAGAATTGAACATTATTGCTAAAATTGTAAAATTTTCCCGAGTTTAAACTCGCAACAAAAAACCCGTTCTAGCACCCGTCTTGCCAAAAACCGGACCACATCACGAAATGCTGGGAAGGCTTCAAAGTTGCTCATATGAGTTAGTAAAATACCGGTTGCCGTGCGCCTACCTGTCTGGTGCCTGGCATTAAAGGATGGGAATCGGGACGTAAATGGGCTCAGAAAGTAGGTGCCTCATAAGTCAGAAATGGCTGTTCCTTTAAATAGGGGTGACACTATAATAAATAAACACTTTACTTTACTTTTATAATCATTGTAATTATTAAATAACCGGACCACAAAGTATCCACAAGCCTCGAATCGGGTCCTCAAATGATCATTGTAATTATTAGATAGAAGACAATATGTATGAACTGTTCCTTTCTGTCTGTATTTCAGACGAAGATATTGTCATATAATAATTGCTTGTTAAGATTAAATCCACGAAGTTCGTGAATGAGCATATCCATGAAGTAATGTACCGTGTACAATGAACGACTGGTAAATAATAGTGTTTACAACATGCGCCGTGGTCGAGGGGATATGATGGTTGACTTTAAATCAATGTCGCTTCGCCGCTGAGGGTTCGAGCCGTTAGGTATATATTGTAAGGGACGAAGCTAAGCAGAAGTATTACCGAATGTCAGTGGATCTCCTCATATGTCTGATCGGCGTCTCCCTTCACCCTAATAGCAGGGAAAATGATTATACGAGTCTATCTGCTCATGTGTCGTAGAGCTGCACTTTAAAAAGTGTTACATGTCTGCACTACACAACAGCAACTGCCGGACCTCGTTCATTCGATTTCATGGGGTCCGAATTTTATTTCGAATAATACATGCTTTCGAATAACCCGTTTCAATTCGACGTGCCTAAGGAGATACATCGGGACCTGCCATATTTATTTCGGATATTACCATGTATTCGAATAAAAGGCTGTCGAATAAGCGAGGTTCGACTGTAGTTGTTAGTGCCAGCTTACCTTGGTATGTACACGGCGTTAAAAAGGTTTGTTCACAAAGTTTGAATTTCGATAACATGAAAATAGTGCTGGGTACACTTTTTTCGCATAATGGAAACTTCTGCTTTTTTCATGAATATGTCGTTTAAATTGAACTTAGAACACAGAAGTAAACTATGTGTATATAGCGACATAGATGGAACGAGCAATTAAAAAAGTACTAAAATTACAACTTTATGAAAGAACTTTTTAAACTACATGTACCTGTATATATAAATTATTGTAAAATATCATTGAAATTCAGAATCAATACTAACGCTCCCATCCCTTGATACAGTACATTCTTATGTTGTTTACCATCGTATAACAAACGTTATGAACACGACGCACTGTATACAACTCGATCTTATCTACCTAGCATACTCTCACAAAACTTGTAAAATCTAGTACATTTGGCTAGCGTTTTTTGTTGTTAAAATGTCACACAAATTATAAATGTGACATTTAACATAATAAAAAAGAAACACTTAACCTATTTATGCATAATGCTTAATAAAATCCGCGTGAGCAATGTGTATCGTATTCCAAAAAAATAGTCTTGAAATAGCATTGTTATTTTTTCAGCGACACAATTCATTGCAATAATGCATATGATCGCAGCTGTGGGATTTCCAGCATCTTCTGTAAGTGACGTCATTTCAAGAAAACGCAACATGTGATGTCACTATGTGCAAGCAGGAAACACTATTTACTCTATAATGGTCATTTTTTATATTACCTTATAGGGCGAATATTGCTTACAGTAACTGTCAGTACATGCTTACGTCACATGTGACGTTTTCTGGAAATGACGTCACTTATAGAAGAGGTTGGAAATCGTACTGTGGCGTTCATATTTTGTATCCAAGGGCATGCAAGCATGATAATCATCATCATCATAAACTTCCAGGTAGTCTTGGTCAATGTTTAGCATCGTCATTATAAAACCCATCAATTTCATCATCAACATCAGTTTCATCACTACTATTAACATCCCCTTGTTGGTCAGGAAGATGTTAAACTTTCACCATTTATCTCTAACATTCTCCAAGTTCACTGTGTCTTCTTGACGGTACACGTATCTGATTATCCTGTATATGTTCGATGTCTAAATATCTAACGCATTTTTGGTAATGGCTACCGAAATTCGACCGTATATTGATATGTTCAACCAATTGTGCCGTTTTAATTTCACGGCGTTTCTTAGCACCTATTAAACCTGTGTCTGACGGTTAGTTTTCTTGTTTTAATCTCAAATACCGTTTGTCTGCATCTTATACATGTATACACAAACCATATCTTGAGACGAATATCTCACACGAAAATATTTAACCGTTTACTACCTGATGCATTGAGGGGAAACAACTGCGCTTATCACCAAATTAAAACATAGTCGATGAGTTGTTTCCCTTCTCTAACCAAGTACACTGTATGTAACTTTGAGTTGTAAGCGTATTTACTACAACGATTTGTTCTATTTTAGACAAAATTTCTTCAATACCCTAGAAACTTAAGTAAAACCTTGTTGCACAATCGATGTAAACAATAACAAGCGTAAACTAAACATTACATCCGCACACACATTTGAGTGGCATGTATGGTAACGTGACAGGCAAATGACCATTGAATGATTTCAGGGAAGTTTTTCGGCGCAGCCGTACTAACGTGGTTTTACCATGTGCATATCAGTGTTGTGTAAACCAATCAAATCTTACGTTAACCACCAAGGCAATTCTCTTCAACCGAACAACATTTGTTACCTTGACCCGGTTGGTTAACCTTTCGATAAAGGATACGTTACCTATCAAATTTATCTAAAACTCCTTCCAGTAGTATTTCTGGTAGGGAGGGTGAATATATAAATGGTAAGGGAAAGAACTACTCGGGATATTAGATGCAGACATTGATAATTGTAGACATGCAAGGGAGTTCGATTGTTGAAACACCCGCAATGGTTGTCGTACTTATCAGTTTTCAAAACCCACGTTACCAAACAACGCCCGCAGTGGTTATCTCCCTTATCCGTCAATGACACTCGAAAAGATGTTCCTCTCAATGAATTCTCATATTTAGCCAAACTGATAAGCTACGAGTCGTATATGAGCAAAACTGACCATAGATGACTTATATTCGAAAAACAGTTTGATTGTTGAACGGTTTACTTATTTCTGTTCTCAGTTGTGCCCTTTAAGAATGGGATAATTGACATTATTGTGTATTCCAGCTGTGTTGAACTTTACTCAATCACCTCAGTAAGGTTATATACAATTGTGGTTTAATAATATCAGGCCAAGGTTTCTGGCCATTATATAAAGTAAATACGACGTAGAGCTATTCACTCTAAAATCATTAAATAAATGCATTTTGTATGTAGGCGAAAGTGTTACAAATGAATAATCAAAGGAATGAAGGTCCTGGGAGGCGATTCCAGGGCAAGACTGCAGGTTTTCCATATTATCATATTTGAAATTAATACGCGACTATTTTGGGTAAACACAAAAAATGAGAATTTACATGTACTTTTTACTTGAGACGAAGAATATGGCGGTTCTTCGAATAGACCATCCGGTTGACGATGAAAGCAATGAGACCATAATGAGCATCAAAACAATAATTAACAATGATCTGTTTAATGAACTAACTCACGATGACCTAATTGTATCATTTTCATATATATAAAATAAATAGAACGTTTGATGTAATGAGTTTAAAAATATTCAAAAAGCTCATGAACCAACAAGTGAAAACTACTTTGGTGTGTTAATACCAAAAAGATTGTTTCAGAGCGAAAAGAGTCGAATATGCATTAACTATGCATATTTAAGGATATAAAATTGAACATTGCTACATGTCATATCAATCATCGTTAGCTACAATTAATCATCTCGTTTTCAGATCGTACTAGGAAAGCTGACATCCAAACATTATTTTATCGACACCCATTTGGGGCTCTAAACTACAGAGCGCTTTGTTTTTTGCGTTAGAGAACTTACAGTTGATTAAATACAATGCCAAAACATGTACAACAATTTTGCTTTTCCGATAAGCGCGAAAGCGCTCAAAATGGCTTCTGACGACACTATAGAATATAGAGGGAGCAGTTGACATTTTTGGCTATAACTTTTTTATTTTTCAGGATCTTAAATGCACAGATAGAATAACAAACTGTCATTTGTTACATTTCGAGTTATGAAAAATATTAGATTTTTTTTAAATATTTTGGCGGGGGAATTTGCATTTATATGTAACCACTCATATTCACATTGAATGTAGTGTAATTCGGCCGAAAAAATGCGAACTCTCAAAAACAAAAAAGGCACAGGCGGAATTAAAAAGGAAAATTTATTCTTACTTTAAAGATATCTTTCAATAAATTTTCAATTGAAATTTAGGCGGGGAAATTTTGAGTTATATTAAAACCCTATCAATTTTGTTTGCCAGTTCGGCATTCTGTACGGAGTTTCACGGAGATTACCGATATTTCGAATGTTCGTTAGCGTCCGGACTAATGTTTTATGTTCGGGTGTGTTGTCATTCTATTGCCCTTTACTTAAGCAAATATATAATGGAATACATGTTTTGTAGTTGTTTAATGCAGAACATTCGGAATCAATGTAGAATATAAGCAAAACTAAACAATTGATAATTGAAAATTAAATGTCCAAATTAGTATTTTAATGCCTTATTTTACAAGTTTATGATTAAATATTGAATCAGTTATGGAGGTATACATAAGTTTCATATGAATTTCATATAAATAGACAGCGGTTGTTTAAAATGATAAATAAAACTGGTAGGAAATTGCAGTCCTAGTGATTAACCATACGTTTTGGAAATAGAGTTAAGAGCTGGATAGTCATAAGGTAATCGTTTACTAATTGGGATGGATCACATTTTTTGGTTGTACTTTTAATATAAACATTATGTTTTAAACACATTTAAGAAAAAAATTGAAAATATGGTAGGCTGTATCTGGAAAAAAACAAAATGCTTTTATTTTTTGCAAAACTATAGGCCTAAATATTAACATCCCTTCTATAAACTATTGATTGAATACAATTATTTTAATGAATTCATTAATAAAAGGTGTAAAATATTCACAACTCCGCCTTCCATTGTTTATCACTAAAACAACATCACAACAGATTTCTGTGTTATACAGACGCTTTCAATATATATATATATATATATATAAAGTAAAAACTCATGATACGACCAACTCGATTTTAAGACAAACTCTTTATTAAGACCGCTTTGTTCCGGACCCGAAATTTCTCTATATAATTCAATGGTCGCGCAGCTCGATATTGCGGGCAACTCGATATTGCGTGATGCGACCGCTTATTCAGGTCCCGATCAATAATAAAAGAACATTTTCAACTCGAAAATACGACCACGTACCGTCCCGAAACAGGCGGATGTGTAAAAAACTTACGAACATTGATGACACTTCAATCCCTCCGGGCGGTATAAACACATCATCAGGTAGATATTTTACAATTTGGCTTTTTGTGATACCCTGGGGTCAGAATAGTTAATTATAAATTATATTTGAATGAGATTTCTAGATCCACCTAGTTGATTACAAATTGCTACAAAATCTGACATGAGCAGAAAGCGTACTGACCTTTCTATGAAAATTAATTAAATCAATGGCAGTCAGAGAAATTTTGACCTCTGCTGTTAGGATACCATCTTAAAATATAATTAATAGTTGTTGGCAATGAAAGTTTTAAACATATTAAAATTACATTATTGAAGGAAAGAGCAATTAATTTAAAGGTCCGTGGTAATGATAATTATAATAGGTAATGCCACAGGCTAGACAGTTCTATTTGAGAAATTTATTGCTCTTTCCTTCAATAATGCAGAGGTCAAAATAGTTCACTTTCCCCTAGCCTACCCCTCTGGCGAAATCAAAGTTCCGAAATAGGGCGATTCTTTAGTCATCATTCTATCTACGCCGCTCATCTATAGATATTTGTTGTTTATAATGTCACACATGGGACACAGCAGTATTTACAAGATCACAAATTCTGTTGTGAAAAAACCTACCGTCTTTAAGTACATAGAACATAATGTTTTAAGCGTTTATCGGATACATAGATCATAGATAGCTCGAGGCTACATGTTATTGTGTCATACCAGTTATCAGTCGGTGATCATCGGAAAATTTACGATCACTTACGGAAACTACCGACAGACAAATCGTCTGCTGACCAGTAGCCCATACAAAATCGTTGTTCTCTTGGTGTGTTATCATATCTACCTGATCTACATAGACTACGAGAGGAAGTTCTAAATCTAGATAATGCAACTCTGTGCGTTTTCTCTGAAATGAAATCAAGATATTTCTCAAGTTCGAAGTCATGCCCCTTCAGTAAAATTATTTAAAATTTTAGCCTTACAAATACACAAATTTGGTGATTCATGATGCCAATTTTCCCTATCGAAAGGACCAGCCATACTTCCCTAAAAACTAAAACAATGGCTGTATTGCTTTAGTAAAATTCACTTTAATCGGACACAATCAATGTGCTACTCAACAGAAGTTTACATCACATAGATATGAGGACTTAAACAATGTTTAACAACAAAACTGTATGTCGTAAGTTGAAACGAATTCGAGTGTCTTCGACGATTGTTACTTATTTCAAAATTGCAATTCTTTATCCGAGAGAATGAGTCCAGACCTATCATGGTAGGCGCCAGTGATATTTGACCTAAGACGTAAACTCTGCTATATAGTTATTATTTCAGTATCACCGTTCGCTGTTCGGTTAATTTGGCTTTTAGTCCAACTCTTTGCTTATGGAACGTGTTCAAACGCTATGTGATCGTCGTGCGAACAATCCGTATGCCAAATAGATATCATTTTCTCGTGATCAACACCGTGCACGGTGAAAGTATGATTATATTTATGTGAACAAGGTGTACGTTGCGGTAGATCCGGTTGTGTTTTATTCGTTCTAATGAATCCATTTGTGTGCGTTACTTGGTAACCAAGTTCTTGTAGACATTGACCGATATAGACATCCTCAAACTTGAAGAATGGCACATTCCTGTATATTTTAACCAGATCTCTGACTACTTTCATAGATAAGATGTAACCATGAGCATCGAGGTAATCTGGGTAAAATTTACCGACATATTCTTTTTCATCAACATACCATTTGCGTAACGTTCCATTCCAACTCCGGATCGGTTCCGCGTTATGATGTCTTAATCCAAACATATTCATCAAGTTGCCCATTGTACCATCATTCTCAGTCATAACAAACTTTGCCGTGTAGTTCGGATCTGAGATAAGATTAAGTATTGCTGGTACGTTAACATACACACCAGTATCAGTTTTCATCACATACTCTGCATTAGGACAATACTCAACAACATGTTTGAATCCGAGAACAGATTTCAGGGTCAAATTTTGATACACATCAATAAAATCATACATTACAATATCATTGTACATTTCTATCTCGTCACGTAAATATTCAAGCCAATTGTTGTTCGCGGTGTTTCCAATTATAAAGAAATAACGAACACTTGCTGTATTTAACTTCGTGACTGATGCCCAACTTTGTCGAATTGCATCGCGCGCTTGAGTGTCATTTGGCACGGAGGTCACAATTATCACTAATTTGATTGGTGCAACTTCACATACCGCTTTCGGCGACACCAACGGCAAACCTTTGATCTCGAAACATCCATTGCAAAGAGTCTGCCTATAACCATTTACACTACCGTTGTTTGATCTGTGTGATGAATTCGTTGTTTTCCATGTCCGTAAGTCCATGTCTGTTTCTCTGTGTGTTTGAATACTGTGATCTACCCCGGGATTAAACTCACTATCAGGCATGTTTCCAGATTCTGGGCTTGTAATAAATCCAACATAAACAATTCTTGTGAACATTGTGATAAATATCAATACAATCAACTGGTATCGTCTTCTGGAAACATACTCCATTAACCTTCCGCATCTCTTTTTGTTCATGATATGGTTAACTAAACTGAGACTGTAGTTGTTCTAGAAATTTCTAGAGACTTGTTTTCTCTGTAAAAAAGTTCATGACCTGAAAAAAGTACAGTACCAATGACTACCGTTTAGAAATCACTCGATAAGTTTCCTGCAAGAACGTGGAAAAGTAAATATACTAGTACTGAATTACTGAGTGTCTTTTGTTGACAGTTTTAAATCCAAATGAAATACTGTGCTGTATGAGATATAGATCTAATATCGAATTTCCGTGTCCTCAAGGTAGACCTGAAATCCATTTTCATGGGTTACGTACTTATTTTAATGCCGTATTACGCATAATGGACTCTACATTCGAAATGAATTTAACGTTGACAAACGTTGAAAGAACCCGTCTCTTCTAAAATCATACATAAATGAGCCGTCCACTTAGTTAATGTTTAATTTTATTTGGTAATTTGAAGAAGAAGATCTTTAACCGACAGACATAGTTTAACACATTTACGTACTTGAATAGCACTGTAAGTTAAGCCGCTGACCAAAGTTTAAAAGCTGTTAATTCAATTGAAATGTTGCATGTTGCGCAACAGGGCCATGAATGGAACATGATAATCAGCATCATCATCGTTATAAACATCAAGGTCGCCATGATCAATAACCATTATTATAATTTAAATCACTACCGTCAATTGCATCATTATCATCCACTTGCTTGTCAATGAGTGATTTGTATTTGTTTTCCCATGTCTCACTAACACATTCAATGTTCACTGTGTCTTCTGGACAGTTGTTCTAATTTGCCTAATTCAAGTGGGAAAAGGTATTTTACAATTGATTGTCAGTAATAAATACCGTTTATATTTGATGTCCAGATAGCATACGCATTTTAGTAGCAACTACCGAAATTCTGCCGTATTATTGGTAGTTTCCACCAAATTGTGTTGTTCCAAGTTCACGGCGTTACATAACACCCATTTAAACTATGACTGACATTTAGTTTGTTGGGCTAATCTCAAATAACGGATGCTTGTATCTCATACGAGCATAAACAAACCATATCTGCTCAAGAATTTCTTCCACGAAACTTCGGTAGCCGTCGTATATGACAAAAAGGTTTTGGAAACGGTGTTGAACCCAATGAAAAGAAACAAAATTGAAGGTAATCATTAAACGTTTAATCCTGAATACTATAAGGGATATAACTGCGTTTGCGCTTATTACACAATTAAAGCATATTCGCTGAATTGTTTCACTTCTTTAAGTACTTCGTTCGGTTGTTGATATATGTTTCTGTGTCGCATATTCAGAAGCGTAATGTCTGACGACACAATGGTGAGGGCACGGAAGGGTGAAGATAACCCCTTGAAACACGAAAAACAATTGATTGGTGTAAATTAATTGTAAAAGTCTGTTGAGCTAACAGTAGGGTCATCTTTAGTTCCACGAAACAACTTGTTCTTTCTTTTGTTTGGCATAAACCTACCCGGCAAAATTTAGGTGGGTAGGTAGGTAAGTTTTTAAAATTAGTTTATGGTCATTCCAGTGCTGACTATTAATAGGCTGCTTACACTCCCACTTAGACCTCTAGAATGATTTAAGAAGGAGCCTTTCCTGGGTAGGCAGTGTTATGTCAAACAAATGATTTTTAATTATGTGTTGCGAAAAACTATCCAACAGATAGTACATTTTGTACATGTATACACTATAGTAGAAATCTCAACACATTTTAAATCGACAGTATTTTTTTAACTAAACATTACATCGTATGTATTTCACGTAGAGGGCACATTCAGAGGTCTGATGTCTGTCGACACAATGATGTGGGAAAGGAATGGTGAAAATAACCTTTTGAAAAACGAAAAACTAAGCACGAGCTCGACGCGCATTTTGGTGTAGTTGAATAGTAAAAGTCTACCAGGTTAGCTTAGTTAGTAGAGCGCTCGTAAAAATGTTTGTTTGGCCGCATGCTAACCATACCCAGCAACATTTGGTTGGATTGATAAGTTGGTAGTTTATACTTTTTAATTACTTTTGTGGTTATTCTAGATCTTGTGTTAACTTTTGATAGGCTGCTAACAAGTTTAATTATGAAGAAGACCTCAATACTATACCTAACAATTTACGATTTTTCATCAGAAGAATTAGAATATCAGCATTTAACCTTAAAATATAAACAGGAAGATACGAGCAATAAAACAGAAGGTAACGAAAGACTATGCATTTTTTGTGATACTAGATATATTGAAGATGAATATCATTTTGTAATTAGCTGTTCGTTGTATAATAATTTAAAGAAACAATACATAGATCAACAAGATAAAAATATTCTACTTACGTTAGCTTTTTATTGTAAAAAAGCATTGATATTGAGATACAGTTTCGTAAATAAATGTTGCTTAATTCCCAGTTAATATCATACTTCTTATCATAACTTTATATTAAACATAACTTTATATAGTGTTCATCACCTGAGATTAATATTAATATTTAAAAGCATTGGTATACAGGGTGTTAAAAAAATTCGTTCACAAAGTTTGAATTTTTTTATTTTTTTATTTCTTTCCACCTATGTCGCTATGGACCAATAGTTTACTTCCATGTGAGAGTTCTAAATAAAACAGATATTAATGAAAAAAGCAGTATAATTCATGATGCGAATTAAAGCAATTGTACACGGCATTATTCTCAATTTATCTACATTTAAACTGTGTGAGCGAACTTTTTTAAAACTCTGTTTATATTTACGTTTATGTATAATTACAATATATGTGTGTTCAAATTGTGTAATTGGATGTATTAAATGTTGTCTATGTATATTGTACAAGTCGTAATAATTGTTCTGTTCTTATGAGGTATAGTTTATTCAGGCCCTTTTAATCATATTTTTGTACGAGCAACTGGTCATATATTTAATAAAAAACACATTGTGGAACCCATTCCACAGTTCATGATCACACTTACTTAATTTGAAAACATCTATAATCATATAGATAACTAATGTATTGCATGTGAGGTATGCGAAACAAGGTCATTAAAAGCGATAATTGAAGCATTATCATTCTGTTCCGTTTTGTTTCAGATCAATGACTTGAGACCGCGTGGGTCAACGGTCGTCAAACTTTATGGCACAGAAAACAAAATGAGTATGAGAAAAACATAACATGAATATAAATGAACACAATACAGTGAAGCATTCAATACTATCAAACTATCAGATCATAAGAAGCAGTCACTAATTGAAGAGTATTTTGTCAATCTTCTTTGATAAATTTACATAAATTTCTTCAAATTTGTTGAATTTAACAACGATTTGAATTTGTTCATATTTGGCCAAGATATATTGCCGAGGTATTTAGTACGTATGTTTCTATAATACTTACAACACATAAGGAAATGGTATTAATCTTCAATAACATCAAAGTTACAACATTTGCAAAATCTATTTTCACGTTGAATACCATGAAATCGATCTTGTTCGATTTTAAGGTTGTGCGATGACAATCTCAAACGGGCACGTGTTTTAATAAAGTTTTCATTGTGTAATTTAGTAGTATAGTTTTCACAGGTAAAATGTTCTTTAAAACTAACATACGGCGTAGGTGGAAAGTGTTGGCATTAAATTGATACTAACCTGCCATTTTTGTATAAATTGATCTCTAATCCGACTCTCAGCTTTAGGAGAGAAACGTAGTTAATATTTGTATCAAATATTCTGAGATAGTTATAACCAAGATATTCGACCACCGAATTGATACGAGAGGCCCAACAGGGGATATTTACGTTTAGAGAAATAATATAGAAAGTGAAAAGCGAGCTAGCTCGCCATAAAGAGAAACAGTTCGGAGTTTGGTTTATCACTCCGAATACATATTTCAAAATGAAGTTTACCCACAGCTTTATAATTATATATTCCTCATAGTTTAGCTCCAGATAGCAAGATTGGCACCACCATATAATCGAATTAGTGTTTATATCAAATGGAGCTCTACCAAACAATAACAAACTACTATAATAGGCACGTAAAGCTGGTCTTGTAACATTTTGATAGAATGTGCCATATTACCTGTATATGTGAAATTTAGCCCCAAATAGTTAAAACTATCAACAAGTTGACTTTTCTACTCTGACTCCAGATTAATCTCCATTCAATTCGAGGAGAAATGATACATTTCGGCATCGAGACTATGAGAAAATTTCTATGTACGCTTCTTAAAAAATCTGACAGTATATAAACTGTGTAGTTTCATGTTGTGTAGGTAAGACGTAATAACGGAGATATCTGAGGTTTAGTTCTAGGGAGATTAACGTATGCCCAGGGTACTAAATACTGACTATGGTGGCATAACAGTTTGAACGTTCATATTCACATTTTGCTTATATCTACTTCATTTTGCGGTCATCTGTTACACAACATTAAAAACATTTTTCAAACGATAGTTTCCCATTATAAGTACTTTGCATTTGATACTACATGTATAGTAGCTTTCTCTATACTGATTAATTTCAACACTTTGGCTTTTTGCCCTGAAATAGAATAGATTCAGAAATATGTACTTGATTCACGATAAACCATTTATCCGCTGCATTACTAAAAATTGATAATGTAACAATTTTGCATGACTCAGTCAAAGCGATTTCTTTAATATTTGAATATCGAGATATATAGGTGTACCTACAAACGTTGAATTTAGGCGTAAACACCATTTATGAACTCTTTTTTCAACTAGGCTTGGATTATAAGAAGCTTACGTTTAGTCTGTAGGATTCATATGTGTCTTACAGGCTGTTGGATGATAATGCTTTGATAAGAACAACCAATACAGTTATTAAAGTGTTAATTCATTTAGGCATTCATGATCAGGTTTAAAAAATATATAAAAATATGTTCTTTGATATATTTTTGACAAATTGTATATGGATGCTCAAAGCCAGCTATTCCTTACTTCCTAAAGGTCAAACAATATGTGTGGCAAAGCGTGCTAGTCTGACATCGGCATGGTAAGGGGCCACTCAAGTGTGGGTGGGTATTAGTGTGTTCATAGAAGCAAACATGAATAACATCGATAATGACTTATTAACAGCTGGAAGGTACCAAATAAGATTCTTAATGTAGACCATACGTTGGCGGAAAAGGTCTTGATTTTAAAGTGATGGCAACAATGAACTCTCACACCGAATTCACAAATGAAATTACCAGAATTGATTGACATTTAAGAGCTTCTCACGTTTCAATGGACATCGTAATATTTTTCATTAACGAAATGATTAAAATTGTAATATTAAGAAAACTTTAATTGATATTTAATTAACATAAATCAATACTACAACATATATCACTGACATGTAGAAATATGATCCCTATCAATTTCGCTTGAGTAGGGTTTGTCATTTAATTTTTTTGGCATAAATTTTAAAAGCACTTGAGTTTAAATTAATTACTGTCAACATTATTGAATTAATTTTTCACTTTCTTTAATATTACTAAAATGATCTATTCCCAATCAATGTCATGCTGTGTTTAAGTGACTTTTTGTCTGTGACTGCCAAAGTGAAAAATGATACTTGAGACCAGCGCTAACTATTGACCGTGACTTGCAATACTATCTGCCATACATTCAGATATTAAAAGTTTCGACTTATGGGCCAATTTATGCGCATTATAAGGTAAATTCTAATTGTAAATTAAAATCTGATTTTGTTTTATGATAGGTGGATTCAGTGAACTAGATTTTAGTGAACTCGACCTCGACACGTGTTGAACCTCGACCTATATTACTGCTATTCGAATCAAACATGTGATATGTGTCACTTAGTGCACGGTTATATTTAGCCCCGCATGCGTGTCTCTGTTCTCCGACTTTTACACGCATCTTCGTTACAGTGAGGTAGTTCGATCAGCAACTATAGTGACTATGGCGACTATGATTGGATGATAAAACTATGGTCTAGTTACTCTGGTCACTCTTCGAACTTGGAGGTTTGAATACTATATAGACGTGTTGCGAACATTAACTATGGTCCAACCACCGATTTAGTCCGGTTGAACTATAGTCGATATTCGGAACACCTCTATAGGATTTTCAACCCTCCACATTCTAAGAGTGACCAGAGTAACTAGACCATAGCTGAACTAGACTGAGTTTTATCATCCAACCATAGTCCCTATAGTTGCTGATCGAACTACCTCACTGCACAGTATAGAGATGTGACGTCCGTGGCTGGACTAGGTAATATAGAAACCTGAAAATAACCGAAATATTGGTTTCCCAGTATTTTACTGACAGTTCCAAGGCGGTAATTCGCTGTATGGTTATTATTTCTTTTTGTGTTTTAAATGTATGGTATATTTCCATTCCCCTGTGCAATTTATAAAGTGTTCATGTTATTTTCTGCCCAGTTTCGGCCTATTGTCTTGACTTGTCCTGTGATCTTTTCCATTCATTAATTCACCCCCAGTGTTTGTCCTCTTTGATTTTCCTAGTTAGTCCTTATGGTCGACCAGGCCATTCCTCGCGCCTCTGTTCCCTTGAACCTCCTCAATTGCCTTATGTTTTCTGGATTGTTGTTTTCCCGGAGGTCTGTATGGGGAGGCACTGTCTTATGTATGTGGCGTTCCCTGTAGCAATTCATTCTCTCTCTTTTTCTTAATTATTCCATTACTTTCAACAATGATTTTTGTCATATCATCCGTAAATTTTAACCTTATTGATATAAATTTAATGTAATAATCAAATTTGAATGTGTTGATAACTGCAGATGAAATATTGATGTATCCAAAATAAATCATATTTCCGGCGTATCCGTATTAAACAGGCGTACGCTGCATTCTAGTCCATTTATAAACACAGATTTCGAACAAATCAGCGTCCAGTTTACAAACACAGTTCGGCTGTCCAACATTTGTTAAAAGAGCATATCGGCGTATGAGGACAAATTGCTGTATACAATCGTGACCATATAATATTGACAGGGGAATCATTGGTAAATACCCAACTCATTGTGGCGTTAGACTTACCTCTGCGCCAATGCTGTATCATGGAGTGGTTTCCAGCAAAATTGTGTAATTATCTTTATCGTAGTTGAGATTTTCCTTCAGGGCAACGTAGTTCTCATCATCATTCCTTCATAACTGCATGTAGTTCTACATATATGTAATATACGTATAATAGAGGCAGCCTTGTGCTGGCCATCCTACACAAGTTCACCGGATGTACCTGTAGCAAAGTATCGCCAGCATTTTAGTTATCTACTTGAAGATTCTGTGGATGTACTTGTTAACGTAAGATTTGATTGGTTTACAGAACTCTGATATGCAAATAGAAAAAGTATGTTAGTACGACTGCGCCGACTAAGAAATGTGCGCGTGAACAAATAGCAGACTGTTACTTTTTTCGGTGCAGCCGTTCTAACATGGTTTTGCATATTAGTGTTGTGTAAACCAATCAAATCTTATGTAAACCTCCAAGGCAATTTCTCTTCAAACATACAATGTTTGTAACCTTGACACAGATTGGCTAACAATTCGTTAAGGCCTATATATTTGTTTACCAAACCTAAAAATATTAACTTGTTTATTGTTATGTATTTTTTCTTCCGAAGCAAGGTAATGAACGCAGTTATTGCATAAATGATGTTATGTTTGCCAAAAGAAATCTTGATCACGATAGAGGCGTTATTCTTATTATTGTAAACATGACATAAGAAAACATTGTTGTATGAAAACCAGATGAACATAATATTGTTTGCCTCAATAACAACTGCGTCTGAAAGTGGATCGTACAGTGTATTTCACGATTTATCAAGTAAGCAGTGTTGTTAGTCATCAGCACGGGGAAATGTCCGGTGTTGGAATTAAGAAGACTTTCTTGGTATTTTGTACCATTCGAGAATATTTATATTGTTTTAATCCGATAAATCGCTATGTAACAAGTTTATTAACATGAATGTGTGAGTTCACGACTTATACAATAAGTAATGATGAACAATATTGAAACAAACTATACTGTGTCTTTGACTAATCCCACTACGTAGTTATTTTTATCCAGTCTCCTACGCAGTGATCTCCCCTTACATGTATCGGAGTTTCTGTAGTATAGCGTAATTGAAAGACCGGCAGTTGTAACATGCAGTTAATTTGTTATGTTTTACACAAGTTTTAACCTTCAGATTGCAACAAATTTGCATACTTCAAGTTGCGCCGACCATCTTTTTTTAAAGATATATTTTGTTCTTGTTTTAGATTGTACTGTTAATAGTACGTAGGCTTATTTTCAATCTCGTTCCCACGACTTACTTACTCGTTCCCACGACATACTATATCGTTCCCACGACTTAGTATCTCGCGGCCACGACATAACTATCTCGTTCCGAAGACTTAGGTATCTCGTTCCCAAGACTTAGTCAGTTCGTATCCAACAGAATGATTGTTTAAATCACTATTACTACAGCTGGTGAAAAGTGCTGTATGGCGGCTGTAACAAGTCGTCCCGTACTAAGTCAACAGTGCAGTAATTGATATGGAAGTTCGTAAGTTAAATAAGCACGAAAATGACGTCAGCTCGTGGTGTTCTATTAATTCCCGACTGTACCAGACCTAGCCTGGGGTCCTGGCTCACTGATTGCTAACGCTGTCAGTATGGATTGAAAGGCGTGGCTTACGAATTAACGGGATTCTAGTGGCGCATCGTCTAGTATTTACACTGTTCGTTATAGTATAATGATGCTTGTTTCTTTTTTGTGAGTATGTGATGTGTTTTTGTTGTATAAATAATGTAAGTCGTGGGAACGAGAACTAATTTCACACGTGTCACCTCTATCACGTGTCACCTCTATCACGTGTCACCTCTATCACGTGTCACCTCTATCACGTGTCACCTCTATGCAACAGGATACTCAATTGATTCGATCCTTTTACATACTAATTATGAATATGTATTGCAAGTTTGAAATCGAATTCTTAGAATAGAGAGGCAGTTTTCGAAAGGAAATGGAAAGTTAAGTCGCTTTGCTCAAGACCTAAGATTATGTAACTAAATCTCAGATATGAATACCGATCTATGAATAGTACTCGTGGTAAAACTGAACTATTCATCTGCATATAGAATGCTTGCCTTTATGCTAGGGGTAGCACAAACACCGTGAAACTTTCATGGTTCTGTATTAACGGATAAAAATTAGCACTGTTATGCCTAAGGCGTTGACTCCCTACCATCTGAGCTATGGCGGCTGTAAGATTAATGAAATCAATATCACAGTATACAGTTTTGCTTTTTTTGTATTTGCTTTCGTTTTTACATGTATATGTGTATGTATATATGGGTATGTATGCGTGTACATGTATGTATGTGCGCGCACGCACACGTATGTAAGTGTGTGTGTATGTATATATATTGTTTTCCTTTCTTTTTCTTATATTGTAATTGTATTGTAAGTAAAGGCTACACACTATGAGTGTAAATTAACTACTTTAATGTAGCCGTTTTCCATTATCACACATGATTTGTTTTCATTATGTCATATTGTTTGTAATGCTAATGTTTCCCACATCCGTGGGACTTATGCTTTGTGTAAATAAAATCTTGAAATCTTGCTTGTTATTTGATTTACCTATTTTGATCAATAAATGTGGCCAAACTATGTAAATTTTGCATGATGTCACTCTCAACTTATCGTGGTATACTTATAGAACTAGATATTCGGATTTCACTAGACTATAACATACTTTGGTTCATTGGTTTCTCGTTATTTATAGGTGCAAATCAAATAGAATACCGTTCTCATATAAAATAAAAGTTGAGTACTTGCTATCAATAATTATTGTTTAGTTACTAAAATTAACACGACCATTTGATGGTACCACAATAAAATTCAAATCACTTTGTTCATAAAGCATCCACTTACTTAGCAACAAATGATCAACAACAATCAATAAAATACTGATCAAAGAACTAGTGAGGTCGGGACATAATAGTTGCGGTCGTAAAATAGCCTCGTGTATCGGTACTGTACTCCACGGAACAATAAACCATTACTGTGGGTGATGTAATGCCTTATGTGGGTTATCTATTGTACAGGGTCTGCGGGTTTGTAGTAATGAAAGGTCTGAAGTATAAAACATATTATTAATAAGCACTGGGTATTATGTTGTTTATTATCCGGGAAGAGTGCAACTCGCTCAGTAAGCCTGCACTAAAGCTGGTTGTCGTGATCAGAAACCATTATCTATATGAATACAGTAAAACCTCACTTAAAAAAAAACTCAATAAGAAGAAAACCTCAATAAGAAGACCATCTCAATTAGAAGACCACCTCAATAAGAAGACCACCTCAATAAGAAGACCACCGCAATAAGAAGACCACCTCAATAAGAAGACCACCGCAATAAGAAGACCATCTCAATAAGAAGACCACATCAATAAGAAGACCACCTCAATAAGAAAACCACCTCAATAAGAAGACCATCTCAATAAGAAGACCACCTCAATAAGAAGACCACCTCAATAAGAAGACCATCTCAATAAGAAGACCACCTCAGTAAGAAGACCACCTCAATAAGTAGACCACCTCAATAAGAAGACCATCTAAATAAGAAGACCATCTCAATAATAAGATCACCTCAATAAGAAGAAAACCTCAATAAGAAGACCACCTTAATAAGAAGACCACCTCAATAAGAAGACCACCTCAATAAGTTGGCCACCTCAATAAGAAGACCACCTCAATAAGAAGACCACCTCAATAAGAAGACCACCTCAATAAGAAAACCACCTCAATAAGAAGACCATCTCAATAAGAAGACCACCTCAATAAGAAGACCACCTCAATATTAGGACCAACATTTTAAAGTCCATTTGCACTGTTTTGCTCTGTATTCAACTCCGATATTAAGACCACCTCAATAAGAAGACCACCTCAATAAGAAGACCACCTCAATATCAAGACCACTTCAATATCAATACCACAATGTTTAAGTAAATTTTCACTGTTTTGCTCTGTATTCAATTCCGATATTAAGACCACCTCGATAAGAAGACCATCTCAATAAGAAGACCACCTCAATAAGAAGATCACCTCAATATCAAGACCACTTCAATATCAATACCACAATTTTTAAGTAAATTTTCACTGTTTTGCTCTGTATTCAATTCCGATATTAAGACCACCTCGATAAGAAGACCATCTCAATAAGAAGACCACCTCAATAAGAAGACCAGTTTCAAGACAACGGTGGTCTTATTGTTGAGGTTTTACTGTATACATATTGATATGAATAATAATGAATTTTATTGTACAGATCGTGAAGACTTATACGTTCAAGGTTTTTTGTCGTTGTTTATTAACCTTGTTGCTGATTTTGTAGTAGCTATGATACGGTGTTCTAACATTTATTTCAATTATAGGCAACGTTGCACATAACATGCCCCGAAATAACCAATATAGCACACGGTGCGCCAAGACTTTGGTCCGCTAAATAAATGTTTAAATATATGAGCACATAATCTTTTATCACGCATTTAGTGTGTGTAACGCTGCACTCTTAATTAAGAGGATCAAAAACTCTCAGCTGTTTAAAAGCCATTATTATGTAGACCGTTGTACATATTTTTTGTATTGTCGAATAATTATATTGCAATATTAGCGATTGCATAAGAATACATATGAAGTTATTTGTTATTCACCCTGTTTTACTGCACGAGGTTAACATCTAGTAGCAATTGCGGAAGGTGCTTTTATAGTGCCATTTTATTTATCGCGAACGTATGAATATATTACCTGCCCTGCGTTCAGTTACGGCTATCAGCCCTATCGTTTCGTAACATTTTGCAACTTGGTCCCCGTGTGCAGCCAATGGGCTATGGTGGGCAAGGGATAAAATACAAAACGTTCGCTACTGATAGCCGTAACTGAACGCAGGGCTGGTCCATTACATTTCCTCTTAGGTCTATTGAAATCTTCGTGTTTGTTCGTAAGCTTGACGGAGAAAACGCCACGGTTCTGTTTTGATAGAAAAGTAATCCAAACAACCGTTATAGCTTCACACACGAGAGCATTTCCTTACCTAAATTGGCATGGATCGGTCCTGAAAGTTCATATACCTGTTCGCGGTCAATCTAACAGCACTATACATGCATTTAAGCGACAAGTAAGTTCGTGTTTACGTTTTCATCCTGAAAATGGCATGGTAAACATTCGATTAGAAAAGACATAAAACTTGGCAATATTACAAACACACACATCGTTCTGAGAGACTGTTTAAAGGAGTTATGCATATCATTAAAAATGAATATATTTATTGAAATGGATCAAAGTGAGCGTCACCATTTAAGCTTGACTTCAAACAGCATATAGTAACGTGTTCATGAGCACTAATTACCTGCTAATAGTATCCGTACACCTGATAAACATATTCTATGTATTTAGTGTCGCAACAAAAGGGCATGAACTATATTAGATTATTTATATCCTGAGTTCATCCGGTATTCCGTAATATGCCCGATGATCTTTCAGTGATGTATTTTAAATTTTAACGTCCGCGGATATTGTATTCATCTTTTCATCTGTTATAAACACGATGGATGCCATTCGAGACGCAATTGAAAAGACGTAAAAATATAGATAAATCAAGTGTTGGCTTTAAGTGCTAAATGTGATTTGAAATCGAGAGCATGATTATTTTCAAGACAAGTCCCTAAACATGACTTTAAAGGTTCAGACCTATGAATTAATTATTTAACTCTATACAATAATAATAATTCTTGATTTTCAGAAGGTAACACATTAAGATTAACAATAAATTTGTACATCTTAATTGCAATATGGCTTTCTATTAACAAGATAAAAACAACCAAAACACACGCACAAACAAACAAGCATTCACACACGCACACGCAGAAACAATAAATTGTACACGTACATCATGTATGAACACGAGGATGTAAATGAGACTATTAAAAACTACAAAAGTTAAGATTATCTTAAAATAAAATTAAAATAAAACAACCACAGACCCCTCAAATAAGACACATACATGCAAGAATGAAATATTATTGATTAAGCATTAAATAGTTCCTATAATTATTGTTAAATGTTTTTTGTATTAAATCGATAACGTATATTTACAGGAATAGAGTTCCATACCTCACAAGCATACAAAGAGAATGTTCGTTTACCATAATTTGATTTAAAGGAAAAGGATGCTCTGTTAATAAAGTTGATGGTTACACGCCTGTGTCTCATTGGAACAACAACATGTTGTTATGCGTTGAAAATGTTCCAATGAGTCTTGCGTTGTCGCTCCTATGAGTCCAAACTGGACGTGAGCGGTGAGTGTGGTCTTATTGTTTTCCCTTTTAGAGTTTTATACGCGTAACATTCAAAAATCGGGGAATTTAGTTCCACATAGGATTGCTTATAAATGCCTTATGTTAAATGTAAAAGTTGGGAACAAATACCAAAACCCGATCGTCTAGACCTTGCATAACTTTCCAAAGCTTATTGTTGACATTGGCGAAATCTTGGTTTTTATGAAATGTGGTATTGCTCTCTGTATTTTACCACTTCAGCGACACATGTATAGCTTTTTATTGACAAAAGAGTTTGTCTGTATAGATCTACACATTTTAGAAACATGTGTTCACGTTAAGATGTACTAGACTCGATTTTGGCCGGTTGTGGTTCCAATAAGCATGTGATTGCTCCATTGAGCAGTGGTGGTTCTCATGTTTCGTTACTAAAACCAACAACCAGGGAAACATATTACACGTCGAAACACTACATGGCCAGGCTTGTTGTGGAAGGGCAATGACGTTTCAAAGTTAATATTTCATCTATGTCTTTAAACTACTTAATTCAGTTTTCCCTGGTTGTTGGTTTTAGTAACGATAAATGAGAACGACCACTGCTCAATGGAGCAATCACATGCTTATGGGTTAGTTATGCAAACATCTAGATGAACTATTTACGTAGTTTACTTTTAAAAGAACAACATGTATACGCCTATGGGTCATACATACAGGGAATGAATAATGAACGTACTTTATTGCAAGAAGCACTTTAAAATGAATAACGTATTGTGTAAGCCATCATACAACTCTCGCAGTCCGTTTAACTGTATCGCACCCTTTTCACGTATATTTTCAATGGCTAAACGTTAAAATATTTAAATGTGGCATGTGAATGGAAGACCAAGTTCAAATATCAGAACAATTGCTATCCAAAACTATAGTTGGCCAAGATATCCTGCGCATAGTAATATTTAAATGACTGAGCATCTATCATTTTTAGATACGGAATCCTGTTAGGGCCATCGCGATCTCGCCCCTCGACTTTTTAATTGACCAAGATAAAAAAAACGCCGAGATTGACCTTCAAATGCTAATTCTTTTTGCACCATCTCGTCATACACCAATTTCATACAGATCGTTAAAATGAACAATATTATTGCATTTCCGCTTATAATGCTGATATACGCGTTTAGACCTCAGCTTTAAATCGGCTTTGATCTTGTACGTTATTTCGTTCCTGTTCCATTACAATGTGTTCATTTTGTCCATGAATGCTTTTTATCCATGTACGTTTATATAAAGTCCGTTTTCATCAACTTGAAAACGAATTGAAACAACTTATGAGGGTATTGAGTTATCAGCCATTAAAATTATGTTTTGTAAAATATAGACTTGTAGATATTTTATACACAATCGCGATATTCTCATTTTGTTTGAAATGATAGTTATCTGTCATGGCATTTGTCAGTTATGAGTGGAAAAACACTAGGAAGGCACATTTAGGCACGCGTACTGGTAAGTAACACAGAAAGTAAATATCGATAATGATTAATATAGATTAACAATTTCACATTTAAGACTACAATCAAGATTTGTACTAAATGTTCGGCTATCGTTATACAATATTCAAGTCGCGTTATTGAGGGACGTTTCATGGGTATATCCATTTTATGAGGCGCTTTAGCGTCTTATTGCAATCATAGTCAACCGGGTGGTCTACTAGAAGTACCACCATATACATTGTCTCAAGAAAGTCCTCTGATTTTATTATAGATTTGATGAGTATAATGGCTGATTTGTCAGGGATATATCGAGTGTGGAATGGCGGGACTTTTGATATAAACGGCTTTTCTGGATTAGTTGTGTCATTTTTGGCGAATGAGTTTACCCGTATTTATTTCTAATATGATAATATGGAAAAGTGCTGTCTTGCCTTGGAAGCGTCTACCAGTACCTTCAGTCCTTTGATTATATATGTTGATACTGTCCGATATATGATCAAGGTCTCGGCCAAAAGCTATTCATAGCTACTGTTGTATTGTGATACTCTGCCGAATATATATACAACCTGTGCCTTAGTATCATTGCTGTAATCATGGTCGGGGATTTAGAGCAATGCCACGCCCAGTGGTTTTTTCTTTGTATGCCAAGTCGGTCAGAGCGAGTGGAAAATATAGTGCGTTTATTAATTGGAGCAAAACTATGAATACTGAAATAATTATATTCATAAATAATATAAATGATTGCAAAATTGAGGTCAGAAGCGTGTTTAAAAATCTAAACGCTAGTATTTGTCAGAACATTGAAAGCAAGATAGCGTGAAAGAACTGTATGCCAATATTTGCGATCCTAATCAAAGACATTGGTCCTTTGTTATTCAATAAACAAATTGTTTAAAGTCGGACTACCGTTCTACAAATACAAAACTATTCCATGTCAATATCAAGTATTTTTAATAATGCGTTTTGTATTTCAAATACGTATATAAATGTCAGATAATGAACTAATGTGGACATAAAATGCAATGGAGGGTGCGATTAAATAATTAAGTTGTTTAAGTGAATCGTTGCTTTTAAATTCTGATTGAAGCTACACAAAGCTTTCACATATTGCATTTAACGATTAGATCTTTGTCCTGAATAATATGACAGGAAATCTGGTAATAATGACTGAGCAGAAAATGCACCCAAATCGAATCCGCAGACTGGTTATGCATATTGAACATTATTTTCCGATTTCAAGCGTCAGCTTTAAGGGTATGAATTTGTCATTTATTAGAAAAAGGCTCACGCCATATTGACCTTCTGTTTGCAAGCTTTTCATATTACTATGTTCATAGTTTGATAAACCTGAGATTGAAACATACGTGCTGAACACAGACTGATGTAGATTAGGAGATAACCTAAGCATTAAACTTAGACAACAGGGATACCACGTAAATAATGCATGTATTATAATGTACTGGGACAAACTAATATTCTATTCAGTCGTATTTTTGCATTGTCCTTATTGATATATTATTTATTTTACAGACGAAAGTATGACACGTTTAGAACACTAAGTCACATTCAAAAAATCTGAAAATAAATGTTTTTCATGACTTGATTAAATGTGTCATCTTTATCTGCGATTTTAATATAAAAAGTTCATACTTATGACAAGGTTATTTTCGCAGATGGGCCCAAAATACCAGGCCTACTTTGTATAGTCCCAGTTAAATAAATACTTGTGTTGCATATATTCGTCCACAGCAGGAACGATAATCAATTATTTGTCAACGTAAGTTGATAATCAAAATGTCATACAATATTGAAATGTTTAAAATCCAGAGGTTATTTAAATACCCAGAGATTTGTGCGCCGTAAACTAGATTACATTATCCATTATATGTACTAGAAAATACTTTTTGCACAAGGCCAGCTGACGAGACGCGTTATATTCCCAATGTTCTGGTGTACGCGATGCGTGGTTGGTTTCCACTGTTATTTGTATGATGACGAGACGCGTTAGATTCCAAATATTCTGGTGTACGCGATGCGTGGTTGGTATCCACTGTTATTTGTGTATAGTAGGTTGTATGTTCCACCAATATGTTTTCAGTAATACGGGACAGTGACTACTTGTTTCCGAGGTAGTTCTGTCACTCTGTAGATTTTTAGTTAAGTTTTATGATACTTTTGTATGTCGCGGCCGAAAGCCGAACTCATTACCCCCTGCTATAGAGGCAAACACCACACCACTGAGTCAACATGCAAGTCCAGTAGTTTATGCGCACGAGCAAACTTTGGTTTGGACGTTTGCGCTCTAGACTAGTAATTGCATCTGGTGTTCTGTACAAACAGTATCCGTTTAATACTCGGTTATTTGTGTTCGCAGGACGCGTTTAATACTCGATTCTTTGTGTTCGCAAGACGTGTTTAATACTCGATACTTTGTGTTCGAATGACGTGTTTAATACTCCGTACTTTGTGTTCGAATGACGTGTTTAATACTCGATACTTTGTGTTCGCAGGACGTGTTTAATACTCGGTACTTTGTGTTCGAATGACGTGTTTAATACTCGATACTTTGTGTTCGCAGGACGTGTTTAATACTCGATACTTTGTGTTCGAATGATGTGTTTAATACTCGATACTTTGTGTTCGCAGGACGCGTTTAATACTCGATACTTTGTGTTCGAATGACGTGTTTAATACTCGATTCTTTGTGTTCGAATGACGTGTTTAATACTCGATATTTTGTGTTCGAATGACGTGTTTAATACTCGATACTTTGTGTTCGCAGGACGTATTTAATACTCGATACTTTGTGTTCGCAGGACGTATTTAATACTCGATCCTTTGTGTTCGAATGACGTGTTTAATACTCGATTCTTTGTGTTCACAGGACGTTTTACAACCCGGTATTTTGTGTTGAGAAGACGTGTTTGATACCCTGCGCTTGTTGCTTGCGAGACTTTAGAGCTCGGTAATAGTTTAACTAAATACGTGTTGAGGTCCTGATGTTTTGTTGCTCAAGACATGTTTAGTTCTAGTGGTTGTGCGTGTGAGACGTACTGGTCCCCCTTATTTTGTTTACGTGAAATTCGTAGTTAAGTGCAAGATTCTGATTTTGATATTTATTTGAATTTTAATAATTCAAATTAAACAAACGCATACTGTATCACTGTGGTTCATTTTCCTCACCGAAAGAAGAATTCCGATGCACGCTGCAAAAATTAAAAATCTACATTAGACTATATTTTTCTTCTTTTATCCTAATTGTAGTACATGTATTGCATGTGCATAATATTTGACATGGGTTACATAAATGTGATGATTAGATCACACATATAATATTTTAAATGTATCAAACATAACAAAGTTTGCAAATAACTTTCTTGTGATATTTACATGTGGACATTGTATCGAAGTTTAGAAAAATCAGTAGAGTTTATTTGATTTAAACGCGATCTTAGTTCAAATAGTTGTGCTTAGGTGCATGTAGTGGTGTTAGGAATTTCAATCAAATGATCATACTTATGTGGACAATCTATCAGCCATTGTGACAGATATAATCACATGGTGGAATATCGAATCTATAAAATTTCGTGCTGACCCGTTTGTGAGAGTTGCTTTATCATTGTTCAAAGTTGAAATATCGTTCCACTCGAGTATCGCTCTACGTTCTTGCATCCTGCCACTGAAATATATTGACAATTGCTCAATAAATGAAGATTAATGATAATATACATGTACATGCATCGGTAGAAAATATTGCGCAATGATGCAGGCAATTACTGATTCCAATTAGTTTAGATTCTACTGTCATAAGTAAATTCAACGCACTGAAAGGTTTGTAAGTTGCATATTTACATATCCGTGTTGTGTAAACCAATCAAATCTTACGTTTACCACAAAAAAAACTTCTCTTCAACCGAACACGTACGTGTGACATTGGCTAACCTTTCGTAAAGGGGTACGTTACGATTACGTCTCCCGTGGATTTCGATATGGTAACGTTCTGTTCGATATGGCATAGGTGTGCGTGTGTTTACCAAACCTAAAACCAATAGCTTGTTTATTGTTGTGTATTTTGTCTTCCGAAGCAAAGTAATAAACACTTATAGTGCGATTGTGTTTTGTTTGCAAAGAAAAACTGTGATCACGATAGAGGCGTTATTCTTATTATTGTAAACATGACAATGTTGTATGAAAACCAGATTAAAATAATATTATTTGTCTTAACCACTGAGTCCGAAAGTAGATCTATTGAATACTTCAAGTTTTATCTAGTGCGTAGTGTTGTTAGTCATGACACAAATCACAGTACTGAAAGTCCTGTTTATAGGTTTCTTGTGTCATAATATAAAAATGGAAACTTGACAATACCAACAGCCTTGACTAAGTCACCGTGACTCTTTGATGTACGCGTAAAATAAAATCATAGGAAACAGATTAATGATTTAACATGTGACTTTCAAGAAAGTTTTAATGCGCAACAAACGTTTACGTTAAAACATATAGAGGATTCCTTTTTTGACATCCCCAATCGAAAAACAGTCGAATCTCGTTTATTCGACAACCTACAATCGAATACTTGGTGTTATCCGAAATAAATATCAGGTCCCGATGTATCTTCTTAGTCACATCGAATGGACATGGGCTATTCGAAATCCGACTGTACGCATTAGTTTTCAAAAATCTGAATCTGACCTGGGCTTTGTACAGAAACTTGTCATCAACAATTTATAGACTTATATAGGTACTCTATCCATTCAGCGATCAAATCCATAAAAATCATACAAACTTTTAGTATTTAATTCAATATCAATATTTTATATAATTATACAAAAAAGTGTACTTTTAAATATTTTAATTGTTTAGATCGCTCAAGATATGAGAATAATTAGATGCTAAAATATTGAAAACGATTAAAGGAAAATCCTAACCTCTTTGATGTTGAATTGACTATGTAAATTCATTGTTTGATCTACATATATATGTAGCTTTAATAGAATAAAAAAATAAAAAGTCTGAAATTGTAATGCTACAAAATTGTCTATTCGTCCATGCCAAACATACATGAATGGAACGTTTCAGCCATTGTCAGTTAAACAATGCGGGTGATTGCATACAGATAACGTAAATTATGTTAATTGGATCGGGTCTTTACACAATGCACAATGGTGAATTAACATTTACCTTAATAGACATTGAACTAAAGGACAATAGAAATCCTAGATTTCAACTAGGAATGTATACCCTGATCTATTTTTGTTTTGGTGTTTAATATCATTACTATCATTACGGGCAATAAGACACAGCGATCAATCGTTCAATTGACAATGTTCAACGAGCCAACATAAACGTTGTATGCCAGTGACTCTGTATTTTTTTATTTATCAGTTGAAATTTTATTTCCTGCGTAAATGATAAGATCAGCTGCTTGGAAAATGGCCAGCGCCAGTAACTGTTGTCTCCGTCTCGCGCATGCGCAAACGTCCATAGAAGATATAACGAAAATATCGGAAAGGCGCTTTTAAAGGAGGTGGCCCTGTGGCTCAGTGGTTAACGCTGCTGACTACGAATCCGAAAGTCGTGGGTTCGATCCCTCGTCTCGCCGGATAAAACAGAAATGCTTTTCAGTGTTTCCTACCTAACATAGTACTGTCATGTTACCAGGAAAGTACTGGGTAGATTCCATGAAAGTACTGGTTATATGCCAGGAAAATGGTAACTGAACGATGGGTCTCATTGGCACAGTGCAGTGACCGTATTTGGCTTCAACAAATGGTCTGTTTGACCTTTACTGCTCTACTGGCAGGTAATTTCCCCCCTTCGGTTTCAGAAAGTCTATTTATGGTGTGCGGGGGGACATACCGGGTCGACCAAAATACCATAAAGTGCATTTTAAAAAATGTGCGCGGCGACGGGCGACCTCATAAACACTGTAATACAAAATACAAAAGGCGCTTTTAAACCTAACTACATTTTTCTAGGTTTGTTGATCTCCATAGTTGTCTCATTTACGTGTTTATGATACCATGTTTACAAAATTATATAACTATATCCATGTTCATGCCCTTTGTATACAAATTGATAAATGTTTTGATATCTAACCGTTTGTATTGTCCGTTTAATTTATGCGGGCACGTCATAGTATTATCGTTGGTAACACATAAACGGTACGCTGTACATTGTCTTTAATCAAATATTGGCCACATAGTGTTGATGCTTTAACGATAGAATGTTTAAAATAGCGTCAGAGTACACACGCCATCAATTTAATACCCTTGTCGAGTGTCCTAGGATGTTTTAATGGGTAGATAAGTTGTACATGTGGTCAACCTATTTTTACCACGATGCATAATTTATATCTTTTTCACGCCAATTTCACGCATTTGAAATATTCGATTGTTTCCCCCGATTGTTCTTTAAATTTCCCTTTTATATCACTACTCTACCGGAAATTGAAAAAGGAGATACATTGTTATTTCATTGTGGACCTATTCTAAAGACAGTTATACATTGATCAAGTAATCAGTATTGTATTCCAAAAAAAAAATATTCTCAGTGTCAATTCGAAAACAATTAACGTCTACTCACCATTGAGATAAGGACATCCTTAAAACATTGTTTTTTTGCAGTTACACGATCGACTCTTGAAAATGCCCGACTCAATTTATTTTTTCAGGTTCATCAATGTAAAAATGTCTTTCGATCTTTAAGCCATTACTAGACTAAACTGAATAACATCTACCTACCTACCTACCCACTGTTAATTCCGGGTCGCGTCACCGCAAACAAACAATTTTTAAGGATGTCCTTAAGACGATTGAGAACAGGAATGATTAAGTGAGGGTACCAGGAACTATTTCATGGGGGATACTGGATGCATTGGATATGGGTCACTGGTATCGTTGGAGCGGGGAATCGTTGTTGAGCGTACCAGATGAGGTGTTATACTTGCACTATAAAGTATGTCACATGGCTAACAAAACACCTAGTGGAATTTATTGATAAATTTACGTCACGTTTTCTCGATTACGTCATATTGACCACTAGCCCAAAAATCGCAGTCGCAGCCACATATATGATAAGACATTATGATGGTTGTCCGAATTTCTATTCCACTACCTCATCTTTGAAGAGTATTATGCGCAATGAAGTTGCGCAGTAAAAAATACCGAAATCGTCTTTAACTGAAGGCATTACGTCTACATTCACATGATGTGTTCCACAGTGGTGCCATTTTGGTAAGATGTTGAAACCCAACAAAGGTAAAAGTAAGTTTTGCTTTCAATAAACGCTTGGTGCAGTTAGTAGATAAAGAATTCAATAATCTTTATATTCCGCCGTGACAAGAACTGTTCTAAATCATATAAAATTATTTATTATAATTATTTAAAACTAATCAATAAGAACTGTCAAACAATTTAACACCATGATAGTTACAACAACAACAACACAGCAGACGAGAAAAATGAAAGAAAATCGAGATAGTTTTAGTACATACTCACTTTAACAAAAAATGGATTTATTTTAGCAAGAAGCAATTAATCATTTAACAACAACAACAACAAAACAGCAAACGAGAATAATGAAAGAAAATCGAGATAGTTTAAGTACATAACTAACTTTAACAAAGAATGGAAGCAAGAAGCAATTAATTATTTAAAATTATAAAAAACACCACTTAACTATTATAATGTTTTCACGTTTTGGAAAATATTATTTATTAGCCCCTTAACATTTGGAAATGGACAATTTTACAGAGTTTTCCTATATGTTCTATGTAATAAAAGGTGATACTTTTAAAACCCAATTGGAAGCAAGAAGATTTCTAGTTAGAATAAAGATTTTACACTTAATGAAAGAGAGAAAATTGAAGAATACTGTCATAACTGTTAAACTATTCTAATATTGAGATAAAGTGTTTGAATTTACGTTTGAAAATATTTTCCCTATACAATCTATTGATCAAAGCTGGTAGAGCTGGAAACCCGATTAAAATATCGATTTTCGGGTCATTTTCAAGGGAGACAATCCACTGCGATAAGCTAGCAACAAGGCACGTAAACGCTTGGTGCAGTTGGTAGAGCTGAAATCTGTATGTTCGTGTGCCGAATGCCGCGTATGTGACAGTTATGCATCCAAAGTCCTTCGTTTTTCGCATATAGTTCAAGTGGAGAAGCTGTTGGCGGAAGAACATGTGTAACACATAAACAATGGTTCGGTCAGCCTTCCGCCATATATAACTCAAGTATTGCTGGAAAAAAATCGGTATTAAACTCCAATGCAAAATGGATGCTCTACCTTGAGACATGTATGCAGATAAAATGCTAAACATCTGAAGACCAGTTTTTTTTCCAAATCCATGCATATTTAGTTAAAAAAACACGGAATTTGTTTATGTACTTGTACGCGGACAGTTTCAGCGAAACTATTTTCTCATGGAAGATACGCATCACATCACTTTCTATTAAAGTAAGTCAAAACTTGAGAATATCTGTGTTATCCAGGGCGTGTATCTCAAATGTACAAGCATGGATGCATATGTGCTTTACATTGTTTTTGGATCAATCTAAAAGAATAAAATAAATGAGAAAAATCGTATAATTTATAGTGCTGACTCAGTACATTTAAAAACGCACACTTTTTTACCAACCATGCTTCTTCAAGTTCCATTTTATTACTTTTGAAACTCATTTTTACGAAAATACGTGTCGATTGTCATGAAATTTAACTTGTTGCAAACACATGCAATTATCGTGTCAATTTTTTTCTTATATCCTAAAAAGTCAGTCAATGAAAATTTAGAAATCCTACATTGTGCGTTTTAAAATGTACTAAGTATATTTTACACTCATTCTACTTTAAGACATTTTACACATCTTTTTATTTATCATAATGCTTAATTGCTCATCGTATTATTTTTGTATTAATACCATTTGTATTTGTTCATGGTTGTTGTTCACAACGTACATTTTATGCATAGTCATGTAATTACAATATCGAAAAGTAACAGAGTACATATATGTCGTGCGAAAGAAGTATTACTATTCAATATTTGTTTACTTGTTACTCTGGGCAAATAGCTGACTTAACAGCATCTGTAACTTCCTTTGTATTTCTTTTGTAAATTGAGTAGAAAAGTCAGTAAGTATATCAGAAATAGGCTGTCACGCCCCATAACAATGATCATAAAAGCACCGTCATGAACTTTATCTACCATGTAGTACAGAGTAAATGATACACAAGAGTATACTTTATATCTAACTTTTTCAGGGAGCCGCCCTTTTTCTGTATATCGTCGGTAAATGGTCACAAACAAAATCGATCGGGACCAAATTGCTGTCAGTCAAAGTTTTCGTTTAAAGAACTGGGACGGTCCGATAACGGCACGGAATGGTATTTAAATCAACCGATCCACTCCGCAACAGTCTATGGATCGATAACTGTAGATGAAGCACTGTTAAGACAAATAACAATAAAATTCCGTAGCGCACTGATCGTAACAATTTGTGTTCTTAGTGTTATCGAACAGACGCTTGGAGTGATTTGTAAACATTTTTATTTATTTATTTTAAAAGAATAAACCTGTTTCCATCAGAACCAACATGGTATAAGGACAACATGGCACTAATGCAAACAGGATTTGTCGTGTTTTTATGCTGCTGTGCTGTTGCACGTAAGTACATATATTATCTTTAATGCACAACGTCTTCAATACAACAAAAATGCTATATTTACAATACCCGTGTGAAAACTAGGCAAACATTAATTTATTTTTTATTTATTTTTTACCAATAAAGAATATGCTTTCCAATGCCTATTTTATTTCTGTTCATGATACTGATAGCAAATTTCGTGACAGCTTCGCATTTAAAATAACGTGGTTTTAATGCTTTAGAAATCGAACTTTAGTTGGCGAAATTTATATAACAAACTGCGACTAAATTTTGACTACGGTTGAATTTTTTATATATATTCTTATTAACGTTTAATCGTTTCTTTTTTGTATCACATTCAAAGTATGTAATACATGCATGAAACGGTTAATATCCGTCTGCTAATTTGCTGTAACCTGCCGATACATTTCGTAACAATACATTAACATTTTCCCCTGATATAATTAATCTCAGAAAATGATATTATTAAGTATACAAAAATTAGTCCGACATAAAATGCTACTACTATTTTATTTTCATGGAGATTTTAAAATGATCAATTACACTATCACATTTCAAGCGAAACGCATTAAACTGCATGGCACACTGAGTCGTAATACGGATTTGGCAACCAAATTATGAGTTAAAGTGCATAGTAGAATTTAGATTAGACAATAGTTAACAACAATATCTCTTCAAATGGATGTATAAGTATTTCCTTCGCTCGAGTTAAATTGTCGCGTTGCTGTTCACTTCAACAAGACGATTCAGTTGAACGTAAACTCTAATTTATGAATCAGGTTAATACAGATAAAATATGTTATCAAGATAAATAATTCATCTTTAATATTCCACGCAAAATTTTCTTTTATAAAAATTTGCATCGAACGTACAGTTCAATCGGTGGTGAATTGATAACGATTCTCCGGTTAGTCGCTTAAAAGTTAGCCCGGTGAGGGGAATATTATAGTCAAGGGACTTATAATATCTGATCTGACCCTCGATCTTTACATTCTAGCAAAGTTGTGTGGTCACTATATAATTGTATTGCCTTCTATTGGGTAAACAATGTTACAATCATGATAAATATATGGAGTATATTTTTATTTGCTCTGTCGATGAAAAGTTAATATAATGCTAAGACATCTGTCGTACATTTTTTGTTAATTAATTTTCCCGAGTCGCACTAGTTTTTCATATTTAATACATATGATTTGGTGATATTATAATAAGCATTTAAGCATATAATTGCCTCATCAATTCATAAATCGTTAATTTTCGTTTCAAATTATTTGAAAGACTATATATGTTTTGCATAGAATAAAATGGTTTATTACTCACCTTTGCCTCCACATTTAAGATTTATTTGAGATTTTTTATTTTTTTTATTTTTTGTCAAATCGAATTTGATCGTCATTTATAAAAATGAATGACAAGTTCACTAGCTTTGTGTTTTAAATTAATCGGCAAATAGAACCTGATCAGTTTCAGTGTTTGTGTAGTGGCCAAGTGGTGAAGCAAATAAATTTTAACATATACAAATTTAACCAAAATGTATATACAGTACACGCATCAGAAATTTATAATGAAGACGAACGTCAGAAGATATAAACGACACGAATGGTATGGAAAACACAGAGATCAATGTTTACTGGTATTTTCAATCGGCTTCTCTTGATTGATGAGTTTTCATGCTAAAAGAGATGTCTTAAGTCATGAACACAAATTGTAGCGCACTGGACGCAGCATGACCAATCTTAACGGCGCCTTACTGATATTCAGTATACGCTACTAATAGCGTTATAATGTTTTCCATAAAATGAGAGACCTGATTGAATTCATAGTGGAAAACACGCAGATCAGTTGAAACAAATAGTGAATACATATTTTAGTGTATTCGCTATCAGATTCAATGTCGTATCTGTTGTACGTATTGTCTGGGGAAAAACGGTATAAGATTATCAGAAAAGATAACCCTTTGTAATTGGCCCCCGTCATCTCTATTGCTTTGATGTACTTTGAATTAAATATAAGACAGTAAAGTACAAAGTCAGCGATGCGTAGTTCTTTCATGGTTTTGATTAGACATGATAATGGCCAGGGCTATGTTGAACACAAATGATATTGGCCAGGGCTTTGTTGAACATACTGAATGAAATTGGCCAGGGCTTTGTTGAACACAAATGATATTGGCAAGGGCTATGTTGAACACAAATGATATTGGCCAGGGCTTTGTTGAACAAAAATGATATTGGCCAGGGCTATGTTGAACACAAATGATATTGGCCAGGGCTTTGTTGAACACAAATGATATTGGCCAGGGCTTTGTTGAACACAAATGATATTGGCCAGGGCTTTGTTGAACACAAATGATATTGGCCAGGGCTATGTTGAACATACTGAATGAAATTGGCCAGGGCTTTGTTGAACATAAATGATATTGGCCAGGGCTATCGTGAACAAAAATGATACTGGCCAGGGCTATGTTGAACACAAATGATATTGGCCAGGGCTATGTTGAACATACTGAATGAAATTGGCCAGGGCTTTGTTGAACACAAATGATATTGGCCAGGGCTATCGTGAACAAAAATGATATTGGCCAGGGCTATGTTGAACACAAATGATATTGGCGCAGATCGCCCGTATAACATCCACAAGCCAGAGACGCACGCATACGCAGATCGCCCGTATAACATCCACAAGCCAGAGACGCACGCATACGCAGATCGCCCGTATAACATCCACAAGCCAGAGACGCACGCATACGCAGATCGCCCGTATAACATCCACAAGCCAGAGACGCACGCATACGCAGATCGCCCGTATAACATCCACAAGCCAGAGGCGCACGCATACGCATATCGCCGTTTAACACCCACAAGCCAGAGACGCACGCATACGCAGATCGCCCGTATAACACCCACAAGCCAGAGACGCACGCATACGCATATCGCCGTATAACATCCACAAGCCAGAGACGCACGCATACGCATATCGCCCGTATAACATCCACAAGCCAGAGACGCACGCATACGCAGATCGCCCGTATAACATCCACAAGCCAGAGGCGCACGCATACGCATATCGCCGTTTAACACCCACAAGCCAGAGACGCACACATACGCAGATCGCCCGTATAACACCCACAAGCCAGAGACGCACGCATACGCATATCGCCGTTTAACACCCACAAGCCAGAGACGCACGCATACGCATATCGCCCGTATAACACCCACAGCCAGAGACGCATGCATACGCAGATTCAATCAGACTGCAGCAAAAACCAACCCATCGGAAGACGCAAAACATAGATCCATATTGTAAGGCCTAATCAACAAACCAGACCAGTTTAATTAAAAAAACCTTGGACGTTCGCACACGCATACTGCACGGTTATATTTAACGAACATGAGACGCAATCAACGGCTTCCGGAAACAATGCACGCATACATTGTGAATGACCGCACGTGTAACTTCTAGAACGACGCGTACATTGATCGTACAAAACTACAGCCGGTTATTTTTATGAAGCAAAAGTACGCAAACTATTATTGTACTGCAACATATGATCACAATTCGTTTCAACAACATTGGTTGTGTTTCGCATTCGATACCTCCTATCGATGACGATTTGCTTGTTAATTTATTGAAAATAATCACCTTTCAATGATATAGAACTTTCTTGCCTTGGAAGCGCCTCTCAGGACCTTCAGTCCTTTGATTTTGTCTTACGAATTATCATAATATAACAATCTTACAATTACTACACAATGCTTGTTGGTCATGCATGTATATTGTAATAGATATAACCCTATGATATTGTTTTAGTAAACAGTTACTGTTCTAGTTCACATCATACCGACCCAGTTAAATTCAAAGCTATGTTAGCAATATACAAACACTTGAACGGTCGTTAATTGTTGAGGTCAATAACTATATTTGTTTTTAAATGTATTTATTATTCAGTCCTATTTAATCACTACTTTTTGTAGCAATAACGTCCTTACAATTTGTTTCTATTAATAACACGTCCCGTTCTAATATTTAACAGTCAGTGTGATACTTATTTACGACTTTTTTTTCTTAAGAGAAGTTTTTGTTTATGTATCTCAATACATAATGCTTGTCTCATCAGAGGAGATGACACCCGGCATGTGGTATTGTGGCAAGGACCATTCAACTGTAATTATTTATTGACATAAGATGACACCTAGGTGTATTAGCATAATCATATGTATATATTATCTTTTTAATCAGTGTTCAATCCTTTTTATGTTATTTTATTGCTTTCAAAGCAAGGGACCAAGTCCGGACATGTAGTTATAAAAAGTTTACATAACTAAAAATACTTTAATTATGGTTAATTACTTTACGTCCTAAACTATTAAAGCGTGTGTTAAAATTATTGTTGTTGACAACTCATGTGTAAAGTAAATTATACGCACTCTCCAAAAAAGAAAAACGCGTGTACATTGCAAATTCTTATTACAATTAAAAAATACAGCATGTTAACAATTACATGCAATCAACATTTGAATCAACTGTTCAATGTCACTGTAATACATCGAATTCGTGGTGACAGACAGTTTGATCAAAATCATTGGTTTGTTCATATACGAATCATTTCAAAGCGTATTCAATTAAATGACACGAGCTGCCATGTTGGATAATAGACTAGACACAAGATCACGGTTATCATATAACTATACGATTTTTTTACTTTCGTAAATTTAGTTTGCTCATGTCCCCTTTAAAATATGCCGCATTCGTATTGCATTCAAAAGAATAAGAATTTAGTTATCAACATTGTGTGCGATATTTAACTTCTCTTTTAACTGTTATTCAATTCATTCTTCTTTTTTTTAATTTAACTAGTATAACTCGATATATCATTCTAATTGTCATTCAATTTGCATGTAATTAATTATAGATCATCATAATTATACTGTATTTATTTGTAGATGTCTCGTCCTTTTATGTTGTCCCTCGAATTATTCATTCATTTGATTATTCGTGGCATGTTTTAGCAACAAATAAAATCACCGCATTTGTGAGATGTGACGAGGTCACAAAAATTATGTCATCAAGATCGTATATTTGAAGTTTCACAGCACTAAAATATCACGAGCTATAACAATTATATACTCCGAACATTAAATAACGCACTGTGCGGGATTTCTAAATTTTCATTTATTGACTTTTAGGATACAAGAAAAGAACTTGACACGATATTAGTGCATGTGTACGCAGCATGCATGCTAAATTTCATTTCAATCGACAGGTATTTTCATGAAAATGAGTTTCAAAAGTAATAAAATGAAATTTTAAGAAGTCTGGTTGGTAAAAAAAGTGCGTTTTTAAATGTCCTGAGCATAGTTTGATTGATTATCTATTAAATATATCGATAACATGAGAGCGAAACACATCTGTCTGTTTCTATACTTACGTGCATATCGACTTATATCGCTTTCTCTCATCGGTCTGTTTAATATTAGATTGCTTAATTATCTCATATTGAATGAAACACAATGAATTAAATGCATTTGTAGACCTATAAATGACCGTTGTCGCTCAAACCGTTTTTCAAACTTCACATTTATCAAAAGACATTCAAAGGATTGATGTTTTATTTAGTAAGCCTTTATTTTATTTGTATAAATTTGGCGGAAATTTTTAGATAAAATACGAATGCATCAAGCTACTTATGATGAAGTTATTAACAATTTTTCAATCATATTTTGCTGGCATTTATTGTCGAAAGCCTTTTGAAGTTCTATACAAAATATGAATTCATTCAAATATACGTAGATCTCTGAGCCATTCAGTGGTTTCTTGAAGAAGGAAACGTGACTATACACGGTTCTAGATCAAATGTGTTACACCAGTTTTAGTATTCTACAAAGATTTTGTTTGAATAGATGAACGGATGGCTGTTTTGTGGATAACCGAGTTGCACATGTACTTAAAGTGCATTTACGTAAAGCCTAGGATAATTGTTATCTGTGCGTAAACATTACAGTATACAAATGCAATATTTTGGTTACCATATTGTTTAAAACTGACAAACTTATATCATGGAACACATGAACTGATTCTACAGACCATGGCTGTTCTGTGTATGTGCATGGGTCCGAAAAATATAGCTATAACAACCCAAAACACGAAAAATACGTATATCATCATATATCGATCTTGTCGTAACTTTGGGGGAATTCTTTTACATAATTTATCATATAACAGAAAGTTCATTAATTATTTCTATGAATTCTCTCCCTCTGACGGCATAACACTCATATATATAACTATATATCAGGCACCTAGTCACGCACCAAGTGACTGCGCTACGGACCAAACACGCACCAAGCGACTGTGCTACGATCAAAACACACACCAAACGTCTGCGCTGCGTACCAAACACGCACCAAACGTCTGCGCTACGTTCAAAACACGCACCAAACGCCTGCGCTACGAACAAAACACGCACCAAGCGTCTGCGCTACGTACCAAACACGCACCAAACGTCTGCGCTACGAACAAAACTCGCACAAAATACCTGCGTTACGCACAAAACACGCACCAAACGTCTGCGCTACGTACTAAACACGCACCAAACGTCTGCGCTACGAACAAAACACACATCAAACGTCTGCGCTACGAACAAAACACGCACCAAACGTCTGCGCTACGTTCAAAACAACGCACCAAACGCCTGCGCTACGAACAAAACACGCACCAAGCGTCTGCGCTACGTACCAAACACGCACCAAACGTTTGCGCTACGAACAAAACTCGCACAAAATACCTGCGTTACGCACAAAACACGCACCAAACGTCTGCGCTATGTACCAAACACGCGGTACTAAATCTTCAGATTATCTCGCTGGTCCACGTGCACTTTGTACTTAGTGATGTTGGGTCACTCGTTGTTCTACTGTCATAGCTACGAATCATTCATGCATCACCACAACGGTTTCAGATCATATCCATAAATGGAATAATTCATTAAAACGTTCCATATTAATTAACGAGTTTTTGCTTACAAAGCTTGGAATGTTTTTGAAAATGTCACATATTTCAATGTTTAATTATTGACATATCGATAACTGTATCTGGGAAAAAACTGCTGATATCATTCTAGATCAAACACTGTTTGTTGATGTTAAACATGCATTTTCACCGATGTGACATAGCTGTAGCTCGGGATTGCTTGATCTTTTTTCAACTAAAACTCTTCATTTACTAAATTACATTTATTCGGACTAAAAATCCTTATAACAAATTTAATGTGTTACTTTGCTCTCTGCTTACTAAAAGCTGGTGATTGCTCAAACATATTGATTTAAACATTAATACATATAACATAGAACAATTAAAGTTAACAAATGGTCTCTCACCTACATAAACAAGTATCGTGGTACGTATCGTATCATGAAGGTTATAACACGATACGTATCGTATTATGACAGCAGTGTATCACGACACGTATCGTATCATGAAGGTTATAATACGATACGTATTGTATTATGACAGCAGTGTATCACGACACGTATCGTATCATGAAGGTTATAACACGATACGTATCGTATTATGACAGCAGTGTATCACGACACGTATTGTATCATGAAGGTTATAACACGATACGTATCGTATTATGACAGCAGTGTATCACAACACGTATCGTATCATGAAGGTTATAATACGATACGTATTGTATTATGATAGCAGTGTATCACGACACGTATCGTATCATGAAGGTTATAACACGATACGTATTGTATTATGACAGCAGTGTATCACGACACGTATCGTATCATGACGGATGTATCACGGTACATATCGTATCATGACAGCAGTGTATCACGACACGTATCGTATCATGACGGATGTATCACGGTACGTATCGTATCATGACAGCAGTGTATCACGACACGTATCGTATCATGACGGATGTATCACGGTACGTATCGTATCATGACAGCAGTGTATCACGACACGTATCGTATCATGACGGATGTATCACGGTACGTATCGTATCATGACAGCAGTGTATCACGAAACGTATCGTATCATGACGCGTGCGTAATGTAAATTTTCGATTAACTCATCACGCATGCGTAATGTAAGTTTTCGATTCGACTGTGATGTTCGTATTCGGATTGATTTAATAAAACACTAACAATTCATCTATTTATCTTTTAAGTTGATTTTTATGTAAATGCTATATTTTTAATTAAAACAATTTATTGAGAAAATTATAGAACAAAAGGGGGACCGTTCAACAAATTATGATTTGTTGACAGAAACATTTATTTCCTATCTATGTTTGTATGGACACTTGACAAACATACATGTATGACATTACACAAACAATAGTGCCAACATCAGGCCAACATGTATCTGATCTATCACAGAGAAAAGTTCAATTAAGTTTGTTCTATTTTCAGCAAAATCAATTGTTTATATGGTATTGATATACGTTGACCGCAAATCGATAACTTCAGGTGAAATTGTGATCAAATAATTTATGTATCCATTAGCACGGAAAGTGATGTAAATAAATCGATAGCTTCCAAGTACTATGTTATCAATTATGTAAGATAAGTATCTTTTGTAGTCATTGGAACCGAGAGAAGTTCGTTAGTAAAACAATTACGGTACATTTGTAATTGTTTGCTATTATTGAAAACTGGCATATAGAAATTGCACTTTGATGCATGTTTTAACACATTAGTTTGAAGGCGATATATGCCCTAGAAAATAGCCATATTTACTTTTTAGCAATATTTTTGAAAATACATATTATAGCCAGGTGAAATGTACACTGTGTTATCGTTATACAGTCCTTCAACTAATACTGCTTAATTTTGTAAAAAATATGAAAAAATAATGAAGTTATTTGAACTTTTGGTACTGCCAACTTGTACATGTTGTCCGGTAAATCAGGCTAATTGCACTGGTCAGCGTTCATTTTGCAAAAGAAACTCATGTGACAGTGGGTTCAAAATTATCTGTTCGGCCTAGACTGCTCTACTGGCAGGTACATATAACTCCTTCGGCTTCAAAAAGTCCCTTTACATACCGTGGCGAATACATTTCTTGAGACATACCAAGTCAACCGAAATACCCTAAAGTGCATTAGGAAAATGTACGCGGCTAGGGTCGACGTCATAAACACAATAATTTGCTTCTTTCAACTCTCTGAAAGTAGCAAACATGAAATCACTGCGTATTTAATGGTTTAGTACAGCACCCGTATCAAGGTTTCATCTACTCCCGCATTTTAAACGAAAATAATAACTTTTTTATGGCAATTTTTCAAAAATAAAGAATTACTGCGTGTGACAAAATAATTGATGAATAACTGAGTTTTTTTCACAATTAAAAGGAATCGATGTACTCAATGTATTTCATTTGGATATCAAATGTTTATTCCTAAGTAAATACAATTGATATAAGAGCCTAGGTTTTCAATATAAAATCGCCTTTATCCTTTCATGAATGTTATCAAAGGGAAAACGCTATTTTAATAATACATTTGTTTTTCTATGACAATCATTACGGACGTCAGCAAAATATTTGAAAACAAATTTTGGAAATGAATGTTTGCCTATTACTTCGTTTATGCTGTTATATAAAGTGATATGTTTACTTTGAAACACTGTTGCCAAGAACGTCAGCACAAATCTGACATAACGTAACCTTTTATACAATGGATTATGTCTGTTGAAAACAAATACAAGAAAAGCAGCGCGTTAGTACTCGATGGTATGCAAATCAATTTTTAAGAGTGCTACTTATTTTCCACAAGCCATCTTGAACACGAATTCACAAGGAAGACAAATTGTATATTGACGCGATTATGATTGAGTACGCTATCAAAGTAGCGTTGACAATAAGAAATCAAAGGACTGAAGGTCCTGGGAGGCGCTTCCAATACAAGACTGCACGTTTTCCAATTTATCGTATTAGAAATTAATACACGACTATTCAGGTAAACAATTCGCCAGATAAGCCGTTTATATCAAGACTCCCGCCATTCCACAATTGATATACATGTACATGTATTCCTGAAAAATCAGCCATTATACTCATCAAATCTATAATAAAATCAGAGGACTTTACAAAAAAGTCATGTACTATTTTCTTGAGACGATGAATATGGCGGTACTTCGAGTAGACCATCAGGTTGACGATGATAGCAATGAGAAGCTAAAGCGCCTCAAACACTAAATAAGGATTCTAATACAGCGTTTGTTTGAAAAATGGTTATGAGCAGTGCCGACAAACTTGTTTGAATTAATTAATAAAATGTCATAATGTCCGATGATATGTGTTTTTGTATATAATACATGGCCGTAACGTGGGTATTGAAGTGGTCATATAAATAATAAATTATAATACTGATACTGATATATTAAATAATGTCAGCGGTAACAGTTCATTCGGAAAGAATAATATAAACAGGGCATGTACTTAGACCTGTCAGAAAGTGTACCGTAAGAAAATCCATTGTCCAAGTACCGAGACTTGGGGAAAATAATTAAGGCTGTCATATTATTGACATTCAACGCCATTCTCGACAGCTCTCGGATATTTCCGTATCACTTCGTATGGTAATTTCCAAAAATAGTGCCTAACGAACATCCGAGGCACTTGACGTAGTTGGCCGAAGTTTTCCGAATTATTTCAACGCCTTATCTTCTTGTGTTAGCCCGATGTGTATACGTTCATTGACAATATAATTTGTTCGTTCTTATTTAATATTTCGCATATCACCGCCACTGTTCACTCAAAAACATCGTATAACGATAAGTCTGTCTTTGGAAATACGGATATCATCCAACATTTTCGAGGAGCTGTCGAACATTCTTCGGCGCAGCCGTACTAACAAGGCAGCCGTACTAACAAGTTTTGATTTATGCATATCAGTGTTGTGTAAACCAATCAAATCTTACGTTAACAACCAAGGCAATTTCTACTCAACCGAACAACGTGTGTAACCTTGACGCGGATTGGTTAACCTTTCGATGAAGGGTACGTTACCTTACCGAAATCCACTGAATTTCGATGAGTTTACCGAAATCCATTTTGGATCTGGAGTGACCAGCAATCGTAACATCTCGGCATTTTTTAACCTTTAAATTGCGCCGACCATCTTTTTTCAAGTTATTTCTTGTTTTCAGATACTAAACGTAAACCTTCGTAATAATTATCTACAGGTGGCAGGACCATGCCTCCATAGAGATAGACCTATTTTTAAAAATCATAAGAGTATTTACTTGTTATACTAAACAATGTTTGCATAACAGGTTTTCAATAGATTTGTTTCATACTCGAGTAATGCGGGTACAATAAACAACTGTTAACAATCGTTTAATAATAAAGTTATTAATATAACAAATATTTTTAACAAACAACACTAAAGAAAATAATGTTTGCCCAGTCCACAAAATCGTTAAGCACATCTATAGGTCTTTAATTGATCCTCCTTTCCCATTACTCCAACATAAGAAAAAATACTAAACAATATTTGCATTAACGGTATTATTATGTCAAGTGCTATCTCTGAAGCCAGCAACGCTTTTGAAAGAACACTGTTACTAGTTAGTATCCCGCTTGGGACGAATTTGAATCATTGATTCGTTGCCTTGAATAGAAGTTAAGTACAGAGTTTTGCAATCCACCTAAAATAAGTTAGTAAGTTGCATTCTTTTGTTGATTAATAGCTCACCTGGGTTTTAAGTACACCGGTGAGGTATTTTGGTCATGAAGGGCTCTTCCGAGTCGACTTCTACATTTTATGCTGACAGTTCCAAGGCTGTAATTCGCTATATGATTGTTGTTTCTATTTATGTTATGAATGTGTTTTGTATTTCTCTTTCCCCTATGCAATTATGTCACTTTATACAGTGTTCAGATTGTTTCCTGCCCATTTTTGGCCTATTAAGGCCAGTTGTCTTGACTTGTCCTGTGATATTTTCCATCCATTAATTCCCACCTCCCCTTCCCTTACTGTCCACTTTGATTCTCCTAGTTATTCCTTGTGGTCTGCTGGGCCATTCCTTGCGCCTCAGTTCCTTAATATGTGTACCGTTTGACCTCCTTTAGTGCCTTATGTTTTGTGGATTGTTGTTTTTCCGGAGATCTGCGTGGGGAGGCATTGTCTTATGTATGTGGCTTTCCCTGTAGTTACGTATTCTCTCGCTTCTACTCCTCAGCCTTATTCGGCTTATCAAGGTGGAAATTATACGGTCTTGAGTGAGTTTTTACTGTACTTTTACAAAAAGACCACACAACTTTTGAATTAACTGCCGATATTGAGGCTAACTAGATATTGATTAGTTAAGAAATAACTAATGAAATAATCTCAATACAACGAGATTCGTTATAACGGAATATTTGGAATATTCGTTTAACGACACAAATTCGATGGGTACGAATTTGCTCAATTACTCATTAATTAAATTCAATATAACGATATACTCAATACAACGACATAAGTCCAGGGAACAAACATGATCGTTATAACGAGAGTCACCTGTATGTATATGTAGTACGTGCTACATATACATATACAGTAGATGTGATAAAGGGAGCATACTCGTGACAATCTCATGTGGATTGGACGCAGCTTGTATCTCTTTATCGGATAAGAAAAAGAATGAAACTATATCGACTATACAAAACGAAGAACAAACGTCACGAATAAAAGAAGTCGAAGCATGTTACACAAAATTCATAAAAATACATCGACAACTCACGGAACTGAAAACATTTTTAAAAGTGATACGGTTCAATAAGTCCAGGGGGGGTCTGCCTGTAAGACAGGTATGATGAGGTAAGGTATAATACAAAGACTCCAACCTGAATCCGTCTCATTTTATCTATGAGCGCTGTCATGGGATTTAAAACCTCTTCTATAAGTGACGTCATTTTAAGAAAACGGACATGTGATGTCAGTATTTGCAAGCAGGAAACAATATTTAGCCTACTCCATATGGTCACTTCGTTTTCATATTGCCAAATGCGGCAAATATTGCTTACTGGCTGTACATAATGATGTCACGTGTGACGTTTTCTGGAAATGACGTCACTTAAAGAAGATGTTTGAAATCGTACAGCGGCGCTAATATTCATTGTGTTATATTTGAACACAAATGATTATGTTTTTTATCATCTGTTAAAGTTTGTTTCAGATGCCGGCGAACCTTCGGTGACTTCGTTGCAACCAGTTACAGGAAGCACTGAAGGAGGACAGAGAATTACTTTGTATGGCAAAGGTATGTATTTGTAAAAGGGACCGCATACGTGAAACCAGACAGTAGGCGGCCCTTGAAACAGCTGTTTAAGTTATGACACCTTTGAATAAAACTTTCACAACTGCATTGTATTATCGTATTCGTGTTATTCACGCATACCAGATTTGTTCAAGGTTCCCATAGTGCTTTGATCAGCAACCAATACATAGTTCTCACATTTACAACATTTATCACCCTTGTTCTGAATTGTCGGCCATTTTGATAGGCAAATTACCTAAAGTTTATAGGGAATATAATGTAAACGATGATAAACTAATCTGATATATAAAAATAACTTATTCATTATGCTCATGTGGGCATTTTGCTCAATAAGTTGAAGAAAAAGTGGTTGTCACATGCAAATTCTTTTGGTATTTTCTCAATTATCACATATTTGGAAATTACTCCTATAAGGACTTTTTAGATATGCTTATCAAAATGGCCGACAGTTAAGAACAAGGGAGGTAAATATTGTAGATGTGGGAACTATGTATAGTCTAAAGACATTCAGTTTCCATTTGAGAATCATGTTAGTGGGTAAGTGATTCTATCAGAAAGATTTCACGACAGTTTTTGGGCAATATTCGATATGATTTGTTAGAATACTCTTTTCAACTAGAAAGCACATTTCATTTGGTTCTGTTGTATGTTATATGTACATTTATATTATTTAAATATTCCATCCTCAGACTTGCCTACGGACTTGTTTACGAACCCCGGACAACCAGACCGTCTTGCGGTTACATTTTCCAATTCAAATGGAGAGTCAGTTCCCTGTGATATTCACAAAGATGGATGCACAGCCACACAGATTATGTGTTATACTCGCAGGTAATACTCTCATTCATATAAATTAACATTATTTTGTCCGGTACTCCTGTATTCTTCAGATTTTCAGATGCTAAAATGCTACTGATATCTTGTCTATTGCAATAGGCGAATGCGGATTGTTCATTGTCAAAAATGCGTTAAAGACTTTAACCGTGAACGAATATTGTCATGTCCGATATGACAGAAAATAACTCATAATGATAACGACGTCTTTGTATTTGCCTTCGTGTTAACTGACCACAATACACAGTTGTTCAGTTAATTATAATGCACGCTGTTTCTCGTGAGACCCGGACCAGGACCGGAAACGATGGTTTAATCCTGTTCAGTTAATTATAATGCACGCTGTTTCTCGTGAGACCCGGACCAGGACCGGAAACGATGGTTTAATCCTGTTCAGTTAATTATAATGCACGCTGTTTCTCGTGAGACCCGGATCAGGACCGGAAACGATGGTTTAATCCTGTTCAGTTAATTATAATGCACGCTGTTTCTCGTGAGACCCGGACCAGGGCCGGAAATGATGGTTTAATCCTGGTAATGGATTTTGTTTTCAAAATGTTGCCGTATACTTTAAAGCAAAGAACGTTTGACGAATCATACGCTAACAACAGCAGAATTACACGGATTTTTGGCTATAGCTACTCTCTATATCTTATTTATTGAAGTTTGTCAACGAAAGCCCATCTAAACCGATCAGAAATAGCTTTCGTTGTTGATAGTTTTTTGTTGCCACGTCATCATTTTGGAATTCCGGCCATGAATTGATGAAAAACAACGACATTTCGCATTTCTTTCGTCTTTTCGTTCCGTCATTATTTAGCTCACGATGACGGGAATTGAGGGCCAGGAATAAAATCCGCATTCATGCGGCATCGTACCATACCTGGTGAGACCACACATGTATATCTTTCCGCTGATAAAACAAGTGTGACTTATGACATATTCCGTGCATGGTACGCAATCTTGCTATGTATAGCGACTAAGGAGTAGTATATAATGCCAGATGGTTTTGCAACATATAACGTTGGTTGCGACATAGAACTTACGATGTTGATTGAGATATTTATCGCCAGCCTTACGGCACAACGTTTAGCGTAACCTCTGGGTTTTATCGCATACTTAAGATACAAGCGGTACTATTCGCCAATTATTAACATCATATTATTAGGTAAAACTAGTTTAACATTGCAAAACCAACAAATAGATAGTTTCCACATTTACAATATTTACCTCCCTTCTTCTGAATTGTCGGCCATATTGATAGGCAATTTTCCTTAAAGTTTATAAGTAATATGATGTAAATAAGGATACAGTAACATCAGTTATATAAATATAAACTTTTTCATTATGCTCATGTGGGCAAGATGGCTCAGAAAGTTGAAGAAAAAGTGGTTGTAACATGCAAATTCTCTTGGGATTTTCTCAATTATCACATATTTGGGAATTACTCCTATAAGTGCTTATCAGTTTTGCCTAACACAATGGCTGATTAATTAAGAACAAGGGAGGTAATTATTGAAGGTGTGGGAACTATCTATACATCGTTGTTTTTTATGTACATCTACAGCATGACAAACTTTGTGAAGCATGATGTGAAAGTGAAAATTGATGGCACGGCAATAGCGAGTGACAATATTTGCTCAGGTGTTGACAAATCAAAGTGTCAGTTCACGGTAGGTATCATCTGTAGTACGTTACAGTAAAACCTCACTTAAATACCACTTCAATATTAAAACCACCTCGTAGTTAAGTCCATTTTCACTGTTTTGCTCTGTATTCAACCTCAATATTAAGACATCCTCAATAATAAGACCAGTTTCCAAGGGTCCCATGGGTGGTCGTAAGTTCGAGGTTTTACTGTATTTTTTTCAAAATGTGAAATAAGAGACTTAGCTTATACATGTTTATACAATTCTAGGTGAAGTATATAGTAACCGGTCTTTCAGATTAAATTCATGCATCAAAAACCGTGGGTAATATTTTAAGGTGAAAAATTAGATGATGCTTTTCTGCCTTTAACAATCAACAATGTTGCTTTTTTAAAAGCCATGAGTAAGAAGAGTAATAATTCGAATTTGAACTTCAGCGGATATTAAAGTCGTTAAATAAATTGCTTTCTAAAGGGAACAATGAAATTGAAGCATTTGCACTCAGTGTACACACACTTCAATTTATGACGTCATCATTATGGAGCGAGACGTCAACATTATGGAGCGGGACGACATCTTGATAGGTTTATTTAAATGTCTTTCTTTTTGTTCACAACCAGCCGAATCGTTGGTACACCCCGACGATAGATAAGTTCAACTCACAGACTGGTAAGGCTGGTGAGTATTCGTTATTTACCTATTTGATGTCTTAGTTCAAACTCCACGCAGCGGTTATCTTCCCTTGCAGTACAGCAATAACTATTATCTCCGATAACTATAAGGGGAGATCACTGCGTAGGAGATTGGTCTTAGTTATCGCACTAGAGATACTGTCTCGAACAGGTATAAAACACTAGGAGCTGGATATGCGCTTTATTTCATATAGGAACTTGTAAATAATTGTCCATTTTATGTAGTTGCAAAATATTTGATGTTTTGTCGAGCACTTCATATACAACTACGTGTATTAACTCTAGAAGGGATGAAGGGAGAGAACCCTTGAAGGGATAAAGGTAGAAAACTCCAGAAGGGATAAAGGATAGAACTCGAGAAGGGATAAAGGGAGATAACTCTGAAAGGGATAAAGGGAGAGAACTCGTGACAAACTCTTGTTGTATACAGATATATAAGCAACTCGGTTACTTCGATAGTCAACTGCGTCTGTAAGATTGCATCGTTGAATCGATTACTTAAATGTGAATATTATATTATGTGTCTGTTATTGCAGGAGAGATGACAATAACAGCCCATGGTTCAATTTTTACTGCTTGTCATAACACCAGCTTAGTTTGTCCAAAGACAAAACACGGCTTCAAATCAATAATTACAAGGTTAGTAGCCACTCTGGTTGCCTTATGTACTCCCTAATTCAAGATGCAGATATAATGGTATCATTCAGCCTCTCCATAGCAATACTGCATGCAACGCTGCAAGATCTGCGTTTAGATCGGTTAAGAGGTTGTTTCTATAACGAGATTATACTCATAGTATACTTTCATTGCATGAAAATAGTTGTTTTATTGTTATGGAGAGTGTTGTTGCTAAAGAGAGGGCCGTTCTGGAGTGTAATAGGGGTTATATAAGGGGCGTAAAATTGTGTAACATATATGTTTATCCAAGGGACCTGATTATGTCATATATGTTAATCCAAGGGACCTGATTATGTCATATATGTTAATACAAGGGACCCTATTATGTCATATATGCTAATATACGGGACCTAATTGTGTCATACATGTTAATACAAGGGACCTAATTATGTCATATATGTTAATATAATGGACCTAATTATGTCATACATGTTAATACAAGGGACCTAATTATGTCATACATAGTAATACAAGGGACCTAATTATGTCATACATAGTAATACAAGGGACCTAATTATGTCATACATGTTAATACAAGGGACATAATTATGTCATACATGTTAATACAAGGGACCTAATTATGTCATACATGTTAATACAAGGGACCTAATTATGTCATACATAGTAATACAAGGGACCTAATTATGTCGTACATGTTAATACAAGGGACCTAATTATGTCATATATGTCAATGTAAGGGACCTAATGGTGTCATATATGTTGATATAAGGGACCTAATTGTGTCATTTATTTTAATATAAGGAACCTAATTGTGTCATGTATGTGAATATAAGGGACCTAATGATGTCAAATATATTAATATAAGGGACCTAATGGTGTCATATATGTTAATATAAGGGACATAATGGTGTCATGTATGTTATTATAAGGGACATAATGGTGTCATACATGTTAATATAAGGGACCTAATTGTGTCATACATGTTAATATAAGGGACCTAATGGTGTCATGTATGTTAATAAAATGAACATAATGTATGCATTAAAATGTTTTTTACAGAACGTATGCTCCGCAGAAATGCGACCTTGAAGATGCAAATGGTAACCTGTAAGTGTTCTTATTCATATGTGTAGTTATAAAATGTCCATATTTGCTTCCCTAATCAAAATGTAAGTCAGTATTAGTATGTAATTTATTGTTGTATGTGAGGTACCTACTTTGTATACATACGTTGTATCAAATTTTTATTTTCGTAGGCTGATAAATTATAGTGGATTCATAATTACTGTCGATTCAGAGTTAATTGAGAATACCGCTATTACGCACACAACTTCCATTGGTAAATATTTTCCAAAGCACATTTCATTGGCTGACCGCCTCACAAGTTGTTTACTACCATTTTCGAGTAATTAATCAAAGTGCTGTGAGCGCTGAAGGCCTGGGGCTGCTGATAGCTGGATTGTGGATTTGCTGTCTATTACAGTATTGAGCAATCAAATTGCCTTTACAGTTTTGAAAATTTGAGGAAACAAAAGTATGACGAGCATTCTCGACAGCTCTCGGATATTTCCGTACCACTTCGTTACTCTACGAACACCCTCTAGTGTATATAAGGCGGAGCACTATGTGGCAAAATTCAACATTTTGTGCGGTCAAAAAATAGTTCTCGTAAAACAGACTTAACTTCAAAACAACTCCGATAAATTCACATAAGAAATGAATTATCGTTGTCATTTGAAATGAAAAACTCACATATTTCAGTCTTCATATAGCTTAAATATGTGACTTTAATCCCGTTGCATCAGAACTCCAGCGTTACGCCGCCATATTATATTGTTTACATGATATTCGAATGGTATTTCCAAAAGTAGTGCCTAACGAACATCAGAGGCACTTGACGTAGTTCGCCGAGGTTTTCCGAATGTATGACGAGCAGTCACACTTTCAAAGTCTGGCCTATAAACTTTATATTCACAAGACAAGCACATCAGCAATGTATATAACCTATGTCATTGTGTTGCCCTTCTGTGTAGTTAATCTCCATTTGGAAAATTGAAACAGTTATTAAATGCACCATGTACTAAACTTAATTATGGTCATTCATACTAGAAAAGTATCCGGCTGATGATACTTATGTTACAAGGTAATTGTACTGGTTTCAATATGTAATATGTCACTCCGGTACACGGTCATTAGGTGACCATGTATTTAAAGTTATCCGAAAGGTGACTTTATGTTTGTTCACCAATAGACGCAAGGGAGACAATCCGAAAACATTCAAAAGACCATGATCATGTCTTTTAATACAAATCCATCGTTGTAAAAATGCAAATTAATAATGTGACAATTTTCGGGGGAAATAAAATTGAATCACATAACAGACGATTTTAGCATGAATGTACACGGGCATCAAGAAATTGAACAAGTGAAATAAAACAAAAGCATACTTAACATTTCAGAAATTTACATTTCAATGACATTTCGATTTTATGGACCATTGCGATATCTTTTTACCCAATTGGAGCTCCTTTCAGAGAGTATTCATGTTACTAAAACTATCAGTTGCATGCGAGGTGGCTGTTTCCATGAACGAAATCGTAGCAGAACATTCTATCGGCGCATTAATTTTATTGTTTCGGAATAAAAGATATTAACCATCAAGCTAAAAATAATTAAATATTTCTTAAAACATTGACTAAGTAGATTTTTTATAAATGAAATTATTTAGCACTTGTAAGATGCAGTAAAGTGACCCGTGCTGAATTACTTGTCGTGTAGTAAATTACACTTTTTGAAAATTTGGGTCAAAAATCGATAGCATGTGAAATGTAACATAAACACTAAGACCAAAAATGGAATTGAGTTGTTTCAATCCGAAATACAGAATAAATTTCGAACTTTCGGATCCATGCAATTGAATGCGATAATCACAATTTTAGATGTCCACCCATTGTTTTGTTAGCGTCCAATGACATGCGGTGTAAATTAATATTCGTTTTAATTCACTAATACATTAGCATTTGAAAAAGATAATGAATCATTTATGGACACATTAACTGAGAGAGAATACGTTGCTACAGAGAACGCCACATACATAAGGCAATGCCTCTCCACACAGACCTCCGGGAAAACAACAAGCCATTTGATGAGGCGCAAGGGTAAATACATAATGGAACAGGGACGCAAGGAATGACATAGCCGACCATAAGGGATAACTAAGGAGAATCAAATAAGACAAACAGGGGGGGGGGATTAATGGATGGAATACATCACAAGACAAGTCAAGACAGCTCACAACAATAGGCCGAAAGTTAGGAGAACATAACATGAACACTATATAAAGTGAAGAATTGCACAGGGGAAGGGAACTATACCATACATTTAAAACACATATAGAAATAATTACCATACAGCCATTTACAGCCTTGGAAATGTCAGTAAAGATACTGGGGGTTTGAAGTCATAGTACATGTATTTAAAAACAAAAGTTCTATGAATAAAATCAAGTTTGATATCCAAGATGTGAATACATATTTGCACACTGTAATACATTCCACTTGCCAATGGTTTGGTTTTTTAATTGCAGATATAATGTATCACTTGACACGACCGATGAAGGGGAATCTTTAGGGACAATAATGTGCAAGCCAACGGGCACCCTAGTTGGGTTATTCAATATGACGTTCATGATTGACAGTTACGGACGGTAAGTAGCGTAGTGTCTATATTTAGAATATCGGTAGTATTTTGTGTATGTATTATGATGCATATTTCATTGATATTTGATCATAATAATTCTTACATAAGCAGTTGTTATTGTTTAAAATTTGGCTTTTAATATTAATTGCTAAAATAGCTGTTCAATAGCTGTCAATTTATTTAATGAGCTTTTAATTTCAAATATTCTTTGTGATATTATCACTTATTGTTAAGTAATCAAAGATTGAAACCTTCACATAATTATTTTGTATTGTTTAATTATCAAGAGTTGACAATCTCTTCCTCAGATATGACTTACTCAATATATTTGTACTTTGTGTACCTAATTAGCTTTGTGAAATAATATTTATTATCTTTGTGAGAAAAACCTACATATTTGTTATCGGAGGAGAATAAAACGTCTTGAAAAATACTTTGAACTTTGTGTTCATTTAAAAGTTAACAACAGATATAAGACATCGGCATCATCTGGGCTTACAGTTACAAAACACCACGGACGTCCAACGACTAACAACACCGTTTTACTACTTCATAATGTATGTTATGTGCGAGTTTGATTGAATACAATATTGAACAATAATATTATATTTATTTCAGGAGTAAGACAAATCCTGAATTGTTACGTGTGTTTAAAACAGGGGAAATCTATGCACAACAGGCGTTCACAGGTAGAAATATCTCTTTACTCATCTTGATACAGCTAAAAATGGTACGAACAAATATTTTTGAACCTATTGATGCTGGATGAAAATCATAGTTACAAAGGTCAGCTGTCTGGACTGGTCAGCGCTTTAAAATGTCTCATGATGAACTATCGACGCTACGACAGACTAGAAAAAATAATAGTAGCATGTAGGCTGATAAGGCGTTTTCGTTCCGTGTGACTAATTTCGTTTTTATTTCTACACCTTTCAGATATAACAGGTTTTACACCAACGGAAGGAAGCACAGAGGGCGGAACCAGCTTGAATATTAGCGTACCATATATTGAGGATTCTGGGCCGAAATCGACATACAAAGCAACCGAAGTAACTGTGGGTGGTAAGTATAGCTAGTTCCCACATTTACAATATTTACCTCCCTTGTGCTGAATTGACGGCCATTTTGATAGGCAAATTTCCTTAAAATGTATGGGGAATATAATGCAAACGATGATAAACTAATCCGATGTATAAAAGATAACTTATTCACTGTGCTCATGTGGGCATTTGGCTCAGTAAGTTGAAGAAAAAATGGTTGTCCCATGCAAATTCTCTTGGTATTTTCTCAATTATCACATATTTGGAAATTACTTCTATAAGGGCTTATTAGTTTTGCCTATCGAAATGACCGACAGTTAAGAAAAAGGGAGGTAATTGTGGGAACTATGTATTAGTTTCATTTGTAATAGTTACATAGTATTTATTACGATATTATGGATTATAAAGTTGTTACTGGGAATGACACAATCACGAGACAATGCCTTCCCACACAGATCCCGAGGCAACGTCTGCCTATGAAACATTGAGGAGGTGTAAAGGTGTGCATCAGGGTAGGTGAGAATATAGCAAACACCTTGCCAGGTAATCAATTACTGCTTGCTTTATGCAAAGGAAATATATGAGAACACATACAATGCCGTGACTAGGTGTACAGTAGCATGCGAAGGCGTAAGTAAGCACAAGAAGGCGCACAGGAGAAGGCGTAAAGAATTGTGAGGAGGCGTGAAAGAGTAGGCCTAGACTATATGCAGACGCATTTCAAGTCGTCACATCGACGAGAGAAGTGAAACTTCTATTTGAAAATAAAAAAGATACTAAAAGAAGTAACAGTAACTAAATGAACGAAAGTGTGAATTGATATTGGTTTCTTTGATTATGTACCAAAAAGTGTTAATAATTATAGACTTTTAAAATGTTTTACACCTAGGCCTACAATGTTGTTTTAGGTTACTGCTTATCAACCAAAAAGGCGTTTGCAATTACAAAGAGTTTGTTGTTTTTCTTTACTTCAGGTGTGCCATGTACAAACATACAAGTGACCAACGATAAGTTTGTGACGTGCACATCCCCAGCGCAACCCGCACAATCTAAGCCATATTACAGAGGTAACGTTACATTTATAATTGCACACAAACAGTTTTGGTTATAGACAGATGACCGTAAACGAAAATCGCACGTGCAAAGCGCACATAGTATCTTAATTAAGACCTTTTTAAAATATGAAACAGAATTAGCTATTTCAATGAAATTGAGCATATGAGTCAGTCAATAAAAGTGTGATGATTTTTGTTTTGTGATGTCTTCGGGTGATTGTGGGCACTTTGGGTTGATTTTTGTGTTTGAGTTACGAAGCGTATTTCTGCTTTCGGTTTTAATTCGTCCACAGAAATTCAAAATGTCTGTCATTTTTTATTATGATTAAAAAATCAAGCCTGAACGTTCAATGTAGTTGAAATGTAGATTTTGGTTGTAAATCACTGTATAACGGAAGTCGAGCATATATAGCTGGTTTTCTATGTATCAACTGGTGGATTGCAGACGGGTACCAGTGAGAGGGTATAAGTTCGGAGAAAGCGCGGGAAATGGGGGAGTTGGTAGGGGGAGATAAAAATATAAGCAGAGAATATTATCATTAGACGCTGTTGACCAGCGGCTTTGGTAGGATATTACTACAGTGGAGAATCACAGACGTGCTACTGGGGCACAGATCTGTCCATGCTGCCCTGGTTCAGAAATGCTGGATTCACTAAATTTATCCACAATCACAATGCTGGGTCGGGCTTTAGTAGATTTAGATTAATAGGGTTGAGGTTATAGATAATGAGGTGGGTTTGAAGATGATTAGTTGAAACGGATGGCATGAAGCAGTTTTGAATGGGGTTAGTATTGATTCGTTTAGGGTTAGGCAACTTTAAAAATAGATGTAAGACTCTTAAGAGTTTGCGGTTTTATAATTGAGTTCGTGATTGCAGGGACCAATGGTCCCAGGTGATTGTTCATTATTTTTTGGAACTTAATCATTTGTCAATCATCTTAGTAAAAGGAAATATTTGGACCCTGAAATTCTGTTTGTTTAATCAGAAAGCTAAGTTAATGAAGTTAATCAAGGGGAAAGAGTAGTGGTGTGGTATTAGACGGCCGTCTGGTAAGCTCAGTCGGTAGAGCGCCGTACTAGCGTTTAGGGGTTTGTGGGTTCGAGCCGCACTTTTTCCCCTTGATTTACTTCAAAAGTGCGTCTGGTGTGGGGCTCGAACTCGCGACCCCCTAAACACTAGAACGGCGCTCTACCGACCGAGCTAACTTGGGGCCGTCTAACCCCACACCACTATTATGACTATATTAAGCTTGAGGAAAGTTTGATGTCATTATATTACTCTGGTCTAAATAAGGCTGAGGTAAATTAATGTTGTAATAAGTATAGACATATAAATATATGTCCATCATGGAAGTAGTCATTTTTTATATATATTCTTGCTCGGCATGTTACAAAATCCTTGAAAGAACGATTTAAACAATAGCACAGAATGTTTATATGATACATGTATTTTAATAATTATTGTTCACAAAATAATGTTGATTGTTATCAGAAAAAGTTATGTCTGCGTAGGTGAATCACAATTAATAAACAAATTTTTACCAGGTGGTCGGGGTGTTCGTGCAGAATCCTGGACAACAGGACAAGATCTAGATGCAGTATATAATTCAACAACTGCTCCAGATGGCGATGTGCTTCACTTTGATGAGACGAGTATTTGCAACCAACCAATTAATACAAAGTGGATTCGTATGATCGGAATTTTTGTTGCTCCTTTTAATGGCTCATACTGTCCAAGTATCTTTGCAACAAATGCCGGAAAACTGTTTGTTGATGGGGTAACAACATTTACACACTTGCAACAACATTATATGTATTTGTGACCTTTGCTTTTCCTATTCAGGCTATTAAAGAAATTATCTCATTAAATGCTATTTTTGGAAAAGACCGAACATTCCAAAATTTATTGAAATAATCTTGTCCACGAACCAATCTATGGTTAAAAAAATATTGATTTATAAATCTATTTAACAGTGCTCCAGTTAAGCTACTTATTTGCGTATTTCACTCAAATAAAAGCGTGGAAAACGCAAATATTTTTGTCTTGGCGTACCTGTTACGCAAATAATTTCCCCTTTACTCAAAACATTGTTAATATGTGCGTATTAAAACGCTATTTCTGCTTTCCTACTTTGGTAAGCAGGAAACAGCGGGTTCTTGGTTATTGAAGTGCGCACATCACAAGCTATGCTCATACAAAATAAAGAAACATGACGGTCATAAAGTTGGTGAGAAAACAACTAAATTGTTCATTAAAAGTTGCAGACAGCAACATTTGATAAATACTGATAGTGCAAGTTCAGAGCTGTTCTAATAAAACTTAAGACCAAAATTCACCCAATTAATTCTGCGATTATATGATTTCACTCAATTAGTTTAATTTTGATGAGTTTTCACCCAGTTCAGTCAATTCTTATCTGGAGCACTGATTTTAAGAGTTTTGAAAGACGAGATAATTTATACATTGTATAATTTTAACTAAACTTTCTCCACTTATGTTTAGTACTGTAAATTACTTTATCTTCTCAAAACGTTGTGCTACTATTATTCATTTATTGAAACAATAACATTTATCTTTTATGTTATTGCACCCACGCTATTACACTAAAACTATGTTATTCTAATATCATAAGTTACAGTTACTATCATTCACCCAAATAGATCAATTATTATAATTACTATTGTACAATTTTATACTATAAATGATTACTATGAATATACTATTTGTACTCGGTGATTGTTTTGTTCAATTTAACTGCCGAATTTTGACTGTTTCCCCTACCAAAAAAGCCTACATTTTCCCCCAATATGTATTAAGGAAAAGTTTTTTTTTACTGGATTTTTTTACCATCCTGAAAAGAGCACTTTGAGATGGAGAGGGAAAAATAAAATACATTCAGCAAAAGCAGGAAATTAAAACATTTATAAGTAAAATAACCATGCTCTTACTTTCCCAAATTTGGGACTTATCGCAGATATTTTCCCAATTGAAAAGGCACAGCCAGTAAAATTATTTAAAAAAAAATCACTGGTACTATGTACACAAGTGACAGATTTAACTTTATATCCTTTGTATTATATATGAGAGGGCGTTAACTCAAATTATTGTTTTCACTGCATGATGCATGGATGTCTAATCAATGAGAATGTACAGTGTGGTAAATTTTACCATCATTGATATTCGAATAGTAAGGAATCATCCCTGCTCTCCCTACTTTTAGGCAATAAAATCCCAACTTTTGCCCTACTTTTTAAAAAAAATGGCCCTACTTTTGAAAAAATTGTGAGGTGACAGCCTGACTACATAGGCCTCTGACAGTACCAGTCTTGCCCACACTCTTCACATATTGAAACAATAAAATGTTTTAACCCATTACATGAACATAAAATAATGCACATATTTGAATCATGTAGAACTTGAATTGTTAACATTTCAGACGGAATTTGCCCATTCCCAAGGAAGTTGGCACTGTTCGAAGAAATTGGACATGACAGCTGGAAACGAGTGAGTTATCTTTCCCAAATTAATAGTTCTACCGGATAGTAAGAATATTCGGATATAAGGAGAACATTTCGAATCCTTAAATGCGTATTTTGTATTCATATTGTTATTTATATAGCGCATAACTGATATTTAGAACAAATTTTTTAATGATCAACAGGTGCTCCTTACATCACTACACAGGAGATTGTCACGAGTTCTCTCCCTTTACCCATTCTATAGTAAATGTCTTTATAGTACAATTATATATTACAGGGGTTCCATTTGTCCCTTGAGTTGACCCTTTGACCCCTGGATTTTCAAAATGGCCATATTTCTCTAAATTATAGGTACTTTGGCTAAAGAATGGTAAAATCCTGTTAAAAATTATCAAAATGACCCTTGAGATTCAGTATCTAGTGGAATTACCCCTGATATTACATATAATTATAAAAGGGATTTAGGGAGAGAACTCGTGACAATCTCGATCCTGTACATCACATCACTACCATAGTTTCTGCATAGTCCAATACCTCTCATTGATTTTCCGTATTTTATACAAATCTGCCATTATTTGTCAACATTCTTTATTCTATTCAGATACGAGATTGTTGCTGTTTCTGAACCAGGCGCTTGCTTAGAAGCAAAGATGGCGTTCTACAATACACATTTGACTAGCCAAATGACAGGAAAGGCTATGCAAGAAAGACAAATTTTGAGAGCTAGGTCAACAACAGCTTTTAATGAAACATGGGTAAGTATTGTTATTTCATTTTGTTTGAATGCGATAATTAACGTAAATACCAAAAATACCCTAATAAACGCCCCTGGGGCGTTACATTTTGAAACTGGGGCATTTTAATAAAGGTAAAAAATCTCTAAAAGTCACTTATTTTTAAGTCTCATGCATTTATTAGAACAAGTAGGGTACTGACTAGCCGTTCTCTAACCTTTGATCTATGCTGAATCTATGCTTGCAAAATCGCTACCCTTGAATATTTTCCAAACTAAAGGGGGGGTGCAAATAAGATGAGGGGCATTTGTTAGGGAAATCAGTATGTATTAATAATTTGAAATATGATGAATAAAGATCCTAAAAGAACGGTATAACATTTGAAATTCTTTCATCGGGTTTAACGCCGTTTCTCAACGATATTTCAGTTATATACGGCGGCCAGTTCACCTAACCAGTTTTTCCTGGACTGAATTCTTACCAGTACTAACTTACCCTTCCACAAGGAGCCGGCAACTTCTCCACATGTGGAGGAAAATCGACATTTTTGTCAAATTTTCATGAGAGCGTATGACCTGCCGCGACCGGGAATCAAACCCAGATCGCCGGGTTACAAGTCCAGCGCACTAACCACTGGACCACGGCTGCGGCTACTCTTTCTCTTTCAAAAGAATAAAGTAGTTGTTATTTTGTTGATTTTAGTTTCTATTTCTCATCTCGATATCTATAACATGTCTTAAACTGTTGAGACTTTTCATATTTGTAGGTGCTGGGTTTCGGTGGTGCCAGTGGTTTAAAAACGTTAAAACAGGAAGAACAAAAGATATGCTTGACGGGTGAATCTGATCTTCGTCGTATAGGTCTTTATGGTGTTTACGCTAGTGAGTTTCCCTTTTTCCAAAAATAAATAGTAAATAGGTGTTTTAATCAATTTGATCGCACATCTTGGAAGAATTTGTGATAAAACTTTCTAGTGATGGCGAGATAATCGAAAATAATAAAAAAAATCGTCGCTGGACATCCAACATCGGTGACAATTGATTATGTACCTACAATAATCGATTTAATTGGAAATTTTGACAGAAGTGTAATTTTAATAAGATGATATTATACGAATTCAAATTTTAAAGTAATATAGAATTGTTTTCGATGTATTCAGTCAAAATACAAATATACAAAGTAAACATACAAAAACAATATTTATTGAATGGTAAAATGATTTTATGATTTAAGAGTAATGTAAATTTATGTTAAATGTAGTAAAAAGAGATAAATAATGTTGTATAAATGAAAGTGACTGTCAGCATTATACTTGCACTAAAAAACTAAATATTTTGATTATTCCTGATTCGATTATCGAATATGAAATTTGTCAAATAATCCATCACTAAAACGTTCTCTGCTATGTTTCAGAGTGTGTGAGTGATTACTTAGCTAAACATGATTTTTGTGGTGTTGTTTGACACAGTCAGCAAAATCACGTATTACAGATGTAGCGAGTTATACTTGCTGTACTTGCATGCTTTATATTTTTGCAGAGAAGGTTCATGTTTTGGACCCAGTTGCTTTAGCGAAAGCTCTCAACGAACTTCCGTTCCTAAATGCCTCAGAAGAAACCTTTACAGTCGAACAAGACAGTTCTGATACCTGTGTAAAGGTGACATTTCAGTCAAATAGAGGTAATAGTTACTGGTGATAAGAAACAATACATTCATATTCATTGAAGAGATCACTTAGGTGGTCAAATATGTGAGTTTTTAACTAGAAATAACAACGAGAATCCATTTCTTATGTGAATTTATCAAAGTTATTGCAGTTAAATCCGTTTTACGAGAACTATTTTTTGACAACACAAAATGTTGAATTTTGTCACATAATGCTCCTCCTGACTAGAGGATGTTTGTAGAGTAACGAAGTGGTACGGAAATACCCGAGAGCTGTCGAGAATGTTGGGTACTATTTGTTTGGTTTTGCAACAAGTCATTTAATACATTTGTACATGCGTTTTCTTTATATAATTATTTTAATTATTGATATACATGTAATTGTAATGAGTCACTCTGAACCGACTGACACAGTATAACTCTGTTTTGTTTTTTGTTTAAGTTGTCAAGTATAACATAGGCTGAATATATTTACACATAAAAAGCAACCATAGGTATTAATATTCTGTTTGTAGGCAACATACCTGACTTTACATTTTTACCAAACAATGATGTTACCGTAGCACAAATGGTTGGTGGAGTATCAGACAATGTGCATTTCGCTCTTGGACTTAATGGTGTTCCCAGTCCGCTGATGCAATACAATTCAAACAAGACGGCTTTTGCTGCAACGGTAAGTGTTGTTTCATTGCTTTATATGAAATTAACATCTCGTATGTAAGTAATTAACATGTATGTGTGCTATTAAAGTAATATTATGCTCATATTTTGTTCATTTTTTATCCTACAGTTAAAACATCAATAAATATGCATTAACAAAGAAAAGAACTCAAAATGTATTGAGCCGTATTTGTTAAAGAAAGATGTTTGTACATCATAAAATTTAAAAAAAACTTCTAGTTTTTTAAACAATCAGGCTATTTTACAAGTTTTGTCTGTTTAGTAATAAAATATATTTTCATTCAGTTAAACATAGCAATGGTTCTTATTAGAGATGTTTTAGCCAATGTAACATCAATACTGAATGAATGTAATTAAAACAGTTTATAGTCAGATGAGCCTGATACATCTGTAAGTTACAAATACTGAGGAGTTATTGACATATTCCATATGTGCTAGATAATGATATCATTTAGAAGCCCACAGCGATCTTACGCTCAGCCTTGTATTTGAAATACACTTAACAAAACTTATGCACTTTTTTATTGATTAACATTTCATCACGAAAATTGGTATATTGGCTATTGGCTGTATGTACATAATGATACTTTGGTCTAATTTATCGACTGTGCGTTGAGTCAGGGTTGGCACACGCGCTACTAGCCTCTTTCCAATTAATCAGATCATCTTTAAGAGGGAGCTGCAGTATTTTTTATCGCATCATCACATTTATTGATTTTATTTGTTTAATCTGTGGATTTATGACATGAAATGAATAAGAATATTATAGCAGGTATCTATGCTATATTTGTTTAAAATTTCAGCAAGATCAGACTAATATTGACGGAGATACGGTCATATTTATACCTGCACACTTAAGTTTTGTTAAGTATTTCTGTTTATAATAATAACTGGTACTGTTTTGAATTGTAGATCAAACTTGGTTTGGAAGGTTTGTTTAGTGTCCAATGTCCAACCATGTTTACTTCTGGTGCTGAAAGTTTTGAAGAAGGGCAAAGTAGCTTTCCTACTGCGACAACTGAAGTCCCAGCATTCTGTGGTCGATACAGCTTAAAGATTGCAAACAGGATTGTTTTCCCCTTTAATAACAAAGTGACGTCCATCAAGATAGCTTTAAAACCATGGGTCAGTCATTTACTGTTTGATTAAACTATTATATACAATAACAGGGACATAGCCAGTGCTTGTAGAATGTGTATGCAAATAATCTAGGGGGTTTAGGGGATTGATACCCCGAAAAAAATCCCGTTTTCTAGAATGTTCGTGTTGAAATCTGGCGACATTTTCACAAGCAATAGAGCAAGTTTTGAGGCATTTTATATTCAGAATATTTACACCCCGAAGTGCATACAAATACTCATATGTTGATTATTGCATTCTTCATGTTTTCATTTTTGATAACCATGTGTACCTTAAACGGCATTTTTTTGAGTACAGGTAGCTACTCAAATTTTCAGGTTATTCAAATTTTAAGATTTTATGAAGTTAACTGGATACATTTGTATATCACATGTATATTCGGCTGTGAATGCTTAACCGTATCAGCTGAGTCTGCTTGTGGTGAGCTTCACGCAGTTGCCACAATGGCGGTTCAGGGTATGTGCGTGTGTCGGAGTGTATGTACATGCATGCAAGCGGGCAGGTCTGAAGGCTGGCTTGTGCATCCGATTTGATTTTGTCTGGACCCTTACTCCGTCCTTTATTGGGGTATTCTAAAATTACTTGGCACAAATTTTCACCATGATGGAACGGTGTGCCATGTACAAGATCTGTGTCTGTAGCTCAAAGGTCAAGGTCACACTTCCGAGGTCTAAGGTAACTAAAATGGGTCAAAAACATATTGTCTGGAATATTACACTGTCATTTATTGGAGGATTTTCAAATTGTTTTTTTGCACAAATGTTCAACATGATGAGACGGTGTGTTAGGTGCAAGACCTGTGTCGATACCTCAAAGGTCAAGGTCACAATGAGATCAAGGTCATTAATAGGTCTAGAACATCGTGTCCAGGATTGTACAACTTCATTTATTGGAGGATTTTTTAATAACTTGGCACTATTGTTCACCATGATGAGATGTCTTTTGATTTCGTCGAGACTATTACTCTGTCACTTATTGGTGGATTTTCAAATTACTTGGCTGAAATATTAACCATGATGAGATGGTGTGTCAGACGCAAAACCCATGTCTGCAGCTCAAAGGTCACACTTATGGGTGTAAAACATTCTTATAATGTATATTACACTGTCATTACACTGATTGTTACATTCTTATAATGTATATTACACTGTCATTACACTGATTGTTAAATTACTTGGCACAAATGTTGACCAGGATGAGATGATACTGCTGCGTGCATTTAGACCAGTGTCTGTAACTTAATGAAGAAGGTATAAAATGGACGTAATAGATATGCACTGTGTGGCATTATTATGGAGGCATATTTCTGCCACCAGTAAACTACATAATTAATTATGTGCTTATCATGTTAAAGAAAATAGTTAACTACATAAGTATCATGATTATTATGTGGTTAACTGGATAAGTATCGTGATATATTTTCATCCCAGATAAATATCTTAACACGAAAATTTGTCTGATAGTGCCAACAACTGCCACCACTTACCCACTTATTCCCCTAGATTTTTAAGAACGGACAAGAAACAATGAGTATTACTGTTAAAAACATATTTTAACAAGCAGAATAAGGAGTGTGGTAGGGTGGATCTAAGGAAAATGATATATAAAGTGAAAAACTACTCTGTGCAATATAGCGACTGGTTTAGCAGATCCATGCTGGAATAATAAAAGAAAAGACTTTGAAGTGACCAAAAGACAGTAAGGGTCCAAAGGACAAATAATAACAGCAAAGTAGCCACTGTCCGCCTCCTCAGCTATTTTTGTATACATAATAATGTAAATTATGTAGTAAACAGCAAACTTAATAATGTTGCACTTATAAATTGTGGTTTTATATTTGTTTTCCCTTCATTATAAGTGAATAGAGACACTTGTTTGCCCCCCCCCCCCCCTAACCTGTTATTGACCCATCAATCAGTTAATACGATTTGTATTATACCTGATTGGGGTCTTTGTATTGCTAAGCAATCATTCATCCAAAAAAAATGTTTTTCACTTATGTAATATTTAGCATTTAACAAAGAAAGAAGCTGTTTTGAGTTTTGTATCATTTCTTCAATTACAGATGTGCTTTGCTATCAAAGGCCTGGACAATACAAAACTGAACCTGAGGTACTCGGAGATTAGCAACACGAAAAGTTATAGATACCAAACAGTCACGTTTGAACCCCTTGTGTAAGTTGAATGTGATATTTCTAATTTTATACGATTTATACTCCAGTATTTAGTGGTATTATGGGTACTTTTTGGCTGATAAAAGTAGTGTGCACTGTGTGGAATAAACTAAGACACCCCTTAATTATACTAAGGCCTTAGAAAAGGGGTTTGTTTCAGGTTTCATGCCCCCAAAAAATAGGGTAGGGCCAAAACAAATAATATCTGTGTTTAGGGTAACGGTCTCAAAAATGCTAGGTAGGGTAGGGACAAAGTTTTTTTTTTTTTTTGTTTTTTTTTTCAAAAACAATTAAAAATCGAAAAAAAATCGAAAAAAAATTCTCCAGGGTCGTAAAAAACTCTAGGGTCGGGATTTTTCGACAGGTAGGGTTGGGTTACCCTAAACACAGATATTTTTTTTTAGGCCTAGGTAGGTTAAAAATTATTTTTTTGGAGATTTTTTAAATTTTTAAACAAAGCAAATTAAATAAAGATTTAAATGAATATATGTTAAAAGACAAATCCCCTTTCCCTTTTAACATGGATAATGTTTAATCAAGGTGAATATAATGCTCTATAGCTGGAATACTCGTAAAGCGTCTAATAACTGGGCAGAAAATATAAGTTTCTGAATTTAGTTGCTAAACAGACTTTTCTGAGCTTAAAACAAATATAAAATATAATTATGTTATCCTTACTTTGTCATTTAAATGTTCTCTTTTTCTAGTGATGGTGAATGGAGTTATACTTGCGTAGATTTAAAAACAAAATTTGCAAGCAGATGGGAAGATGGTGCGTCATTTGCACTTAACCGAGCAACTATCGGACAGAATACGTCCACTGATGATGTCTATGTAGATTCAATATATTTTGGAAATTCTAAGACGCTTGGTACAACAGATGGTAAGTAATGTTTAATTGTTATTTTTTTGTGATCGAACAAAAGATAAAGGTGCTCATTAATAAAATAATGAACATATGTTAACTGATTGTTTCTAGAAAGTGATAAAACTGTTTGTTTTTTATATTATCTGCGTAAATACATTCTAACAATGACCAAATATGGGGAGGACTGTTTTGTAAGGCAATAAATTAAGTCATAAAGTTGATGATAAAAGATAAGCCATGATCGGGAAGTATCTGACTGTTGGACTATAGATGTAATAGTTCATAATTATATATTGCTTTCATTGCAGTCCTTTTTTTATGGCAAATTTGGGGCCAACATTAGGTTCCATTCCCCAAGGAAAAAGTATACATGTATATTTTCCCCTTATTTAGAAAGAAAATTCTCCTTTAGTAAAATTATTTAAAATTTTAGCTTATAAATACCCAAATTTGGTGATTCATGATGCAAATTTTCCCTATCAAAAGAACCTGCCATACTTCCTCAAAAACTGAAAAAAATGGCTGGAGTGTATGATGGTGTTCTATGCATTGTTGTTATGTATCTAAGCTTGTAGTGTTTTTAGTATAGCAGATGTGATATTGTATGGAAATGTGATATCATGTAGAGGATTTGTTTTCATGCAGAATATCAGAATATTTGTTGACATTCCTAGTAATTATATTTTTTTGATTCTCTTACTTCCAGACATAACTCTTGCAAGGCTTGGGCCTGGATATCCAAATTTAAACTATGAATTTACCATTGATGCTGTCACTGTGGAATTTGATGAAGTAAACTCCAAGTTTAATGTAACAATGAAACCAAATGATTGTGGATATGACTTCTCACTTCTCCAACTCAGTGGAGGCAATGTATGTTTTATTCTGTCCTTGTCTTGTTAATTTCTTATTGGAAACCTGTCTTGAGATGTATTTATGAGATGTTTATCAATATTCACAAGAATTATTGGTAGATTTATAATGTTAAAAATATGATCTGTCTTCCTATACATGAACAGAATTCAATCATACTCGTATGTTTTGAATTTATTTGTTCAAATCCATCATTTATTGCGCAAGAATATGATCCAACATTTATTGCGCAATAAAATGATAACATATCTCATTTCATAAGCAGTGTTTTTTAAATAAAAGTCCCAAATTTATGTTTGCTTTTCTAGGTCTATGTGAACTTTTTCAGGTGACCTCCGCATCGTCTAACTTAGTGACAACAGCTTTACATGGTACGACTGGCATGACATTGTCTACTAGTAGGATCAAGCCTGCTTCACAAGGATTAAGTGGTACAGTCAGATTAACACATAAAGGATCACAAAGTCCTGGTATGTATAACTAGAAAATATTAGAGCCGTCATCGATAGAAATAATATCGATGTATCATTGATATTTTTCTGCCGATCAATTATCGATACATATTTTTAAAATTTGATACTGATGATTAATAAATTCTTGCCTGAAAACGATGAAAATTCTCCCAAAACAAAAGTGGAAGCTGGTAAGCCGCCAAAAGGCTTTGTCTAAAATATTTCGGTGAATAAATAAATAAATTATTCATATTTTTCAAGGCCTGAATCCAGAAATTCCAAACGGGGGGGAGGGGGGGCAAACATGAGGCCAAATGCCTCGCACTTGAGGCGCTGCACGTCGAGTTGGGGTAGGTACGGAATAGGGTATCCTGTATTTTTATATTATAGGTATGAATTGGAGGCTTCTGTTGCATTTTGGGCACTAAATTTTGATGACTCATTCAATTATTTGCAATAGTATAATCTTGTTAAACATAGGGAACATCTAATTCATACCAATATTTCAACAAATTTCCAGGGTGAAGTCCCTCTTGTGCTAGCCCCTACTCAGCCTTAAGTAAAAACCTTCGTCACAATTGAATTAGAAGTCATTTCACCATAAACTCTATTGATTAGTTTCAATGAAATAGTGTAGATACTAAAACCTTCATGCTGATTTGGCAGCAGTTGACTCTTTATTAATGCCCCAAATGAAGGGAGCATACTTATAAACTGTATTAACTGTTAACTGTCTATATATTTAAACTACAAACAGGTTTAGCTGTACTCCCTGAAATACAATAAATGTGTTGGTCATCTCCAACATAAAATAATTACCACATCATAGCAGACGTCCATACCACATCATCGCAGACGTCCATACCGCATCATAGCAGACGTCCATACCACATCATAGCAGATGTCCATACCGCATCATCGCAGACGTCCATACCGCATCATAGCAGACGTCCATACCACATCATAGCAGATGTCCATACCGCATCATCGCAGACGTCCATACCGCATCATAGCAGACGTCCATACCGCATCATCGCAGACGTCCATACCACATCAATTTTTAAATCATAATACATTGATAAAATATCATGCAGTCATGTGACCGTGACACTGTATTTTAAAGTCACATGACCTTGACAGAGTATAATGCAGCCTTACAACCTAGTTTGATGCAATCAACTGACCTTGACAGGGTATAATGCAGCCTTACAACCTAGTTTGATGCAATCAACTGACCTTGACAGGGTATAATGCAGCCTTACAACCTAGTTTGATGCAATCAACTGACCTTGACACGGTATAATGCAGCCTTACAACCTAGTTTGATGCAATCAACTGACCTTGACAGGGTATAATGCAGCCTTACAACCTAGTTTGATGCAATAAACTTACCTTGACACGGTATAATGCAGCCCTTAAACCTAGTTTGATGCAATCAACTGACATTGACACGGTATAATGCAGCCTTACAACCTAGTTTGATGCAAACTACTGACCTTGACAGGGTATAGTGCAGCCTTACAACCTAGTTTGATGCAATCAACTGACCTTGACAGGGTTTAATGCAGCCATATGATTTGCCTTTCATTTACTTGTTTCAGACGTAAACATCACCGGCACTGAGACAGAACTAAGAACTGTACTTGAAACTACTCCCGGCATTGGTAAATTGAATGTCTTCAGATCACATGATTCAACCTGTGCTAACATGGACATTTACATAGAGTTTGCTAGCACACCAGGGGATGTGCCGCCTTTGACGGTAAATTCTTTTTTGTAATTGGGCGTAAGTCACATAAATGTTCAGGGCAACTTTCTAGCTATTAGGGTAAGGGACGACCCCAGGTGCCTTTATTAACCAATTTATTGATCGGCGATAGTCGGCAATCTCCTTTCTATTCAGTCTGTTCCTGGCTCTGTTGATTATCTCTTATCTATGTCCATGTAATTACCTATTGATCTTTGTAATTCTTAATTGTTTAAATACAGCTATTTAAAAATGTATGTATTAGACTTCAGAAAGCTTTTATATATGACAAATACGGTGGATAAAAATTTCAACTTATTGCGATTCAGAAACAAAATGGTGGACATCGCAAATTTTTTATCGTGGGTTTGATCTCGGAATAAAATCTCGCCAGTAGCGCGAGTTCTAAATACACAAAGAAGGATGTTTCCAATCCATGGTTTATATGTCCGTGATAATATCCATCCAATTAATTTTAATAAATTTAGTGCATTCATGAGTTTATAAATATGAAAATATATATATGAAAAATGTGCATTACAGTATTTCATTAATGCACATGCTGGAAAAATAATTCTTGCATACCAGACTAGTCTTTCCTGCGTTACACTGGTGCTGGAAAACTCTTATCGTAAATTCGCGATGTAGGATGAGTCTCGTGCTGATAACGACATGTAACATTAATAAATAACTGCAGAGCCTTGTTCCCACCAAAACAGTAACCCTCATGCCAAATATTTCTATCCTTATCGGAAGCCAGTGAAAGAGTCTTGTATAATTTGAACCATATTTGTTGGAGTAATTACAATTTAACAAACTCTGGACCTTTGCATGTGTTGATGGCACATTATCTGCAATATTGCCATTAATTGATTATCTATTATTACATTATAAATACTGCCATTAATTGATAGTCTATTATTACGAAATTATCACGTTATGAATATTAACATTAATTGATAATCTATTATTACGAAATTATCACGTTATAAATATTGCCATTAATTCATAATCTATTATTACAATATTTATTATGTTATAAATATTGTCATTAAATGATAATCTATTATCACAATTATTATCACGTTATAAATATTGCTATTAATTCATAATCTATTATTACGATATTTATCATATTATAAATATTGTCATTAAATGATAATCTATTATCACAATTATTATCACGTTATAAATATTGCCATTAATTCATAGTCTATTATTACGATATTTATCATGTTATAAATATTGTCATTAAATGATAATCTATTATCACAATTATTATCACGTTATAAATATTGCCATTAATTCATAGTCTATTATTACGATATTTATCATGTTATAAATATTGTCATTAAATGATAATCTATTATCACAATTATTATCACGTTATAAATATTGCTATTAATTCATAATCTATTATTACAATATGAATCACACTAAAAGTACATGTAACACTTTTGTCATGAAGATAAATTTGTAATCTTTTATCAGCTGTCCGACAACTCTGTCAGTACACCAGCAACAGCAAATATTGAAGTCCTACAAAACCGAGATGGTCATGTAGATTATGACCCAATAGTAGGAGATATGATTTTCACAAAACATCAATTTCCGCAGGTACGTAGAAATATGATGCTTTTTTCAATAAAGTGTAAGTAGAATACACAGGAAATTGTCACGAGTTGTCTCCCTTTGTATAAATATATATATACACTATAGAAGGGACAAGGGAGGCAACTCTAAATGGGATAAAGGGAAATAACTTGTGACACTCTCTTGTGGTAGAATATGTTGACTTATGTTTATTTATATGAGAAAAATTTGTCTCTTGTTATATTCTTCAAACTTTATTGAATACTTGTAAAATGTAAAACCATTCTCTTAGTATTTTGTTTGTCAGACATTATGGCTTCATTTTCACTATGAATTATAAAATGTACTTCCATATATTTTCTAGATTGAATAAGGAGATGTAAGGTGCAATGTTTGATCTTTCTGGAAATGTATTTATTAAAAATTAAAAAAACATCTGTAAAACACCTATGACTTAATACAGCATCTGAGGTTCGAAGCATTTTAGGCATAATAACCGATTCATGATTGAAACCACAGGAGATGGTCATAAGTTATCTCCCTTTATCCCTTCTGTAGTATATGTACAGTACGTACTATATAATTATATTAAATATAAAGGGAGATAACTCTACAAAGGATAAAGGGAGAGAACTTGTGAAATCTCCAGTAATGAAACCACAGGAGAGGGTCATGAGTTATCTCCCTTTATCTCTTCTGTAGTATATGTATATTATAGTACATACTACATGATTATATTAAATATAAAGGGAGAGAACTCTACAAGTGATAGAGGGAAGGATCGTGCGACAATCTCCTGTGGTTTCAATCATGAATAAGATATTATGAAACCTAATCACAATAATTTTGCACCGGACCCTTGTATGTAACTGCAATTTTATTATGTCCCCACTCTGAAAGGGGGGGGGGGCATATAGATTTGCCCTTGTCCATCCGTCCGTCCGTCACAAAATCTTGTGTCACTCATATCTCCAAAAGAATATGAGCCACAGTCATAAAACTTTACAGGAATGTTCACCAGTCTATGTAGTTTTGCACCTGGGGTTTCATGTTTGTCTGTGCCCAGTAAGTGCAAAGTTATGGCCCTTGACTTAGTTAAAATATAGCCTACAGAGGATGCAATCTTGCGTCACTCATAGCTCCAAAAATTTATGAGCCAGAGTCATAAGACTTTACAAGAATGTTCACCAACCTGTATAGTTGTGCACCGGGGTTTCATGTATAGTTACACCCAGTGGTTATCACCATAATCAGTACAGTTGTTCACTTGGTAATTTTGATATCCATTCAAAAACTATGAGCAAAATAATAGCATTTGCTTTTGTGACAAATGCTGCAAGTGGGGCATCTGTGTCCTATGGACGCATTCTAGTTTTATCTGTGTTAATATTTAATAATTTCAAAAGATTGCAGTATCTGTGAATAATGTACCAACACGATGCGCCCTGCCGAATAACAATTGTATGTTCACATATTCTGTGTCAGCCACCCCAACCATCACTGAAATCGATATAAACACTGGTATGTAAATAAATTTGTGGCAGTCTCTGAGAATTTTGGCCCAAATGCACTGAGCCTTGTTTCCAAAAAAATGCAATAAAAATGATGTCTTGATTTCACAATATGACGTCATGCTTTCACATTAATTGCAACAGCAAGTTGTAATATTTCAGTAAAAGATTTATGATTCATCTGTAAACATTGAGACGGCCCCTTTTCTAAGGAAAAGAATAATATACATTTATTTGTAAAATATTATTGTATCTGAAAACATATTTACTGTATTAAATTTGTGAAACTCAGAATTTTTTGTAGCTCTAGTCTTGATGACCATATTAATGCTGTAATTACCTAAAAAACATACCTACATTCAGAAATGTTAATAACTCGCATTTCTCCCAAATATGTTATTTTGGCCAAAAATCTCAGAGAATGATACTTATCATGTTTTACAAGGGTTTGACATTTGCGAAAACATTAGAGACAAGTTACTTGATTTGGATTTATGTGTATACTGTAAAATCCCTATTTAACGCCCCCGGGGCGTTACTAATCGGAAAAAATGCATTTTCAAAAATGGGCAGGGGGCATTTATTAGGATGGGGGCATTAGATAGGGATTTTACGGTAATTTTATGATTAAATTGTAAGCAATTTATTCTGTTTCATTCATAGTAAACTTCTAGAGGCTGACATGCAATATAATCAGATCATTTACAACATTGGTAGATATATTGTATACTATTGGTTGTCATCTTCTTTGGTTGAATAATATGGTTGAAAAACATATTGTGTTACCAGGAATTCTGAATGACGTGAGGAAAATACAGGGAACAGGATTCAGTACCACCACTGCCGATAATGATGTAACAATTGGTGGAGTCCCATGTGACGTCACTGCCGCCACTGGAACACAGATAACTTGCACGGTTCAAGATGGTCCATTCGGAACTTTTCCAGTGATGGTGAATGTAGCTGGGTATGGATTAGCATCAGGAGATGTCCAATTCTCTTATACTGCTGACTTAGCTTCTTGCAGTCCAACTATAAGCACAGTTGGAGGTATTAATAACCATTGATTTTTTTTGAAAATAATTTTACTGCCTGTACCTTTTCAATTTGGGAAAATATGCGAGATAAGTCCCAAATTTGGGAAAATATGCGAGATAAGTCCCAAATTTGGGAAAAATAAGAGCAGTCATTTAACTTATAAATGTTTTAATTTCCTGCTTTTTCCTTCTCCATATCGAAGTGCTCTTTTATGGATGGTGGAAAAAAAGGACATTTTTTGGGGGGGAAATGGAGGCTTTTTTGCTAGGGGAAACCCTTTGGGCAACACAGATTTTGGCTGTTGGCTGTTGTTGAAGAGAGGTGTCTGTCCAGACAAGGACTGCTCTGGAAAGGTGCTGTAGTAACAATGTATTTGCCTAGTTACTGATGTTACCGTTTTGATCAACCAATATACTAGATCAGACACCTTATTTACAGGGAGTTAAAAAAGTTCGCTCACAAAATTTGAATTTTAGTATTTTTTAACTGCTCTTTCCATCTATGTCGCTACATGTATATACCAATAGTTTACGTCTGTGTGAGAGTTCTAAATAAACATGACATATTCATGAAAAAGCAGTATCTTTTATGATACAAAATTGAAGCCACTGTTCACGGGATTTTTCATATTTTATCTAAATTCAAACTTTGTGAACAAACTTTTTTTGGCGCAGCCGTACTAACATGGTTTTGCTAATTACATATTCAGTGTTCTGTAAACCAATCAAATCTTACGTTAACCACCAAGGCAATTTTGCGCAATTTCTCTTCAATTTAAAAATAGTTGTAACCTAGAAGCCGATTGGTTAACATTTTCTATAGTGTATTTCAAGATTTATCCAGTAAGTAGCCTTGTTATTCATCACCACGGGGAATTGTCCGGTGTTGGAATTAAGAAGACTTTCTTGGTTTTATGTACCAGTCGCAAACATTTATATTCTTTTAATCAGATAAATCGCTATGTTACAAGTTTATTAACATGGATGTGTGAGTTCACGACTTACGCAATAGGTAATGTTGAACTATATTGAAACAGACTATACTGTGTCTATGATCACACTACAGAGTTATTTATTATGCCGTCTCATTCGGAACACCTCGGCATTATTCGCTCTGCCGAATACCGCCAAGAAGTTACGATTGATGCAGTCTCAAACGCAGTGATCTCCCCTTACAGGTCTCGTAGAGAGTGCAACCAATTTGCAAACTTCAAGTTGCGCCGACCATCTTTTTAAAGATATTTCTTGTTTTTACTGTAGTGTAAATAACTGGTTGATAGGAGTGTCACTGTCACTTATGCATTCTTGCATGGACATTAAACAGTACATATCAATTTCTTATTACCCATTAGTTTTTACCATTTTACAACCAGTTTGTATGTTTAATACATCATTTTCAGGCGGAATAAATATGACATGTTCAGGACATGGATTTGCAACAGCGAGTGAGGTCATGGTTGGCACAAAAAAATGTGTCAAGGTGTCGGAGAATATTCCTACAAGCATAACATGCACCGTGCCAGCACATACGGAGGACCCTGTAAGTGGTTACTACATTTTTTTGTACTAGTCCAGGGCCCGGGATAATTACCGATACTTACACTCAACGCTCAAATCTGAAATTACTTAATTTACTCTTATGAGATTGAGAATGGAAATTTGAGTGCGGAAAATGCATGAAAATGTCAATTGAGTGCTGAATATTCATGTTGGTCTATTTTCTTTGAGACTTTAGTATGATTTTCCCATTGGTTTTGAGTGCTACACTCATTATTCTGACTTTTATAATTACTCCCAGATCATATAATACACTCAAATCCTTATGAAAGTTTGTTTCATCGGGTTTAACGCCGTTTCTCAACGATATTTCAGTTATATACGGCGGCCGGTTCACCTAACCAGTTTTTCCTGGACTGAAATCTAACCAGTACTAACTTACCCTTCCACAAGGAGCCGGCAACTTCTCCACATGTGGAGGAAAATCGACATTTTTATCAAATTTTCATGGAAGGGTATGACCTGCCGCGACCGGGAATCGAACCCGGATCACCGGGTTACAAGTCCAGCGCACTGGACCACGGCCGCGGCTTAATCCTTATGAAAATGGGCCACAAAGAATGCTCAGCACTCAGTAAACATTATAAATTTTCATACTCGATATGAGTCATTATTTAACTCATAAGAGACCATTTGAGCACCATGTTTTTTTCTACTGATAGGCTATCTTCTGAATTTTCAAAGGAAATTATCATTTGTCTGCTTATGTTGATTAATCACATGGGCTAGGTTATCCAATGCAGATTAAACAATTGACAAATCTAACCATCAATAATTGCAGATGTCTGTGTTATTAGTTTTATGCCACTGAAAATACGGTGTTTCTTGGTGTCATTTCAGTGAAATTATTTCGTAAAATACCCGAATATAATCTGAATTAAATCTCAGGTCCCGATGTATCTTCTTAGGCACGTCAAATTGAAATGGGCTCTGATAATTATTTAAAAGAAGAATAACAATCAACAAGGAATTAAACATGGAAACTTCTATTTTAATAGATAACAGGTAGTGTCGACGTGAGTGTGGTTACCAACAATAATGCTATGCCAACCACAGTCACATTTGCATACACAGCTCCCAATGCTAGAATACAGGGAGTTTCTACGGAAGCACCACTCACAGTTGTTGGTAAGTACAAATATTTTGTATCATACATTAATTTGTGCAATGTAATTAATGAAATTAATCGTCTTCTTTTACATGTGAGTTTCTGTTTTTCACACCATTTCAATAACTTTAAGTCAGAACTTGTGTGGAACTATTCTTGTTTTAATATAAGGAGTTTGAATATCGAAAACAGAGCCAGTGTTATTTTTGTTTATTTACTGCTGAATATGAGCTGTTTCCCCTTATTAAAAATGTCCAGTTTCCCCCAAAAATCTTCACTTTTCCCCCTATATCTTTTACTAGGTCAGGTTTTTGTGTATTTAACCTTTTATAAAAGAATCTTGACTCTTGATATCACCTCATATATAATAACAAACACCAGTGACAAATCCAAGACAAGCAATGCCTTATTTTCCCAAATACAGTCCAACCTGTTTTAAGAGACCTTCATTGGGAATCAGCCGATAAGGTCACATATGACAGGGAGTCTCTTAATACAGGTTAATACAGTCAGTGACTTACGACCACTTCCAAATACAATGTCATTGTAATATATAGCTTGTAGGATGATTCACTGTAGCACTGATATTTTATTTCTTGTTTATTTTATTCTTGCTATTAAAGTTTAAACAAAAACGTGAATAGTCATAGCACAGACTATAAGACGTAAATCATCAGTATATACAGGCAAAAATAATACTTATCTGAATTTACTATAATGATTTTTATTCCTCGTAAAATACGGAGCGGGCGGCATTACGGACCGTACGGTATGGATTTTATCGCATACTATACCCGAAAACGAAAGTAATTGCATGGTTATTTTTTAATTTTCCTAGTTGATGTCTTGCGATGCTGGAGTAAATAGTTAAAGAATTAAACGTGGGTTGCTGAATAAATACACGTTTTCTATGTTGTTGTCGGCAATTTTAATTGCACGAGATGGCATTTTCAGCGATATTAGATTATATTGAATTTCTGTAGAAAAGCCGCCATTGGCTCAAGAATTAACTTTTATTAATGAACCGTAAACTTATTTCAGTCGTAAGCCACCTTTCAAAGTGTAAAGAACAGTTCGCAACTTTTTCTACTGTCAATCGTTATTTCGGCCTATCAAACAGCGAACCAATTTAGTTCTCTGGAGTGTTATTATTATGCGCTTCACATGTCACATCACAAGTGTCGGGTACGCGGGACGTGATCTGATTGGCTGAAAGTGGTTTTGGTGACAAGCGACAAGCTCCGCCTCCGATTGTTTTTGGCAAGCGTGTGAAAAATCATGTCATTATACATGCGAGTTATACAGACATTGAGAACTGGTCTCAGCTGCTTTTAACCGCATTTGTCACATGATCAAAATACAACACAATTTGTTTTGTTTATTAAAGTTTCACACATTTCTATTGTCTTCAGACATGACAATTGGCAATAAAATTGACTGTTTCAAAGTCGCTAAAAACAGTCTACGGGTGCGTTTGGGCGACACTTTTCATGGTCGCTAGTCGCGTCGGACAGGGAGTCGTTTAATTCAGTATTATTATATAGGAAAACTTGTCGGGGGGCAACATTTACAGTCGCATATGACAGGGATTTGCTTAATTCAGTGAGTCGCAAGTGCAGGTAACGGACTGTATGGGATTTATCATGCTCTATTTTCCCAGTTGAAAAGGCACAGGCAGTAACATTGTTTTTAAAAGAAATCACTGAGAGCTATAACTAGAAGTATAACTTCGGGTCCCATTAGACAAGTAAATAGTGCAATGACTGTGTAAAGCCCCAGTCCCACTGTAACGACTTAGGTTACGAATTCCGGCGAATAGGGAAGAATGAAAAAGTCGTAGTGGTTCGCCATGTACTGACCCTGGAGAGAGTTTCATTTCAAAACTGTCGTGGCCCTCCCGCAAATAGCAGAGAACTGCCCCGAATCACCAGGACTCCAACAAGAAACCTGTAAGAATCATGAGGGATGTCCACAATTTCTATATTCGTACCCATTCACCCACCACCTTAAGTCATGATGGTGGGACTTAGGCTTAACTAATAGTTAATGAGTATCAACTGATGATTTCTCTGACCAGAATATTGCTTCAGGAAAAAAATTGTCCGGTGACATATCCAACCTAATATTTGAACAACAGTACTTAACCGAACCGTGAGAAAAAAGAACCAAAAATAATCAAACTTAAGTTAATTGTTGCATTCCTAACATGCATGACCTCGATCGTTTTTTATTATTTTAGGCGGTCAGAGAATATCTGTAAATGGAACAGATTTTGGGACAGGGAGCGCATATCTTGGTGGCGTGCTATTGAACATTTTATCAAGAAACAACACCAACGTTGAACTACAAACACCATCGCCAATGCCTATGGGTAATGATCAGGTGCTTTGGGTTATGTGGAATGACAAGGGAGCAATACTAAACAGGTAAATAAACAAGAAATATCTTGAAAAAAGATGGTCGGCACAATTTGAAGGTTAAGATTTGTTGAGCAACATAAAAAATGCTGACATGTTACGATTGCTGGTCACTCCAGATCCAAAATGGATTTCGGTAAATTCACCATAATTAAGTGGATTTCAGTAAGGTAACGTACCCTTTATCGAAAGGTTAACCAATCCGCGTCAAGGTTACAAACGTTGTTCGATTGAAGAGGAATTGCCTTGGTGGTTAACGTAAGATTTGATTGGTTTACACAACACTGATATGCAAATAGCAAAACCATGTTAGTACGGCTGCGCCGAAAAATCAAAGCACTGAATGCACTCTAGTTGTTCGGTATTTTGTATTCAACACTTCCAGATTCACAGAAAGTTTGAATCATTATTGTCCATGGTTGAACCATTAAATTTACTAGCGCAGTAAAGATTACTACCAGTATTGAGTGTGATACGCAGGTTGCGCTCAGATGTTGAACTATTTTTAACCGATTCACTTACCTGTTATTCTTCTTCCACTTCCTTAAAAAAATGGTTGTTTGCAGTTACACGACCGACTCATTAAAAATTCTGCGTTTTTTGATGAAAAAAAATTCAGGGTCGCATAACTGCTAACAAACAATTTTTTAAGGATGGCCTAAGATGGTCTTAATTTTGAAGTTTCTTTAAGTGAGGTTTTACTGTACTTCATTTAGAATGTTATAAAACAGGTACCGCAGTGTAATGCAGTGTTCCTTAAATGACTCGAGAGTCGGTGTATAAAAGTAAAGTGTTTATTTATTATAGTGTCGCCCCCATTTAATGGGCCAGCCATTTCTGACTTATGAGACACATACATTGTACTTTTAAAGCACATTAAGTGCTTGATTACTATCCTTTAACAGATCTTTTTCTGTCCAATTTAGGAAAAAGACCCTAGATAAATTTGGGAAATTTGTATCATAAAATTTGCCAATTTAGGAAGAAATTTAAATGCTTCAACTCCAATTTTGGGATTAATATACTAGGTCGCTCCGGTCCACAGTTTTTCGTAGGGTGCTTCTAATTGGGATTTTTTATCTGATTGGATAAAAAACATATATTTTGCTTTGGGAATGGGTCCGATATTTGGACCCATGTGAACTATAGAAAAAGGCCTGTTTAATGTCAGACACCAGGCAGGTAGGCACATGGTAACCATTATTTAACTAGCTGGCGACTCACCAACCGGCCATATCAAAACGGACCCCTACCCGTATTTGAACCTTCGACCTCTCGCTCTCAAGGCGGATGCTGTCACAGGAGACAGTATATGATACGTTTGTGAATACAGCACAGCACTCCAGAGCCCCAGCCTTTAGGAGACACACATTTGACTTTTGTTGAGTGCGAAATCATTTACATATATAATGAAAATCTTCAGATAGGACATTAAGTGAATACTACTGAAGAATTTATTTGAATATTTAAGGAAAATCTTGTGGATATTAAGGAAAATATTACTTTTAAGGAAAATTCTTAAGATGTTTCGTAAATACCACCCCAGAATGGTTAATGTTACAGTATATGGTTACTACAGGAATCAAAGCGCTGAAAGCACTGAAGTTGTTCGGTATTGAACACAGGTTTTGTATTCAACACTTCCAGATTCACAGTACATGTGCCATTATTGTCCATTGGTGAACCATTTGCGCAGTATTGAGTATGTTATGGAGGGTAAGCAATGCGACTGTCCAAAATTGCCATAGAACTAGTTGTTCTAACTGAACAACTAAAAATTGATACTGTTGTTGAAGAGAGTGTGTTACTCAATAGAAGACCAAACTGGAGAGGGTGCACTGTAGTCTTTCTCTCAGAATGCCTTGTGTTAGAATACATTAATGTTTTAGAAGTAATACAGTTACCTGTATGCAAATAACACAGTTTTCAGGGATTTCTCTGACGCAGAAATCTTGAGTTTCTGACTCCCTTTTCTTTCTAGGGACTCCTATTCTCAACTTACTTTGCCCTGGGACTCCTAAAAAGCTTTGGTCAAGTATAAACTGCATATCTGGGATCCTACAAATTTACTAAGGACCCCCAATTTATCAAACACAAGTGTCCTAGGACCCCTATCTGAAAAATCATAGGGAAAACCCAGAGTTCTGAATGCATGGTTCTCAATAATTGAGAAATAAAAAGTCTGAAGTTCTGTATTGACTCAATGGTGTGATGACGCCTGATCATGATATGCAGCATTCAACTTTCAATATATAACCCTTCAAATCTGACTCCCTTTTTGTAAAAATGACATCAAATTGAAGGGCACTCTTTCTAGAAAACACTTTCTAAGGGATCATTGCACCTGGATTCCCTCAAGGCTCTAGAAATCCACTAGCCTGATGTCCCGGACTAGTCTAATGCTGAATCGGGCTACCAACAGTTGAGTTGAAGTTAGTCACGGACAAGTCTGTTTTTAAAGCTAACCGACATCAGCAATTGCTCTGCTGTAAATCAAACCTTAGAATCCTGCAAACACATACATGTATATGTGATTATTACTTTTAGATTGTGGAGCTGTCATAGTGTATGTTTGTTTGCTACTAAATTGAACGATATTCTCGGAAAACAAGCTTCCTATGTCGGACATGTCAAATTTTACATTTCCATTAGTTTGGGACAACTGTTTTTGAAAAAAAATTCTAAAGCCCTGCCCCTAAATTGCTTGCATACACATATTGCATGCCATAGCCATGCTCTTGGAGTAACACTGAATCTGTATTTGCAGTACTGGAAAAGTACCAACTTTGAGTGTACCGTTAGCTGTGAACAACATGTACCCCACCAACGGCTCCCTGTTTGGTGGAACACCTATGTACATCCTTGGACAAGGCTTTGGTGACAATAAAGATTTTGTTCAGGTAGATATACAGTCAAACCTGTGTTTAAGACCACCTGCGAACAAAGACAACTATTGCAAAACCTGTCTGCAAAGACCACCAATTTATCTCCCATCAGAGAATTTTCAATGATATTTAATCTGTTAATAGAGACCACCTGTAAACAAAGACCACATTTTGCTGTTCCCATGGGTTGTCTTTACAGACAGGTTTGACTGTATGGAGAGAATCTTTCTGTACTGTCTGATTGAAACAATATTATTGGATTTGATCAGATAGGTTTTTGTGATAACATCTTTGTAAGTTACAATATGTTTGAGAATTTAGTAATTTCAATGATGCTTATAGACATGAACCATAATATAATCTAAATATTTTATTACATTCTCAGTGATTTAAAAAAACTTTTTTACTGCCTGTGCCTTTTCAATTGGGAAAGTATGTGTGATACGTCCCAAATTTGGGAATGCATTATTACTTTTCCCTCTTCATCTCAAAGTGCTCTTTTAAGGGTGGTAAAAAAAGTCAGTAATTTTTTTGTTTTTTTACTTTTTGGGGAAAAATGGAGGCTTTTTTGCTAGGGGAAACAGCCGAAATTCGGCAGTAAAATTGAACAAATGAAATCACAGACTCGGTTCATTTTAAAACGCACATTTTTGCACCTGTAATGTGTCTTTTTAATGTAATTTTCGTGTGTTTTTGAAACTCATTTTGATATGAAAATACCTGTTGAAAGAAAAAAAATTAGCGTTCATCATTGTGTAAAATTAAATGATATCATGTTTAGTTCTTATCTTGTATCCTTAGGTAAGTTCATGCAATCTAAGAAATCTTACAGTGTGCATTTTTAAATGTGCTGAGTATATTACAATGTACATGTTTTTCAATAAATATAATACAAGACAGCATTGTTTTCAATAATTAATTGATATTATGTACCTAGCGTAATGACTAAATTATTCTTGTTGCTTTCATTTACTTGTTGAGGGTTTCCCATACATTCCAAAAAATCAAATTAATTTCCTTTTCAGGTAAACTTTGGGGACATTGATTGTGATGTCACATCTGTGACAAATGACAAAATAGAGTGTGAGATTGATCATCCCGGGATCCAGTTTGAAATCACCAATCAGGGAACAACAGGATGTTAGTATCTTATCTTTATGACTGACTTGATTGGTTGGTCCGTTGGTCAGTCCGTAACCTTTTCGTTTCCGATCAATATCTCAAGAACCCCTTGATCTATCATCCTCAAATTTGGTCCACACATTCATCTTGGGTAGCAGAGGAACCCTATTGATTTTGGGGTCATATGGTCAGAGGTCAAGGTCACAGGGGGGCATAATGTTTTACAAACATCTCTTGTATCCTTTGTTATGGATTTTTGGTACTGTTCAACCTCTTTTGATCAATCCTGTATTGAGCAACAACCTCTTTTCAACAACAACCAAGCTTTGCAACTATTAATTTCTGACAGGGTTATGCTGTATTACCTGCTGCATTTGTTCACCATTCAGTATAGTATATTGTATGAATACAGTGCTAATGTGTCTTCGCATCTCACCCTAAGAACAATTTTTATTTGCTTGATGTACAAATGACCAGATTAAATAGTGGCGGCCATAGTGTATTTGTGCTTAATGTCCTTGACTTCAAAGCTTGACCCTAACTGTGAGTTGAAGGGGCAACTTGGATTTTCCTCCACCTTATTAAGTCACTATCTGGTCCACAGGAGATTGCCATGAGTTCTTTCCCTTTATCCCATCTAGAGTTCTCTCCCTTTGCCTCTTCTGTATATGCATATTCTATAGAAGGATAAAGGGAAAGAATCTCCGGTGATCTAGTCCTGGCTGTTTATGTAACTTAAACCTAAAGGTGTCTTCCTAAATATTGCCAATGCATTTGCATGACTGAATCTATGTAAAGATTTCTTTGTTTGACCAATATAGATGGACCATACTTCGCTTATGATGAGACTTCGCTGGTCCTAATGGTTGGAGATAGTGTCCGGTGGTCCTGGATTGCATCTGAGTTTGTTGAAGGTTCATATGGTGTGTATGGAACGGATACTCTCACTTCCGAGCAATACACAACTGATGGTATCAACAGTGGTGATAGTACAAGAGAGGGTTAGTAAAATGCATATAAATGCAGTGTTAACTTAACAATAATGTGGCAGTCTCTGAAATGTTTGGCCCAAATGCACTGAGCCTCGTTTCCAAGAAAAACTCACTAAAGATGACATCATGTATTCTGATTATGACGTCATGTTTTCACATTAGTTGCAACAGCTAGCTGAAACATTTCAGTAAAAGATTTATGATTCAGGGGCGAGCAGAAGCAAAACAATTATCGGTAAACATGGAGATGGTCCCTTCTTAAGGAAAAGAGTAATATAAAATATTTTTGCATCTGAAAACATATTTGCTGTATCAAATTTGTGAAACTCGGATATATGTGTAGATCTAGTCTTGATGACCATATTAAAAGTGCAGTAATTCCCTAAAAAAATGTTGTTTCACAAAACATTTTGTTTTGTAATGATCTGCAAATATTCCTGCATTCAGAAATGTTAATAACTCAATTTCGCCCAGATATATGTCAGTTTGGCCAAAAATCTCTTAGAATGACACAATTGTTCAATTACTCTGTTACAGCATCTATTCTTTGCTGGAGTGGCAACAGTTTTAATTCATTCATTCTACAATGGTTATATTACCAGTTGCAGCAGCTTATAATAATTACTCTAAATGTCTGCTTTCTTACTCACCGCATATTTAGGAACTGTGAGAACCGAGGAATAATTTCGACCATGTGGGTTTGTACCACAGGAAATTGTCAAGAGTTCTCTCCCTTTATCCTTTCTAGATTGAGAGAAAATTCGTGACAATCCCCTGTGGTTTGTTCTTTGCCATATCTAACTGTTTTGTCGTATTGTAATTGATCAACTCGTTTTGTCCTCTTAATGTTGGAAATATTATACAATACTTTCAGTGGTGATCTCATTATCTACATTATGAACCATTGTTGCAACAAGGCTCATCGTTGAGAACATGCTTATTCTTTTACAAAATCTTTCGTTTTAAATGAAATGCATGATATTGCAAATTCATACTGTCTAAAGTAAAGAATTTATTTATTATAGTGTCATCCCTATTTAAAGGGCCAGCCATTTCTTACTTAAGAGGCACCTACTTTCTGAGCACATTTACTTCCCGATTCCTATCATTAAGGCATGCCATATCGGAACTTGGAACAGGATTGGTACATCTGACCCCCCGCTCACATGGTTGATGCCTTAACTGCTTTGCCATGGGAGACCGTATATAAACAGTGTAGTTAAATGACTCTGTGATTTTTTTTGTTCAATTTTACTGCTGAATTTCGGCTTTTTCCCCTAGCAAAAAAGCCTCCATTTTTTCCCCCAAAAAGTAAAAAAAAAAATTCTTTACTTACTTTTTTACCATCCTGAAAAGAGCACTTTGAGATGAAGAGGGAAAAGTCATAATACATTCAGCAAAAGCAGGAAATTAAAGCATTTATAAGTAAAATAACAATGCTCTTATTTTCCCAAATTTTGGACTTATCGCTCATATTTTCCCAATTGAAAAGGCACAGGCAGTAAAATTATTTCAAAAAAAATCACTGTGACTGCAAGCTGTATCTTGTGTTCCAGCCATCTGTTTTGGACTGCAGTAGAATACTATATGAGTAATGAGAAATATAACAAGACTAGCACAAATCAAATGAGTTCTAAAATATATCATGACAATTGTTGATGTAATGTTTTTCAGGGAGTTACGTGCATCAATTTAACAAAGCTGGCACATACAACATCTGGAGTGGTATGATAGATGAATATAGAGACTGCAGAATGAAAGTTGAGGTTGGTCAAACTATGTGATATACCTACAGTCAAACCTGTCTGTAAAGACCACCCATGGGAACTGCAAAATGTGGTCTTTGCTTACAGGTGGTCTCTATTAACAGATTAAATATCATTGAAAATGGTCTGATGGGAGATAAAATTGGTGGTCTTTGCAGACAGGTTTTGCAATAGTGGTCTTTGTCCGCAGGTGGTCTTTAACACAGGTTTGACTGTAGTAGTTAATTAATATGGATTCTATGCTAAGTTTTATATCAATTTACTTATTTAAAGTGTACTATTTGTACCTACTACAGTCGGACTTTGTTTATTCAACAACCTTCTATCCGAATACTTGGTATCACTCGAAATAAATTTATGGTCTAGACTGTATCTTCTTATGCACGTTGAATGGAAATGGGCAATTCGAAACCAGCTTTTATTCAAAAACAAAATTTTGGACCTGATGAATTCAAATGAATAATGTCTGACTGTTTGTTTGTTGTATGTTCATTATACAGGTTGTAAAGAGAGAGAGTTGGAAGGAATCTCTGTCTGTGTCAGTCTTCGATGTGGAGGCACAATATAACATTAATTCTGGTAAGATATTGTCTGTTTCAGATATAGCACTAAATACGCATGTAATTTTTTTGTTAATTTTACTGCAGAATATAGGCTGTTTCCCCTTACCAAAAAGTGTCCATTTTCCTCCCAAATTCATCATTTTTTCCCCATTGTTTGTTCATTTTTCCTCCTCTGACTAAATTTCTTTTTATTAGTCAGGTTTTTGTGTATTTAACTTTTTATAAAGGAATCTTTGCTCTTACATCACCTTATATATATAACAAACACCAGCCACAACTGAAAAGTTACTTTCATAAGCAAAACAACCATTACCTTATTTTCCCAAATTTGGTATTGATCACGCCAATTTTCCCAATTGAAAAAGGCACAGGCAGTAAAATTATTTTCAAAAAAAAAATACTGAACAGTTACATATGAAACATTTACATGTGCAATCCTTCTTGCTCAGTTGAGTGCTTAACTGTCAATCAAAGGGTTGTGGATTTGAATCATGGGCGAGGCATTTGTCCTTCTGTGACAATTTGATGGAGAATAATACATTCAAAGTCATTTGTCCTTTCCTGTAATGGGAAGTTGCTTACAGAGGAGCAGGCTAGTACTGGTTTGTAATACAGGAGCAGGCTAGTACTGGTTTGTAATACAGGAGCAGGCTAGTACTGGTTTGTAATACAGGAGCAGGCTAGTACTGGTTTGTAATACAGGAGCAGGCTAGTACTGGTTTGTAATACAGGAGCAGGCTAGTACTGGTTTGTAATACAGGAGCAGGCTAGTACTGGTTTGTAATACAGGAGCAGGCTAGTACTGGTTTGTAATACAGGAGCAGGCTAGTACTGGTTTGTAATACAGGAGCAGGCTAGTACTGGTTTGTAATACAGGAGCTATGGTTAGGTCTACTGACATCAGTATATACAGTAAAACCTCACTTAAAGACCACCTCAATTATAAGACCTTCACAAAATTAAGAAAAAATTTCAAGTCCATTTTCACTGGTTTTGCTCTTTATCCAACCTCAATATTAAGACCAGCTCAATATTAAGAACAGTTTAAAGGGTCCCAAGGGTGGTCTTATTATTGTGGTTTTACTGTAACTGAAATACTGTTGAGAAATGGCGTAAAACACAACAAACAAACCAGTTGTTGCTCAGCAAAAATCTGATGTACGACTGGTTCACATCTGTAAAACACAGATGAATGACAATGCTGCATGATTTAATATTGGAATAGTCATTCACAAATATTTTGTAGCATACAGCAGTTGGTCTTATTATTCTATTGTTTATGACTTCGGAATACAGTAAAACCTCACCTAACAACCACCTCAATAACAACACCACCTCCTATTTAAGAACACAGTTTTCCAGTCCATTTTCACTGATTTTCTCTTTATTGGAGCTCAATAGTAGGACCACCTCAATATTAAGACCAATTTTAAGGGTCCGAATGGTGGTCGCATTATTGAGGTTTTACTGTAGTTTGGTATCACAAATTGAAATGTTTTCTGTATGGCATGGAACCAAACTCGGATACAAAAAACTGGCGTATGTACAACAAGACTAAATTAGTGAATAAGAAGCCTATGCAAGTTGTTCGTCCTTTGATCATATTGATTGGTTTTCTTTTAAAGCAGCATCACTTTTTCTTCTCTTTTAAAGCAGCATCACTTTTTCTTCTCTTTTAAAGCAGCATCACTTTTTCTTCTCTTTTAAAGCAGCATCACTTTTTCTTCTCTTTTTATGTGGCTACAGTCTTGGTAGCTTCAGACATTGTAACTGAATTTCATTTAAAAACAAAACATGTGTGTTTGTTTAATAATGATGTGTATCTGAACTGGTAGAACACAACTTCAGACATCGAGATGAGAGTGGTGATTAATTATGAATTCTGATCAATCAGACGGGAGTTTCAGATCTTCACTTTGACTGCAAACAAAGAATGAAATTAGGGATCTACAGTAATAGTCAATTGTTTTCTAAATGACAATTAAGAGCTATATATATGTCTCAGGCTGTCAAGTGGTTCTGGTTTTTCCTACTTTTCCTTATTTTTTATTTCTTCCTACTTTTTCCTACTTTTTGGTACATAATTCCTGAAATTTCCTACTTTTTGGGTTCAAATTGTGTACTTCACAGAGACCATATTTTAATGGTAGTATATTTGTAGTATCTTTTCAATTGAGAGTGCATAGAAGACTGGAATCATCTTGATGAGACTGTACAGACTGGGGGGTGCTTACTTAATGGTCATGTCAAGGTGAAAGCTGTATATGAGTCAAAAGACCTGTCTATGCAGTCTCATTTAGATGTATTCTAGTTAGTAATTTATGTCTGAGTAATGCAAAGCTGTGCACAAAGGTATGTAAAAACTCCTTTTATAGTACAAATTCCTTATTTTTCCTACTACTCTCCTACTTTTTGGTAAATTTTATTCCTACTTTTTGAAAGAAGTTCACTTGACAACCTGTACATTGTTAAGGCTGTCGATCCTTGTCAAATATGAAAATATGTGCATGCATAAATGACATTAAACTGTTATGCCACTTTAAAGGGTAAGAAAATAACACTCGCTTTGATGAATTTTATCAAATTTTTTTTTTTACTGATTGCAGGTGTTGCTGCTTCAGATGATTCTGATTGTGCTGAAGTCACGGACCTGCTGGATTGTGACCCGGAAACAGTCGATGACCCAGATATTTCAAAATTCAACTTCCAGTTTTCATTATGTCGCACACCTTATCTTCATTCTGTTGAATTTTCTCCTGCTATTGCTGAACTAGCACGGTCAGGCACGGACAAAACTGTGCTGACATATAATGGAAGTGGTTTTTCAACAAAAAACTGTGCAAACAGGGCTAAAATTAATAACTGCCGTTGCAAAGTAAGTGAATCAACAGCCACTGCAGTCAAATGCACCCCTGATTCTACTTGCGCATATGATGTGGGTGTGTTACAGCCACTTGACCTCGTCATAGGAGGGTATGGTAATGCAGCTTGGAATCAGGGTTCTGTATCTGATCACTCAATTGCCTTCGTTCCTGTAATAAACTCTCTAAACCCAATCTCTGGATCAAAAAATGGCGGAACACCAGTAACCATCGATGCTAGTGGATTTTCAGATATAAGTGAAGTTAGTGTTACATTCAATGGTACTGATGCTGAATGTACCTTTGCCACTACTTTGGTCTGCATGTCACCTATTTCGATCTCTGGTTCAGTTAGTGTGAGAGTAAATGGATTTGATAGTGCATGCGAGAGTAACACTAATTGCAGATTTAGTTATGTTCTTGAACAAACACCAACTGTAACAAGTGTTGATCCTCCCACTGTATCTGAACCAGCTACACTAACATTAACAGGATCTCATCTTGGAGATGATGTATCCAAACTTTCTGTAAGTGTTGGCAGTGAACCTTGCACTGATATCATCATCACAACTTCTGAAACAGAACTCCAATGCTCTGTTGAAAACGTTCCCGCTGGTACAAACAAGATATACCTCTTACATAAGGACAAAGGAAATGCTAGCTCAACTGCCACAGTAAATGGAATTGGTAGAATAGACCCCCTTGATCCTGCTTCAGGTAGTGTCCATGGTGGGACAAATGTATCCATTGTGGGCTATGGATTCACTGACGATGTGTCTGTTCTAGTTGATGGTACTGACTTTTGTTATTCCAAATACTTAGCAAGTCCAACACAACTTTATTGTGAAACTGCTCCACATAGTGACGAAACGGTTACATTGAAGATCACTTCCAATAATTATGAATTCTCTGACCAAACATATGAGTTTTCTACTCTTGCGAGCCCTAGCATTACATCAGTGTCCCCATCTAGCGGCACAAGTGGAACGCTGCTGTCTTTGACTGTCGATAATGTTGATGCAGATGACATTATTAAAAAGGTCATGATTGGGAATACTGAATGTTCAAGTGTCAGTTTTGAGCCACCTACAATAACATGTACTGCTGGCAGTGAGACAGGTGGAAGTCATCCAATAAAAGTTCTTGTTGAAGGCCGTGGGAATTCAAATAGTGACAAAGAATTCAATTATGATGTGTCCATTACTTCTATTGATCCAGTAGAAGGTATAGTATAATGAATTTTATCTCTTGCACATTTTGTAGATAAGAATGTAAAAATATTAAAATAATAAATTAATTAATATATATTATAATATTAAATTAATAATGATACAGTCGAACCTCATTTAATTTCAACAACCTTCTGTCTGAATACTTGTTATCATCAGAAATGTATGTTAGATCACAATATATCTTCTTGGGCATGTTCAATTGAAAAGGATTATTCGAAACCTTGTGTTATTCGAAATTAATTAATTAGAAATGTGTGGAGTATAAGGCAGAGTCTTACACAACAAAGTACACACATCAATGAATTATATAGGCTGTATTACTGTTGGAATGTATGCTGATACTGCATGTCGAAAACTATCATGAAATCTCAGATTTATTGTTACAGGCGATGAGCTGGGAAATCAGTTGCTGAAACTGCTTGGATTTGGATTTACTGATGACATGGCTGTCACTGTTTGTGGTAATCCTTGTACATTTGAACAGTTGGAATCTCCAACTACATACCACTGTGTTACACCACCAGGAACAGGTATAAGACATACAGTTTCTTCAAAACTTGGTTTGAACACTAGTGTGTTTAGGCTGAACTTGTTTCCATGCCTTAAATATACCATGGTCGTGGTACTGAGGGTATCGGCTGATATTCTGAATCATCACAGCAAGAATCACATAATAATCATGCAAAATCATCTGTAAATATCATTTTTCTATTAATGTGAAATTCTTTGTTTTAAAGTCTGTGGGGCGGCTTTTTGCAACTAGATAACCGGTGCATATTTAAAAAGTTACTAACAATTTTTCAATGGGATCGTTTGAAACATATGCAGTTATAAGGACATTTTATGTTAGTATTTCAAGATAAGCTGTTAATTCTAGAAACGGTTCCTCCTGTGACATAAGATTGTAGCTCCACCTACCTAAGAAATACATGACTGCGAATCCCGGTAGCGCCATTGACCGATATTTTGTGTTCCTCAAAACATAACTTTATTTCTGCATCATTGCATTAAATAATGAATGAAAACTATCTTACAAAGTAGATATAGCACTTTTCATCAATGAATTTTGTTATTCATTGATAGAAAATAAGATAAATCTGTTATTTTAAACCTAGTAAGAGCATATTTCTTTTCAAAAATAGCATGCTCCATTTCAAATGGTGCATATGTATACATACCATGATTACTTGTTATACCCTGAAAAACCATAGGGGACCATATATTGGTATCCAATCATTACCTTCTATCAAGCAATTTCTCAAGCAAAGCTCATGCAGGTGTCGGCTACATTTCATCATTTGATAGCCAATTGACACTGAGACAATATGGCTCTCTGCATTTGTACTATACACATACAGTAAAACCTCACCTTGAGACCACCTTTATTCAACCTCAATACTAAGACCACCTCAATAAGAAGACCAGTTTTCAAAGGTCCCAAAGGTGGTCTTATTATCGAGGTTTTACTGTATAATTATTATAAATAAATATAACAATAAAAGTTAGTATGAGGATGGATATTGGTTTTGATTTGTTGTCATTTACAGATTCCATTCATGAATTGACCATATTACTATAACATTGGAAATGTTCATGAGGAATTATTTTTTGCTAAATTGTTATAGATCAATTAACATTAATTTTATGCCAAAGTTGAAGGCAGAAGCTTGTAAGCAATTTACCTTGCTAATTATTCGGATTACTTCACTTCATGAAATATTTGTCTTGCGAAAATATTTCATGCTACTTTATCAAATTCTATTTATCTACGTGGTTATAATTATCATTTTTATATGCCTGTTCAAACAACAGGACTTATTATGGCTTCACCTGCTGCGTAAGGGCGGGCAACGTCCAGTAAGTTGTTCAATCAATATTTTTTGAAGCATTTGTCCAATCATCACCAATGTGTTTAGGCATGAAATCTAGGACAAGTTCCATGGGAGCCATATCGCTTGAGTTACTCGTGAGTTATTGCCCTTTGATTGTCCGATCAATAACTTTAGAAGCATTTGTCTAACCATTAACAAATTTGGTCAGAATGCGTATGGGGATAATATCTTGAACAAGTTTGATAACCAGCCATATCGCTTGCGTTAATTGGAAGTTAACGCCCTTTGATTATAGAAATTACCTAAAATTTGTCTTGTTTTAACTCTTAGCTCTGACTTAGGACAGGCGTATTTGTGACAGTTTGCCAATCTTGATGTATTTATAACAGGTGACTGTGATGTAGTGGCCAATCAGGGAAGTAGTTCAGACTCCTTCAATACAAAATATTCATACGCAGCCAACTCAGCACCAAGGGTGACTGCAATATCACCAAAAAGGGGAGGCACAGGGGGAAACACCCCTGTTACATTAACTGGATCCGGATTTAGGTAGAATAACTGATAATTGATTACTGTACAAAAATCTATTTTTCTTTCTGGTACAATTAAGTTCAATATGCCCAAACATACCAGATGCCAGAGTCAGGTATTTGCAGATATTCAAAAAGTATAATCATTATCTTCATGTTAGCAATATAGTGCAGTAGATTACTATCATAGCATATATTTTAAACACCATATTTTGCACAATTTGATTATAATTTGCCAAATTGCTGTAATACTGGAATAGCTGAATAATTACTTGACTAAGAAGTAAACTTGTTTTTTGCACAGAAGACCATTGAATTGATAACATTGATGTTTTTTTAGTGATCCAGTAACAGTATCTATTGATGGTGTGCCTTGTGTTGTCTCAGGAGTGACAGCTACATCCATTTCATGTAACACTGGTGCTCATACAGGATCTAGAATGTGTGAAGTAATTATAGAATCAAATGGAGAACGTGCAGTTTCGGTAAGATACACTTTACAAAACTTATAAGTGTGCAGATATAAATATGACCTTATCTTGGTCGGTAATAGTCTGATCTTGCCGAAATTTTCAACAGATATAGGGTAGATACCTGCCATAATATTATGTTTATTTCATCTCATAAATCCATAGATTGAACAAATAAAATCAATAAATGTGATGATGCGAAAAAAATCAGTACTGCAGCTCCAACTTTAAGATGATCTGGTTGCTTGGAAAGAGTCGAATAGCAATTTGAAGGTTAAGATTTGTTTTGCAACATAAAAAATGGCTGAGATGTTACGATTGCTGGTCACTCCAGATCCAAAATGGATTTCAGTAAATTCACCTATATTCAGTGGATTTTGGTAAGGTAACGTACCCATTATCAAAAGGTTAACCAATCGGCGTCAATGTTACAAACATTGTTCGGTTGAAGAGAAATTGCCTTGGTGGTTAATGTAAGATTTGATTGGTTTACACAACTCTGATATATGTATTATGCGCGAACCTCAGAGAACAATTGATGTTCACTAGCGGTTACCTATATATCGGAGCTGGGAAATGCAGCTCGGCTGGAAATCGAAACGAAGACGAATTAAACTTTACATCCTTTATTTTTGGCTACCAGCAATTGAATGTTTATACATTGTATAATATACAAGACATCACAAATTTCATACATAGTAAAAATAGAAAGAGTAATCAAGATGTATAATACAAATAAGTGTTCAAGCAAATTATGTTTAAATATAATATTTTATGGGGAGCTTGGCTTGTGAGAGGATACTTAAACATAATTTCTAGATACTCATTTTAGGTACAACATTTCCAAATACAATTCACTTGGAATTTAAAAGGTTGCTTGAAAACTCATTTCATTTATTAAACCTTATCAAAAATACAAAACTTGTACATTTACTAATTATTTAATTTAACATAAATACAACCTTATGTCTAACAAAACTTTCCTACTTAAAACTTTACTGAAATTGTCTATTACAAAAAAACATGAAAATACAACATACCTGGAAATCGAAACGAAGACAAATTAAACTTTACATCCTTTATTTTTGGCTACCAGCAATTGAATGTTGCTTGGGCCTTAACTCAAGGATCTTTTAAAGGTTTTCGTGATTCCATGGTTACGAATTTTCATTGGTCAAATAAAACAACCAAACTTTACCCTAAGGCATATGATTGGTCCAGCCAATTGATTACTTAGCCAATGGCTGGTCAGATGCCATAGGGCAAAGCCACAAATCTCAACTTAGACAGCTTTTGAAGATAATAGGTAATAATCAAGTTTGCCAATATCAAAGAGATTTAGGTGACAAACTGTCTCAACTGGACAATAGGTGATAATGTAAAGCCATAAGCCAAAAACACCTGATTTGGCTTGTATGATTTTAACAAAGTTTGTTTTTAAAACAATTTAAATTTATAAAAAGGTTAAACAATTTTGACAAAAAGTTAACACTTACTATTTAAAAATATGAAATTCATATTCCACATTTAACAACAATTATTTTGATATTAAATATGTCTATAAAATATCAAATTTAAATTAATATGTATTTTGTTTAGTTGGGAGATTTGAAAATATATTTCTGTATTATGATGCATTATGTAATAAGAAATATGAGCAAAAATATGCATCATAATATATGCAAATAGCAAAACCATGTTAGTATGTTAGTATGACTTCACCAAAAAAGTTGACAGCTAGAGGTATGGGTGACGGTGTAAAATTTGTACAGAATGCAGGCTGTCAAGTGGGGCCTACTGTTCCTACATTTCCTACTTTTCCCTATTTTTTTTTACTTGCTTCCTACTTTTTCTTGAATGACCCCTACTAACTCTACTTTTTTTCAAATCTGAGGCGTTAACTCAAAATATTGATTTCACCTGCATGAAGTACGGAGGTCTACCATTTTGATATTCAAAAGGTTAGGAATCATCTCTACTACATGTGTATTCCGATTTTAGGCAATAAAATCCCTACTTTTTAAAAAAAAATAGCCCTACTTTGTCCCTACTTTTTGAAAAGAGGTGAGTTGACAGCCTGGCTGGAGGGATGGGTGACGGTGTAGGATTTGTACAGCGTGAAAAAGTGGCGAGACAACAGCCTGTAAATTAGTATAACGCAGGGTTTTCCCTAGGATTTTTCTGCTAGGGGTCCTTGGACCCTCATGTTTGACAAATTGGGGGTCGGTCCTTTGTAAATTTGCAGGGTCCCAGATATACAGATTATACTTGACAAAGGTTTATTTAAGGGGTCCTAGGGATGCACAGTAAGTCGAAAATGGGAGTCCTTAGAAAGAAAAGGGAATCAGGGACTCAAGATTTCAGGGAAATCCCTTTATGGGTCTCATTGTTGATATTTTATCACTGGGCAAAGAAATGCCTAGTTTCCTTATTAGGTGCTTGAAAACAATTACAAAAGTCTATTTTATCTGACATATAATATATACAGTAAAACCTCGCCTAACGACCTTCTCAATTACAAGACCACCTTAAAATTGAGACCACAATTTTCGAGTCCATTTTCACTGTTTTGCTCTGTATTCAACCTCAATATTAAGACCACCTCAATAAGAAGACCAGTTTTCAAGAGTCCCAATGGTGGTCGTATTATCGAGGTTTTATTTTATATATATATACTCCATGCCATTAATAACTAATAACAACTAAATATTGTCAGCATCAGAACAGAGACATTATAAAGAAATAATTATATTTTTCATTTTCAAACATAATTTCCTAAACTTAATCAGTTATTAAATATGAATACTAGGGCCATAGTTTATTTTATTTTTGAAGAATGGTTTACTCATTTGTAACAATAAAATGGTTTTAACACTTGGAACATAATGAAGGCTAAAGCGATATACTGTGGTGGTGTTTTTAATGGCGTTAAGTATATATTGCTATTCTAGTAAGTTCATGCATTTACGACTTAACTAACAACACTGCAATGCACTCTATGTCTTTTGTTTGTAGACTGAGCCCTTAAACTATTACTATGTAGATGCCTGGAATTCAACAGCCACATGGGGCGGCGAATCTTTGCCAGCAGCGGGTGAAATGATTGTGATACCACAAGGTCAGACAGTACTTCTAGACGCTGACACGCCCGTTCTATCAATGTTGTTAATTGATGGTAAGTCTTCGGTGCTGTAGTAATTGTGAAATACTTCAGTCTTTCTTGTAAACTTGGATCATAGTACAGTCAGACCTCCTTCATTCAAATTCCGAAATTTTATTTTGAATAACACATGTTTCGAATAAGCCCATTTCAATTTGACATGCATAAGAAGGTTCTATTTGGACCTGATAATTTATTTCGGATGCTACCGAGTATTTGTATAGAAGGTTGTCAAATAAACAAGGTCCATCTGTATTCGTATAGGTTTACAGATGATATTGATGATATCTATACAGTCAAACCTGCCTGTAAAGACCACCCATGGGAACAGCAAAATGTGGTCTTTGTTTACAGGTGGTCTCTATTAACAGATTAAATATCATTGAAAATGGTCTGATGGGAGATAAATTGGTGGTCTTTGCAGACAGGTTTTGTAATAGTGGTCTTTGTTTGCAGGTGGTCTTTAACACAGGTTTGACTGTATATGATATTTTTGCATACATAAGGAAATTACTGTGGTTGAAACTTCTCTATTGCTTATGCCCATTGTTTAATTATACTTTACAGGAGGACATGTGATATTTGATGACAAAGATATAGTGTTGAGAGCAGAGCGTATTCTAATCACCAAAGGAGGATCTTTAACGGTATTCAATTTCCTTTGATAATAGAAACTGCTTATAGGGAACTGATCAGTACTGTTTCTGATAAGCTGTGAGAGGTTCTGAAATTATACGAGCTTTTAACCCCTCGGCACTTAAATGTCAAATTTTGCTTTGCTGAATTCGGTATTTTGAGTGTCCGTTGTTAATGACTACGCTTACCAAGTTTTGAGTTATCTCCATTTTCTGTGAGATTTAAGTGTGAGTCAGAAGTATGACCAGCGTGGATATATTTATCTCTCAACATTGACAACATACACTCAATCTAAGATTCAAACTCAAATCTCTAAGAATGTGTGTCAAAATAATTACTCGGCACTTCGTAAACAGTGTGTTATCCATTTTACTAGTGTTGGGTGTCTGTCTTCAAAGTCACAATCGATAGTTAGAACACCATTACCAATTGTCTATCGATAGTACAATCCGTTTATGAGTTTACTTTTTTTGACCAGATTTTCACTGTGGAAAAAACTTTTTTCAACAGTCTTACCTTTCAAACAGAAAGAAAACAAATTGAACAGTCTACATGTATTGTTATTCTATCACCAACAAAAACTTTTTAAACTAAAGTTTGTATTATTTTCACAATAACACAAAAAGTGTTGTTTTTTTCTCCACATTTAACAGTAACGGTCCCCTTGGTTACAAGCGGTGTCAGACCTCTAAAATTCAATTTTCAAAAATAGCTTTCGATTGTCGCTGACTTTTGGATGGTCCAATCATTTTTCGATTTTTAGCAACTATCGGGACACTGCTACATTTTACTCACTGAAAAGTCCAATCTCAAACTTGTATTAGTAAATTTTGAGTGCAGAGCATTGGGTGGGTATTGGTTGTAATTTTACACCATGGAATAAAAAAAAAATTCAAGATCATGGATCCCACATCTACTATATTTACCTCCCTTGTTTTGAATTGTCGGCCATTTTGATAGGCAAATTTCCTTAAAGTTTATGGGGAATATAATGTAAACAATCTTTAAGTAATCCGATATATAAAAATAACTTATTCATGAACTCATGACAATCTCCTGTGATTGAATTTTATTACTCATTTTGACAAATATGGCAATCTAACAGTGACCAATAAAGAAAACGCTGAAGTGTATGTTTTTAATACTATAATGTTCTTATATGCCAGGTTGGAACATCCACAGAACCATTTGAAAATGAAGCTTTAATAGAACTGTATGGTCATCAACGCAGTGAGGAAATGCCAATATATGGGACAAAAGTGCTGGCTGTTAGGAATGGAACACTAGACTTGCATGGTATGTCTGTATAACTTGTGTGATTCACCGTCATGTCTGCTTCCACCTTGTAGATGTCTGTATAACTTGTGTGATTCACCGTCATGTCTGCTTCCACCTTGTAGATGTCTGTATAACTTGTATGATTCACCGTCATGTCTGCTTCCACCTGTAGATGTCTGTATAACTTGTGTGATTCACCGTCATGTCTGCTTCCACCTGTAGATGTCTGTATAACTTGTGTGATTCACCGTCATGTCTGCTTCCACCTTGTAGATGTCTGTATAACTTGTGTGATTCACCGTCATGTCTGCTTCCACCTTGTAGATGTCTGTATAACTTGTGTGATTCACCGTCATGTCTGCTTCCACCTTGTAGATGTCTGTATAACTTGTGTGATTCACCGTCATGTCTGCTTCCACCTTGTAGATGTCTGTATAACTTGTATGATTCACCGTCATGTCTGCTTCCACCTTGTAGATGTCTGTATAACTTGTGTGATTCACCGTCATGTCTGCTTCCACCTTGTAGATGTCTGTATAACTTGTGTGATTCACCGTCATGTCTGCTTCCACCTTGTAGATGTCTGTATAACTTGTGTGATTCACCGTCATGTCTGCTTCCACCTTGTAGATGTCTGTATAACTTGTGTGATTCACCGTCATGTCTGCTTCCACCTTGTAGATGTCTGTATAACTTGTGTGATTCACCGTCATGTCTGCTTCCACCTTGTAGATGTACAAAGTCGCTCAACTCTATGAACGGAAAAAACAACAAGTTACTGCATATTTTAATGGAAATAATAACAACATATGCAGCCATGTTGTTTAATTGTTAATTTTAATTGTTTAATCTCGATATATTTCTTCATCTGACATAAGGTGTAGGATACCTATATAAACCTATAAAAAGACAATTTACACATTTTATAAATATTTTTTAGGAGATTGAAAACATACATTAGTTGTAACCATATACGGGTGCATATTAAAATTGTCTGACAATTGTCTTTTTACTTAGTGAATAACTTTATGACTTTTTGAACATGAAGTCGGACCTCATTCATTCGAATTTATCACGTCTGAAATTTTATTTCGAAAAATACATGGTTTTTGAATAGCCCATTTCAATTCGGCGTGCCGAAAGAAGATACATCGGGACCAGACATTTATTTCGGACAGAAGGTTGTTGCATAACCAAGAGCCAACTGTAGAACTTCGTTATTATACTTGCAGTAAGTTGTCTGATCAATAACTTTAGAAGGATAAGTCCAATCATCACCAAATTTTGTTTTTAGGTCGCCGGATTAAAAATCCATGGACTCTTCTCGATTCTACGTCAAATGCTGGAGATAACACGATCACTCTTCAGGTAAGCCAAAATTTATTTAGTTTTGATCTTATTCTGTCTGGTAAACACCAGTGCGTATCTCCCCTAACAGTGCATTAATCACAGCCTTTTTGCAGTACACACAAAGAGTGTTATGTATCATGGTGCTACTATGAATGATGGTTGTTCGATTGGGTAACGTATAATATGACAATAATATACGGCTGTCGGGTATGAAATTTAAGTTTGAATAGCTCTTTTCAATTTAACGTGCCTAAGAATATACGTTGGGATCTGATATTTATTTGGGTGATACCATGTACAGTCAAACCTGTGTTAAAGACCACCTGTGAACAAAGACCACTATTGCAAAACCTGTCTGCAAAGACCACCATTTTATCTCCCATCAGACCATTTTCAATGATATTTAATCTGTTAATAGAGACCACCTGTAAACAAAGACCACATTTTGCTGTTCCCATGGGTGGTCTTTACAGACAGGTTTGACTGTATTCAGATAGAAGGTTGTCAAATAAACCAGATCTTACTGTATTTCAATAAACAGTATTGTCTTTATAAGGACATTTTGCAGTATGCTGTTTCAAGGTCAAACCCAAAATAACAATACAACTCAGTAAAAAGCGGATCCTGGTCCAGTGGTAACGCACTGGACTAGTAATCCATGGTTTGCTGGTTTGATCCCCCTCTCCACAACTAACAGTATCAACAGTCTTTCGGATGAGACAAAAACCGAGGTCCCTTGTATGTTGCTTTACATTGGGCGCATAAAAGAACCAGGGGCGTTTCTGGAACTATGGCATTTTCTGTTTCATGCACTATCCTCCAAACTTCTAAAATGACTAACATTCTTACGGAGTTGTCACCCATATTGGAAACCGGTGGTGAGAATAAATAAACGCAAATCTATACAATTCAGTAAGTTGTTGAAAATTAAGAGATACCTCTGATGGTAAAGTGAAGTGACTCAACCCATTAGAAAATATTTAAATATTGCTTTGCCAGATGTTTCATTTGTACAGATGTACATTAAATGAAAGTTAAAACATAAAGACTCATATGTTATTTGATTTGTTTCCAGGATGATATTAGTGACTGGCGGGTCGGAGATTCCATTGCCATAGCAACAACCGGTGATGACACTTCCTTTAATCAAAATGAAGAACATATAATTGTGGCTATAAGTGGTCAAACCATCACTCTGAAAGAGGCACTTGCTTACAAACACACTGGGGAAACAGACACTTTTGGGTAGGTTTAACACGCATTGCAGTAAAACCTCAATAATAAGACCAACCTTGGGACCCTTGAAAACTAGTCTGGCACTCCATAGAGTCACATCTAAAACTGCATGGCCGATAAAATACCTGTACAATGTCCTACCTTTAGGTTGGAAAATTAAACAAAATTAAGAAATTGATAATTTTACAATGTATCAATATTATAAACAAACTAATTTCGGCAATACGCAAGCATTTCCGCACGCGAAATGTCTGGAATCGGCAATTCGCAAACTTTTCGTCATGCGATAGTATCCACTTATACAGTAAACTGTTTACCTTCTAGTGATGGTAAGGTGCCTGTGGAATTCAGAGGTGAAGTAATACTGCTTACTAGGAATGTGAGGGTAAAAGGTAATGAAAACCCTGGTTGGGATGATGTAATTGAAGCGTGTCCTGAAGGGTTTGATCCAGGTCAGTGATCATTTTTTATCTTTGTTCTTGTAAGCTAGTGTTGTTAGTCTTCAACTATTTCCTTAAAAACTTCATATAGTAACCCAATTTTTTTTAATGCTTTAGCTTAAGGAAAGAGCGATCTTTTCATAAGAATAAATTAGAATGTCCGAATTTTGCGAAAAAAATGGATTTATAGTGGTTTAAAAACAAGTGAGTGAAAACGCGTGATCATAGAGATGGTATTAGGGCGTGAAAACGCGTGATCATGGAGATGGTATTAGGGCGTGAAAACGAGTGATCATGGAGATGGTATTAGGGCGTGAAAACGAGTGATCATGGAGTAAAGGGTTAAATAATATCTCCGTTCAAAGCACCCCAGTTGTTAATACATAGACAGACTGAATTGCAAATAAAAGCTGCGTCTCTAGGGGGAAGTTTACATTGTTTTATCTTGTCACATAATGTTGTCAATTTACTGCGCAACGAAATAGGTGACATAAAAACATTTGTAAATAAATATTTATGAAAATATATTATTTAAGATATATTACCCAACTAAATTCAAATGAAAGTTGATATTCATTCAAGGCTCTTCCTAGGAATTTTCAGCTAGGGGTCCTTGGACCCTCTTGTTTCATAAATTGTGGGTCCTTAATCTGTAGGGTCCCAGATATGCAATTAATACTTGACAAAAGTTTATTTAAGGGGTCCTAGGGATGCACAGTAAGTTGAAAATGTGAGTCGATAGAAAGAAAAGGGAGTCGGGGACTCCAGATTTCTATGTCAGGGAAATCCCTGTTCTTCTAAATATACCATAAAAAGCATAGTATATATATACTGAGTACATTTAAAAAAGCAAAATGTACAATTTATCAAATTTCATGAACTTGCCTAGGTATGCAAGATAAGAACTATGTATGATATTATTTCATTTTACGCAATGATGATCGCTAAATTTTCTTTCAGTCAACACATATTTTCGTATCAAAATGACTTCTAAAACACACTGAAATGATATTTGAAAGACATAACACGTTATAAAAATGTGCGTTTTTAATGTATTGAGTATATATAATATAGTTGTTACAACGCAGTCTAATTGATTATTGCCAATGGAACCAATCATGATCAACCACGCAGGAAAAATCCAATCTTGCTCAAATCTTCATACATGTGAACTTTCACGATTTCCATGGGAGACTCCTGGATTTGACAGCCAACTCACGCTCTCCCGTCCCCTTGAGCTACAATTTTCCGAAGTAAACATTGTAAATATTTGTTACAGGGTATTTTTTAGTTTATTCGCGACTGGTTCGCTGAAATTACTTGTCAAACTGATAACCGAAAGTGGTAATATCAGATTTGAAAATGGTTTTGATGTTTGTTTAGTGGTATAAACCGTGTGTGACCTTTTCAGGCATTATGCTTGTGAAGACATATTTAGCATGTCCATTCACTGGAAAACAGGAAAATTGTCATGTTAATGTAGTAGTCAACATGGTATTTGCAGTTAAACACCGAAAATTGGACTCTCTGAAAACTGAATCCTCTGTGAATTGGACAGTTTCTGTTGTCTTACAGTTCAATGTAAAGAATTCTCTAAATTCCAAATACCACTTGTTTTTTAGCTCACGTGAGCACAGAGAGTTCAAGGGTGAGCTTCTGTGATCGGCCTGGCACTGGCACTACCATCGATTTTTTAAATGACATCTCCTCCTAACTGCTAAATGGAATAACATGTCATGCAAGACCAATTGCATACCTTGAAAATCAGGGTCACATTTGAAGAAGTCATATCTTAACTGTAAATAACAAATAATGTTTTGAAGTACCTAGTCTAATGTATTGGTGCATTAGTCTAATTCAGCACTCAGGTGAGTGAGTGTTTGACTAACAATCAGGAAATAATGAGTTTGTTGCCCTGACCAGATGTATTTTCTGTACGAATTTGATTGAATAAGTACAACACAAATTCGGTACATTTGCATTCATTACCTGTGCATTAGTATTGTGAGTTGCCCAAGGAAAACTTAAAGATTTGAATCCTATGAAAGCTGGGTGTCTTAACTGTTTAATAAATTATGAGAGAGTAGTAGTAAAACTAATTTAAAATACAGTCAAACCTGTCTGTAAAGACCACCCATGGGAACAGCAAAATGTGGTCTTTGTTTACAGGTGGTCTCTATTAACAGATTAAATATCATTGAAAATGGTCTGATGGGAGATAAAAATTGGTGGTCTTTGCAGACAGGTTTTGCAATAGTGGTCTTTGTTCGCAGGTGGTCTTTAACACAGGTTTGACTGTACTATTAAACATTTACTTACAGCTGAGTTTGTAACTCAAACGTGTTTCCAAGGTCGATTTGGTGAAGAAATTGGCAGTGACCAGTTTGGTGGACATATTATGATACACAGTACAGAAAGAGACGCATTGACCACTAAAGCTCGGCTTTCTTATATGGAAGTTGCCTTTGCTGGCCAAGCCTTCCGTCTAGGTCGATATCCAATACACTTCCACTTAAATGGAAACATGAATACATCGTATGTGAATGGCTGTTCTATTCACCACACCTTTAACAGAGGAATAAATATACATGCAAGCAACAACATTACATTGTCATATAATGTTCTTTTTCATACCATGGGAGGTACTATGTTCTTAGAGGATGGCGTGGAGGAGCACAACATATTTGATCACAATGTTATATTGCTTCCGAAAGCTAGTTCTAGTTTATTGAATGATGATGTTACCCCAGCAGCTTTTTGGATCACAAACCCAAATAATATTGTTACGCATAATCGTGCAGCTGGAGGGACACATTTTGGCTATTGGTTTAGAATGCATGAACACCCAGATGGACCATCGTATGACCCAAACATATTCCCCAGAAATGTACCATTAGGGGAATTTTCAAACAATGTTGTTCATTCTATGGGATGGTTTGGTGTATGGGTATTTGAAAGCTATTTTCCATGTGCTAATGGACATTGTGACGGAACTAATGAACCAGTACCAGCGAAGTTTATTAACACAACCTCATGGAATAATAAAAAAGGAGTAGAATTTGTTGATGCAGGAGCTCTTCAGTTTATAGGTGGTGTCCTTGTACAAAATGATGAAGCAGGTGCTGAATGGAAGAGGGTTTGGGCTATGGATAAACATGTTCCAGAGAATCGTGCAATGATAAGAGACACTCTTGTTGCTGGAAAGTCAAACATAGAATCACTATGGACTGATAAAGGTACTACTGAGCATGGCATTGTTCAACCTTATGGTGATGGATGGGGACTTCATGATGTTGCTTTTGAAAATTTTGATACCAGTGACAGTGTTGCTCTGAGTTACCCCTTTATAGATGGCACATGTTCTGATGGCTGTGGTGGATATAACGGCGTGTCCTCAAAGATTACATTTAAAAATGTTGTGAACAGGTTGCGTTGGAGATGGTCATGGGAGGCTGTTATACATGATGAGGATGGTTCCTTATGTGGGACAAATGGGGGTAGAATGATTCTACCTGAATGGGGTACTTCCTTACCCTCTTCTTGTACAAATGAATGTGTGGGTATTGATAGCAATGGCGTGCCTGCTGCAGCCTGCCCTGAAAGTATGGTTTTCCATAGAATTGCTTTTAATAATCCAGTTCCAAGCTCACTTATGGGAAAGGAAGGCAGTCTTACAAACAGTTATGGTACTAGCTCTTTACCGTATAAATTCAAACGACTGACACATAAGAATGGTTGGATGGCTACGTTGATAAATAACCAGGAAAATGTTATAGAATGGACAAATGCAGAAAACTTTGTGAATATTTCCTACGATGCTCAAATAAATGGGATGAAGGTTTGTTATTTAACAACATAGCTTCACTAATTGTGATCTTATTTTTTATTATGTTTAAATGAATAAAAGAAAGAATCTAATATTGTTTAAATGAATTACAATGTAAGATTATTAAGCATTTATTTTTTAGCCCAAGGCCAGAGGGCACATTGTCTGTCGTGTGTGCATGTGTCCGTGCGTGAGTCTGTTAACTTTCATTCAAACAACATCACAGGAATGCAAATTGAGTAGTCCTCTTTGAAAGTTTTTCAAATGCTTATGGTCTGTTTCAAAAATAGGTCACAGAAGCTAAAAATAGGTCACAGAAGCTAAAAATAGGTCACAGAAGCTAAAAGTAGATTTCAGAATTGAAAACTAATCATCTTCTTGTCCAGAACCTTTCATATATAGTATGTATCCATGTTTAGTGGTCCTCTACCAAGATTGTTCAAGTCATGTCCCTTGGGTCAATGTTGGCCCCACCCCAGGGTTCATTTGTTTTAATAGACTTTTATAGGGAATATCTTTGAAAATCTCCAGAAGCAAAAGACCCCGGGTTTTGATATTTGGTATGTAGCATTGTCAAGTGGTCCCCTACCAAGATTGTTCAAATTATGCCCCTGGGGTAAAAACTGGCTCCACTCTGGGGTCACAGGTTATCTATAGACTTGTGGGAAAACCTTGAAAGTCTTTGTTTTCGAAACTGCAAGGCCCAGGGCTTTGTTATTTGGTTTGTAGCATTGTTTAGTGGTCCCCTACCAAGATAATTGTTCAAATTATGTCTCTGGGGTCAAAATTGGCCTGGGAGTCACATCTTTTCTACAGACTTACCTAGGGAACTCTTTGAAAATCTTTATCACCTTAACCCCAGGACCCTGCGATTTGATATTTGGTATGTAGCATTGTTAATGATTTCGTCCTGCAAAATGCTTATCAAAGGTCAATGTGCACAATGTTTGTAGGGCCAAAAAAAAAATTATCTGTGTTTAGGGTAAAGGTCTCAAAAATGCTAGGTAGGGTAGGGACAAATTATTATTATCTTTTCTTTTTTCAAAAACAATTAAAAATGATCCAGGGTCGTAAAAAACTCTAGGGTCGGGGTTTTTCGACAGGTAGGGTCGGGTTACCCGAAACACAGATATTTTTCAGGCCTTCGTGGGCCTCTTGTTTGAGGAATATGATCAGTTCATATTGATTCCACCATACAGCTTGTAGCATCAGCCATTTTTTCAGTTTTTGAGGAAGTATGGCAGGTCCTTTTGATAGGGGAAATTTGCATCATGAATCACCAGCTAAAATTTGGAATAATTTTACTGGAGGGGAATTTTCTATCGAAGTGGGGGGAAATTATATCATTTTTTCTTTGGGGAATGGGGCCCAATATCTTCCCCAAATTTGCCATAAAAAAGAGCTGAGCATATTAATCTTCATTACCGGTACTTATTCCTTGGTGATGAGAAAGTTCCCAGTTGAATGTTGTTAATACTCAACTTCCCGCCATGGGCTATATGACACCCCAACAGGTAAAATATTCTTTGATAATATGAGCGGCGATTAGTCACAGGTTCTCAAGGTTTTGGGCCCTGACTGTGCCCTTAAATTGCCTGGGTGCTTCATGTGACCTTATAAGGTATTGCATGTAATTTAAAACGTTTTTGCTTTGTTGTATAATTTGATTTGTGGTTTACAGCCTAATGACTGTGTGATACTTAAACACTCGTTGCCTGGCGAACCAGACAGATTATCCATTGATGGAGGCCAGTCTTGGTCAGATAAGTCTGACCCCTTTTCTTGTGGCGATGCTAATGTCACACATGGGTCCTGGTACTATGACAATGGTTATGCAGGTTTTGCTGGTAAGTTTGAAGCAATGCTATTCATTTTGTTATTTCTAACATTTAAGATATACTTATTAAGTGGATAATATCACGTGTCGAAAAGTTTGTGAATGCCGATTTAGATGTTTGGGATTCGCCGAAATAACGATATCTACACGTAACAGTCGCTATTATAGAATCGATATAGGGCAAGGAGTTCTTTGGATATGACTCCATGGGGTACCTGACTACAAGTATAGACTTCAGGGTTTGTAGATAAAAATATAGTTGGGTGAATGTGGAAATTTACACTGTAAAATGTTTTCACCTCGCAAATTTTACCACTTATACAGTATATCGCATCTCTCTTGTGTGTTTAGTGCAATATAAACTTAGGTAAAATGAAAATTAATTTTGCATTTTTCAGGTATGTGAATATTTTTGTCATGTGTATGCTTTATATTTTCAGTAATTGGTCTCCCTGGTGATAGCAGAAAGAAAAGAAGTACACTTTCCGCAGTGTATGATGATGATCAGAAAATATCAGTATCTATTGAAAAATGCCCATTTCCAAAATGCGAGGTACCCTTACCACTGGGCATGGAACCTCGTAAGGAAAGTAGACCGAGTCCTTATCTTCTGTGGAATGATAAAAATACATGGGAGAAAGATGCCAATCAGACTAATGTAGCAACAGGAAAGGGTACTAACCAGTCAACAATTCCACAAGATGGAGAAAATGTTACCATTCCTAAGGGTAAGTACAAAATAACCTGCAGGCATTATAAAACTTCTTTCATGTTTTCGTTGAAGTCAATTAACTTCAAAAGAATCATTGTGCCAAACAAATACAGAAAGAAAACTAAATCCTACCAAAAACAAGTTGAGACCTCTGTCATCGTGTAGGAAATGGATTCATTCAGAAAACTTTTAGATTCTAGTATTCATCTTCATTAATTTTATTGAAGAGTAGGTTACAATAATCTTATTGATGGTTTAGGCTATCAAGTTGACCCTACTTTTCCTACATTTCCTTCTTTTCCCTACTTTTTTTACTTGCTCCCTATTTTTACCTACTTTTTCTTGAAAGAGCCCTACTAACCCTACTTTTTTTCAAATCTGAGGCATTAAGTCAAAATATTTATTACACCAGCATGAAGCACAGAGGTCTAATCATGGAGAATGAACAGTGTGGTGAATTGTTACCATTTGTGAGATTCCTAAAAAAAAATATCTGTGTTTAGGGTAACCCGACCCTACCTGTCGAAAAATCCCGACCCTAGAGTTTTTTACGACCCTGGAGATTTTTTTTTCGATTTTTTTTCGATTTTTAATTGTTTTTGAACCCTACCTAGCATTTTTGAGACCGTTACCCTAAACACAGATATTGTTTGTTTTGGCCTTATTGATATTCCAAAAGTAAGGAATCATCTCTTCTATCCCTACATTTAGGCTACTTTTGCCCTACTTTTTGAAGAGAGGTATGTAACAAGGTATCTATCGCATCTGTTTGAATTGGCTTCATCCAGTAGTTGTTACATTGGCTAAAACATCTCTAATAAGAACCATTGCAATTGTATAACTGATTGAAAATATCATTTTTTATCATATTACTAACAGACGAAATTTGTAAAATAGCCTGATTGTTAAAAAAAATGTTTTTTTGGATTTTATGATGTACAAACACCTTTCTTCAACAAATACGGATCAATACATTATGAGTCCATTCTTTGTTAATGCATGTTTTTACTATAGGAACCATATTTTTCATGTTTGTTTAGGTAAACAAATAGACAAACAATGAGCATAACATTACTTTATTTCAAAAAATGTAGTCATTAATGATTTCCAAATTGTTGTGCATCGTTCCAGATATTTGGGTGGTTATCAAAGACGCAAGTCCTGCAACCATTGGATCTCTGACAATCTTTGGAGGCTTAGAAGTGGACAACGTTACTGATATTAGCTATGAAATAGAAGCCAAGTATATTGTTATCATCGGTGGTCAGTTGAATGTTGGCTGGCCAGATTATCCATTGACCGGTCGTGCATGTATTAGACTCAGTGGATCATTGAACAGCCCCGCCTTCTTCAACCCGAACCTGACTGGTTATGAGATAGGCAGTAAAGCGTTAGGTAATTTGTGTAGTTTTATAGTGGTGATGTTATAAAAACAGTATTTCGTATTTCTATTATTTGCGTATGAGATGTTTTTGAATCAATAGTCAGAGAAGTATAACCTTACTTTCCTTTCCTGACCTCCATTTTTGTGAACTGTTTGAGTTTGTAAAGGAACATTGATTTCAACGATTGGCCATTTTGGTATTTGAATATTTGGTCAACCTTCCAAATATACAACATATCATGTCAATTAACACCTGTAGATAATATTGTCACGTGTAAAATGTCATTCAATACGTAGTGCCCATCTTTGAAATTTAATACACATTCATTCAGCCTTTATATTGAAAATATACATTTATCGAATATTCGAATGCTAAATTAGTATTCTAAATTGGAACGTTCAAACAAATATTAGAATATCCGAATCAATATCCCTTATTCTACACAAAACTTTGATTGTCAGAATGATAACTATATCATGTTTCCTCAAGACTTCAGCATTTCCTCACCCTGATGCTTCACAAAGAGTGATATATATGTGTCAGTGGTGCATATGCTGCTGCTGCTGTTTCTGATGATGCCGATGATGATGATCATAATGACGTTAATTACACCAAGCAACCAAGAAGTAACAAAAATTACAAATACATTTCTTTTGGATATAACAATCACAAGAGATTGTCACAAGTTCTCTCCCTTTATCCCTTCTAGAGTCTGATTAATAGAATATGTATATATAGTTCGTAATATATATACATATACTACAGAACTGAAGAAGGTACAAAGGGAAGTAACTTGTTACAAACTCCTGTGATAACAATTGAGCAATTCAATAGCATGATGATTTTTGTGTAAATATTTACAGCATCTTTTGGATCTCTGGGATTGTATGGTAAGAATGCAGGTACAACATGGACAACTCTTGCAACAACTGCTAATGCTGGGGACACTACAATCCAAGTTGCTAACAAAGATGACGTGAATGGATGGAATGTTGATGATACTATTATCATTACTTCTACCTCATTTGTACCTAAAGAGACGGAGAACCGCACCATTCAGTCAATAAATAAAGAAACTGGGGTATTGGTTTTAACACAGGCGTTACAATACAAACACACAGGTACATATAGTGTTATATTTAGTTCAATCCGAAGGAGATTGTCAGGAGTTCTTTCCCTTTTTCCCATCTAGAGTTCTCTCCCTTTGCCTCTTCTATAGAATAATGTTTATATACAAAGTGTACTACTATATTCTATAGAAGGGGCAAAGGGAGAGAACTCTAGATGGGATAAAGGGAAATATACTTCTATATTCTATAGTAGGGGCAAAAGGAGAGATATCTAGATGGGATAAAGGGAAATAACTCCTGACAATCTCCTGTGGTTCAAGAAGCTGGTAAAACAAATATTGCAACTTTGTCTTTTTAACCTGTTTGTTAAATATGCATGTGTAGGAATTTTGAAGAGCATATTTTAAATATCAATCCTAATAATTTATTAGAGGTACAACTGAACAGATGTCTCGATCATACCAGTTGTAAGGTGTTGATATAATTATCATAGAGATATTTTAGCACAAATGTAGGGCAGTTGATGGTGTTGTTTCAGGTTTTACTGAAACATATTCAGAACTCTGCAGAAATGAAAGTTACTTTACTTGTACATGTAGTTTGAAAAATTGTAGAATTTCCCAAAATTGACAAAAAAAGGCCTGTATTTGCAGTTTCTTTTAATTACAAGATCTTAAGAGGTAATTTTTATTTGGTAGCTTTCTGTACCAGTAGAAGATGGTAAATTGAGACATGATAAATGTACTTTTTATTGACCAAACCAGTCACTGGGACTATGAGTCAAGTAGATTAATCATTACATTTTGTAATAAGATGCCAAGATATGCATGACATATTTTTGCCCCCCTTTGAAGAAGAGAGTGCATATTGCTTTGCACTTGTCAGTCTGTTGGTCCGTAACCTTTTCGTTTCCGATCAATAACTTGACCTTTCATCCTCAAACTTGGTCCACACATTCATCTTGGGTAGCAGAGGAACCCTATCGATTTTCGGGTCACAGGTTCAATTATTCACAAACCGTTTCCAATCAATAACTGAACCATGAGGGGGCTTAATGTTTTACAAACATCTCTTGCTTAATATAAACATCTCTTGTTTAATATTCACTCTGATTATGTGAGTGATTTGTAGGATAAGCGTAATATTGGGTGCACCCTCAAATCAGGGTCCGGGCTTATAATGGATACTTACTCTCGCCACTCAAATCTCAAAATTTGTTCTGATCAGTCTGATAGTGAATTGTCTGGAAAATGCATGAAATGTCAAACGAGTGCTGAATACTCTTGTGGTCCATTTTCTTTGAGATTTTAGTGTGAATATGAGTTATAGGAATAATTAATGGGTTTGAGTGCCTAACTTTATAATTACTCTACACTCTAAGAAAATGGGTCACAAAGAATATTCAGCACCCATTTAACATTATTATACACTTTCACACCAAAGATTTGTCACTATCGGACCCATAAGAGTTAAGTATTGTGATTTTAGTGCTGAGTGTAAGTAGTTCTTTACTCCCAAGGGGTCTGCAACAATTTCTACTTTCACTTTGTTTTTGTCTATTCTGTAATATAATTATATTAGAGTATACAAGTGAAAGTAGAAATTGTTACAGACCCCTTTGTTTACTCCTATGCGTCTATTGGAATTTTTATTCTTAAATGATTTATTTACATTTTAAGCTGGTACCGATCAAGTCAATGGAATGTCAGTCACACTGGCTGCAGCAGTGGGTCTCTTGTCTAGAACAGTGGTTGTCGAAGGAGTAGTCAATAGTGGGGAGACATTTGGTGGTAGAGTTTTGACGTCTATAGCTGATTATAACGGAGATATTGTGACTGGTAAGTATGAACAATATTAAGAAACATGTTGGATTGCATCATATACGAGGGGTGATCAATAAATATGAGGGGTGATCAATAAATATGAGGGGTGATCAATAAATATGAGGGGTGATCAATAGATATGAGGGGTGATCAATAAATATGAGGGGTGATCAATAAATACGAGGGGTGATCAATAAATACGAGGGGTGATCAATAAATACGAGGGGTGATCAATAAATATGTGGACTTTTCTTATAACTTTTGAATGCGTTGTATGTGGAAACTCATATTTAATATACTCTGTAACTCGATATTTGATCTTATTTCTACGATATTATGATATTTTGTCTTATTATACACACAAATAACGATTTTACAGTCAATCGAAAATGTATACTGTATTATCACTGATGTCTTAAAATACACACTAGGGATTTATGTCGACAGTGTATATACTCAAAAACTATTCACAAACAGAATACTGTTATTTTTATCGTCAAACATCAAGAATGGCTAGGTCGGACAACTTCCTACCGAGTCGATATTTTCAGAACAAAACTACTATAAATCGCTATTCATCTGACAACCGACTTTAGATTTCAATAAGAAACATTAAAAAACTTGGTTTTCGGCTTACAAAATGTGTTCTTACGCAGAGCCGGGTCCACCTTTCAAAATGGCAGCGTTCGCGTAAAAGGAAAGCTGAGTGTGAAAAAATAGCGTACTCCGCGTCTGTATGTCGATTTTGTAAGTTGTTTGATATTGAAATATACTCTTTTAAATGTTTATTATTGAAATCTAAAGTCGTTCGTCAGGTGAATAGCGATTTATAGTAGTTCTGTTCTGAAAATACCATTTTTTTTCAATGCGGGTTTTAAATGTCATGGCTCCCCACCGGCCACCTGTGATCCAGTATTGTTGTTACATTGACTAAAACATCTCTAATAAGAACCATTGCAATGTGTAACCGATAGAAAATATATTTTTTACCATATTATGCACCAGTCAATTGTAACCACGGTCCCCCCAGGTCCAGGGGTATACCGGGGAAAGCGGGGGAAATGGGCCGTGTTTTTACCTTCCAGGTGGCCCCGCAGTGCCGAGTGAATGCGGTGGTTTTGTTTTCGCGCCGAAAATAGCGGGGAATGGGCTTTACCTAGGATGTCCCCGGGTTGCGGGGGCATTTGGCGAGGATTTTACCAGCAGTTTGTCCCTGGATTGGCTGAACCGAAAGTCAAAGTCCCCGCTATTCCCCGGACCTGGGGGGGGATGTGGTTACAATTGACTAGTGCATTACTAACAAACAAAACTTGTATAATAGCCTGATTGTTAAAAAACTGGAACGTTTCAATTGTATGATGTGCAAACAAATATGGATCAATACATTATGAGTTCTGTCTTTGTTAATGCATATTTATTGATGTTTTAACTATAGGGAATATATTTTTCAATTTTGTTTCGGTAAACAAATTAACAAAAAATGAGCATAATATTACTTTAAAGAAAATTGTTTTCGAATTTCATTAGTTATGTTACAAAATCTGGGAATAAAACATCATACTGATTGATAGTATTATGATTAAAAAAAATGAAATGTGTTATGGACATCTGTGTTGTTTTGAAATGAAAGCTACTCGCTAAATGCTTTAGTATATATAACTAGAACTGCTCTTCCTAATGTTAAATGAACACAAGGTTCTTAGTCTTTTGAGACATTTTATTCCATGTTATAAAAAATTTTTTTTACATTTTCACCAAGTTAATAAAAAAAAAAATCCACAAAGTTCATTAGGTAAACAAAGTACAAATATATTCTTTTAGATGCCTTAACAAAAAGTAGATGCTCTTATTTCTGAGTATAACATTTACTCAGTTCTTATTATTGACATTTACTAATCAAAGCGCTGAAAGCACAGAAGTTGTTCGTTATTGAACACTGGTTTTGTATTCAATATTTCCCGATTCATAGAAAGTATGAATCATTATTGTCCATTGTTGAATTGCTAAAATTAATTGCACAGTAAAAATTACTGCCAGTTTTGATATACCTCTACCATGGAGTCTTTTCTTCAACAAAAGTTTGCGCCCTGTGACACCCTGTGACACAAGACCGTAATACCAGATGATTCAGGCACCCAGGTGAGCAATTTAGGGCCAGCATGGATCTCTTTTTTATTATTGTCATAATTTCATTTTCAGGTAGCGCCGAGTTTAGATATGCCGAGTTTAGGAATATGGGACAGAATGGTTTTACAGAGGAGACTGATCCGAGATTCGCTGTAGCATTTGCTGCACTTGGTACCCCACAACAAACAAAGCCATCGATTGTGTCGAATTGTTCGTTTTCTCATCTCGATAGTTCTGCTATTGGAGTTTTTGGTACACAAGGGCTCACAGTGGAGGGGAATGTTGTTTACGAACCAGTTGGCAATGGTAGGTATTCATGTGTTGATTTATGATTAATAAATATTTGATAATATTTAAGACGGGCTTCCTAGTGAAGCCTTCAAAACCTGTTATAACCTTTAATTTTGGGAAATTCCTTTAAAACCTGTTATAACCTTTAATTTTGGGAAATTCCTTTAAAACCTGTTATAACCTTTAATTTTGGGAAATTCCTTTAAAACCTGTATAACCTTTAATTTTGGGAAATTCCTTTAAAACCTGTTGTAACCTTTAATTTTGGGAAATTCCTTTAAAACCTGTTATAACCTTTAATTTTGGGAAATTCCTTCTTTTTTTTGAAAAACCCATATAAGAGAGAAAATTAAGTTTCCTTAAAGTTGTACCGGATCCGTAGTCCAGTGGTAACGTACTGGACTAGTAATCCAGGGATCGCAGATTCGATTCCCCGCTCCATCACTGACCGTACTAACAGACTTCCGGACGAGACTTTAAAACCAAGGTCCTGTATATGATGCTTTACATCGAGCACGTATAAGAACCAGGGGTGCTTCTGGAACTGGGGCATCTCCTGTATCATGCACTATCCTCCAAAAATCTAAAATGACAAACATCCTTCCAGAGGCGTCGCCCATATGGGAAACCGGTGGCAACGATAAATAAACGCAAAATACAACATTCCTTAAAGTTTATAGGGAATATAACTGTAAATGATGATGAAATAAAATCAGATATATATATAAACAAAATTTTATTCATTATGCTCATGTGGGCAGTTGGCTGAGAAAGTTGAAATAAAAGTGGGTTTCACACGCAAATTCTCTTGGTATTTTCTCAATTATCACATATTTGGGAATTACTCCTATAAGTTTTGCCTATCAAGATGGCGGGTGATGAAGAACAAGGGAGGTAAATATTGTAGATGTGGGAACTATCGGTTTTATGTATGGTTCTCTTTCTCATTGTCTTTACATGTACACAAATTTACAAGACCCTCCAAACCAAATCCCCCGGGTATGAAATCAACCAGAATGGGAAGGTGTGTTAAAATAGTAAGGGGTATGAAAACAAGGCAGAGTTGAAAAGTACTTGAATTTGATGCCTACTCCTTGAAAAGTACTTGAATTTGTAATAGCGAAAAACTCCTTGAAAAGTTCTTGAATTTGATGCCTACTCCTTGAAAAGTTCTTGAATTTGATGCCTACTCCTTGAAAAGTACTTGAATTTGTAATAGCGAAAAACTCCTTGAAAGTTCTTGAATTTGATGCCTACTCCTTGAAAAGTTCTTGAATTTGATGCCTACTCCTTGAAAAATACTTGAATTTGATGCCTACTCCTTGAAAAATACTTGAATTTGATGCCTACTCCTTGAAAAATACTTGAATTGGATGCCTACTCTTTGAAAAGTACTTTGTAATAGCGAAAAACTCCTTGAAAAGTTCTTGAATTTGTAACAGCCAAAAACTCCTTGAAAAGTACTTGAATTTGATACCTACTCCTTGAAAAGTACTTAAACTTGTAACGGCCAAAAACTCCTTGAAAAGTACTTGAATTTTGAAAAACAAACAAATAAAATTCGGTAAATTGTCCTTGAATTCTTCTGCTGCAAATAGAAAAGAGAGAAAAAGTGTGGAAAATGTCAGCTATTTTCGACATGGCCTACCGCTGAGTAGACAATAGTATGGTACTACAGTATGGTATGGTAGTCGACAGTTTTATGCCCTATTCTCACGCTGTGTAATTTTATCCATGCTGCAGTGATGGTCATCTTGGTGGGATAAATTTAATAAATACACTGGATCCCTTCCTTCTCTACACCGAAAATATCACATTTTTAATCCTTGAAAATTGGTAAAAAGTACTTGAAAAGTCCTTTAAAAGCACTTTTTTCAAGAAGTTCTGTATGAACTATGTTAGGATTTTACTTTTGTGACCACAAACATTGTTTGTTGCAGGTATTGTCACTTCTTCAGAGGATTCCATCGTGAGAGGTAATCTTGTAGCTAATCTGATATGGACTGGAACATACAAAGGTCGCAGGGAAACATACAACTTTAACTATGAAGCTTGCTTTGAGGCATTTAATGCCAAGAATCTGATATTGAAAGATAACCGTGCTGTTGGTTCAGAGCGTGTAGGTTTTCATGTGGCAGGGGAAGATTGCTCCATAACTGTGGCTAACTCCGGATACTCTAACAATGTGGCTCATGGTTGTCTCCACGGCATTTCTGTATCCCCAAATGAGGATTTAACTGTATCGGGCATTACTGATTGTACCAGGTTTTCCAATTTCATTGCCTGGACCAATGTTGATGCAGGAATTTATTACAACAATAAATTCAGTGTTGAAATCACAAACAATATTTTAGCTGATAACTCGATCGGCATTTACCCAATGATACATGGACCAAGCGCTCTGACAAACGAATGCAGCGACAAAACAGTAAAGATATTGGACAATACATTCATTGGAACCTCCTCCGCATCTGACTGTAGATCAGCGACTGAAGTCAGTGGTCCGTACATGGATCTAAGCTCCTCCCACAGACCGAAGCTTGCTGGAACAAAGAAGGCTAGACTTGGACTAACGTTCGGTCAATTTACAAGTGGTCCTAACAATTTCCCCGAGAAGCCTTGCTTTAATATAATGGCCTATAATGCAATATGTGGGAAAACCATCCTATCAGGTAAGTAGGTTGGGAAAGTAGTGAATGTCTGTTTTGATGTTTTTGAACACGGACATATAAACCATGGATTCAAAACAGGCTGATATGGGTGAAACGATAAAGAGAAATAATTTACCCACAATCGAAAAGTATTTTGATTTTGCACCTATTTATCGATTGGCAATAGTCGGTAATCTCTGTTCAATTCCATCTGTTCCTGACTCTGTTGATAATCACTTAAATGTCCGTGTAATTACCTATTGATCTGTTTAATACTTGTCTTAATATAGTGATTTAAAAATGTCTTAATTAAGATTTCAGAAATCTTTAGATATGACGGCAGATCAAAATGTCAACTTTTCGCCATACAGAAACAAGATGGTGGACGTCGCTAATTTTTTATTGTGGGTTTCACCTCGCTGGTCACGTAAGATCAAACTAATCTAAACACACACAGTAGGACGTTTCCAATCCATGGTTTATATGTCCATGTTTTGCACAGCAAAATTACTTACAAAATATTTTTGTGAATATTCAAACACTTTAGTATATCAATGTACATGTATTATGAATTTGGTTTATTGCAAGACAGAGGCAGTTGCTGTTAATTAATAATCATGACATTTTTAAACAAACATAATTATGGCAGTAAGGAGTAAGGAGGGTATTTGATGTATTTTATACACTTTTTTTTATGTAACAACATCCTCCTGTATTATAATAAATATGTATTCTTTTAATTCTTTAAACAATATCATTAATGGTAGCTTCTTTTATGGACGAATAATATAATGTCTTTATAATATGTTTATTTGCTATTTATGACTTATATGAAATATTACATTTGTGTTCATAAAGTCTTGTTTTATCAGTTTATGTATGTTTGTCCAAACTGAAGTTGTCCAATTCTTGGTCAGGGAGAAAATCAAATGATCTTATGTCTTTTTTACCATTTAGCCAAGGAACAAATACCAGTGCTGTATACACTCAACTGCTTTCCTAATTAGTCCCTTTTAATATTATCATACTTTTCAAAATAAATAGAGAGAAATAAAATTGACTAAATTTGTTTTACTCCATTCTTTCCCATACCATAATCCTTTGAAATATCCAAAATCAACACATGATTGTACAAAAAAGTCGACCTGTAAAGATTTCTATCAAAATTATAAAATGCAGAAATGTGGGATGACCAATTAGAAATGTGTTTGAGTGTAGTTGTGTTACTTACAAAGGAGATTGTCACAAGTTCTCTCCCTTTATCCCTTCTAGGGTTCTATCCCTTTATATATATACAAACTTTTATGTTGCAGGTTCCTCGGTTGCTAACTTCAATGGGGAAGTTTGCAGTGCAAGCTTTCTCCTCGGAACATATCCTACAAATGATGATTTGCAGCATTACATTGTTGCCAGTGAAAATAATCTAAATGACACAGTGGACCAGGCTTGGGTGGCATTTATGAATCCACCAAATGTGGGGTGAGTCTTCACTGGTTGATTCATAACCTCATTTGTTTGAGCTGTATTACTTGACAACATAGGAGATTTTATGAGTTCTCTCCCTTTATCCCTTCTAGAGTTCTCTCCCTTTGTACCTTCTAGAGTTCTCTCCCTTTGTCCCTTCTAGAGTTCTCTCCCTTTATCCCTTCTACAGTTCTCTCCCTTTATCCCTTCTAGAGTTCTCTCCCTTTATACCTTCTAGAGTTCTCTCCCTTTATACCTTCTAGAGTTCTCTCCCTTTATACCTTCTAGAGTTTATACCTTCTAGAGTTCTCTCCCTTTATACCTTCTAGAGTTCTCTCCCTTTATACCTTCTAGAGTTCTCTCCCTTTATACCTTCTAGAGTTTATGCCTTCTAAAGTTCTCTCCCTTTATACCTTCTAGAGTTCTCTCCCTTTAAACCTTCTATAAATAAATAAAGGAAGAGAACTCGTGACAATCTCCTGTGATTGTTTATATGATAAAATACCAGGCAATCCGTGATTCAATCCTGAAGGTTCTGTGCTTCCCTACATTAGGATAGGTGTATAAGTATTCATACATATAGCAAAATCGAAAATCATTACTGAGGTTTAAGTGTGTATTGTTAACGAGATAAGACATTCAACATGTGTACTAAAATTGCATAGTTTAATCTGAGTTTGATATATCAGCTATCGGGTATGAAATTTATTAACAAGCCATAAA